>JAKJHU010000771.1:0-122448 GCA_022316685.1 Progne subis subis | reverse complement strand
AGAGTCCCTGGAGGGGCGGGAAAACCGTACCAGGGTTGACAGGGTGTCCCCAACACTGCGGGTGCCGAGAGCTCATGAGAGTCCCTGCTTCCCAGGACTGAGCCAGACGCACCGGAGAGGGTGTGCTGCCGCGGTCTCAGGGAGGAGGCCGTAAACCCATAGCCCGAGGACACCGGGGTGGGGAGTCAATGGAGGCAAGGCGGGCATCCTGCACACACACACTCATCCCTCTTGCCGAGGCTGCTTCGCTGGGGAGAAGTAGTCAAGCCAGTCCTGGTGGAAGGCAAAGGGGTCGGGCCCTGCTGGGGTTGATCCTTGGAAACAAGGAAGGGATACCCCCCCAGGTAACCCATGTGGAGTCTTGACCTCTTACCTCCGTTTCAAAAAGTGAAGAGGGGGACTGTACTAGTGACAGGGCAGTCTAGTCCGGGGTTCGGACTGAAGGTGTCCGGCCCGGCGGGGGCTCAGGCGTGGGAAGGCCCTGAGGCCCGGAAGGGGATGCCAGTACTAGGGACCCTGTCGTGCGCCGCAAAGCGTGTCCAGAGTCTCAGGGGTGAGGCAAGGCACGGGGGTACAGAGGAGGTGAGGTCATTAGGACTCACCTCAAAGGGGTCAGAAGAGAGTCTGAGCCCCTGGTGAGTAAAGTGTGAGCGTCCAAGAAGTGAAGAAGGTTAGAGAAAGTGAGTAGAAAGAGGAGAATTTGTTCCCTAATGAAAGCAAAAGTGTAGGAAAGAGTAGAAAAGCATAAAGTTTAGGAGTTTTATGTTGAAGTGTTCAAGAATTAAGTCAGGAGATTTGAAGTAAAGGGAGAAAAGCTGAAGAATTTTTTGCTAAAAAAAAAAACAAAACAAAACAAAAAAACAAAAAAACAAAAAAACAAAACAAAACAAAACAAAAAAAAACAAAAAAAAAAAACAAAAAAAAAAACCTGTGTTGCCAGTCAGTAAAGGGCACCTTTGAAATTTTTTTTCAGTTTAAAGAAAATGGGACAATGTACTAGTAAGAAAAAGAAATCCCAAAAGGAGAATAACAAAGTAAAGAGTATTCCACCCGGTAGTCCCTTAGAACAACTTTTAACTAAATGGGATTCTTTAGAGGCCACAAAAGGACTAGATCAGGTTAAAATGGTGTTTTATTGCACAGAAGTCTGGCCAAAATTAAAATTACCAGGAGAGTGGCCATGGTTTGGAACACATGATGAGTGGATGTGCTATCAGTTAAATCACTACCTAAGAACTCAGGAAGATCCAGACGTAAACCAGTTAGCTTATGCTGCTTGTTGGCAAAAGAGAGCCACGAGTAAAGAGAATATAAAAGTCTGCAAATTAAAAGAAAAAGAAAAGTGTGAAAGAAAAGAACAGAAAGAGGAAAGAACAGAAACTAATCAAAGATGGGACCCTTTAGACCATTTACCCCCTCCAATTTACCCAGAGGTGCCCCAAGTCCCTCAAAATCCTGTCCCAGTTCCCCTACTAACTTCCCCGAGTCAAACTCAAACTCCTTCAGAACCCTCTCCTCCTCTTCCCCCAGTGGTTCCATCATCACCCCCCTTAACACCTCTCCTCCCCAGTCCTTAGTACCTTCTCCCCCTTCTCTCCCAACAGCCCCTTTGCCACCTCCTTCCAATAGTCAAAATTCTTTAGCCCCAGTTATAACCCCTGCAGTTTCCCAAAACACAACCTCTTCCCTAGCCCCCCTTTCTCCCACAGTACCATCCTCTGTTTCTCCCCCTACAGATTTTACTACCTCCCCCTCACCTACAGTAATTCCCCTGCCACCTCCTAATTGGGAGTTAACCAAAACCCCTACAGACTCCTGTGAGTCATCCCGTTCTCCTGGAATTCCCCAGGAATTTGTAACTCAGCCAGTGTTATCAGTTAATAATGTAAGTGAAGGACCCTATTGTAACACAAGGTCAAAAGCCTTAAAGCCAGAAAAACTTTTTCCCCTCAGGGAAGTGCCTATGGGAGGAGTAATTGGAGGAGTGGGATTTGTAAATGCCCCATTAACAGCCTCTGAAGTAAGAGGATTTAAAAAGAGCTAGGAAATTTAGTTGAAGATCCCATAGGTATTGCCACACAGGTAGACCAATTCCTTGGGCCCAATGTTTATACATGGGGAGAGTTAAATTCTATATTAAACATCTTGTTCTCCCCTGAGGAAATACGAATGATTAGAACAGCAAGTATCAGAATCTGGGAAAGGGAAAATAGGTTGGGGCCACCTGGAGATCATAAATTACCGATACTGACCCAGGGTGGGACCCAAATCGAGAAGAGGAAAGACAAAATATGAGAGACTATAGGTCCTTGATAGTAAGAGGTATAAGAGAATCTGTCCCCAGAGGAATAATACTAAATTAGCTTTTGATGGGTCCCAAGAAAAAGATGAGACTCCTGCCACTTGGCTAAATCGATTAAAAAGAAATTTTCAATTATATTCAAGCATAGACCCTGATAGTCCTGAGGGACAAGTAATTCTAAAAGTGCAGTTTGTAACAAAGTCATGGCCAGATATACGGAGAAAATTAGAAAAAATTGAAGATTGGCAGGAGAAAAGTATTAATGAATTATTAAAAGAAGCCTTAAGAGTTTACCTGAGGAGAGAAGAAGAAAAAGCTAAAGCCAAGGCTCGCATTATGGTAGCTGTAGCAAGAGAAAGTACTGGAGTAGCAGAAAACCAGAAAAACTCCTCCTGGAAATCTAGTGAGGGAGGACCAAGACCCTCATTTAAAGAACCAAAGTCACCCATAGTACCACCGTGGGTAAATTTAAAAAGAAGTAACCCAGGAGAGAATAGAACTTGTTATTACTGTGGTGAAATAGGGCATTTAAAAAGGGATTGTAAGAAATTATCACTTGATGAGGCTATTGCAAGGGAGCAAGATGCCCTGGAGAGGGTGCTGAAAGGGGAGGATTAGGGGTGTCAGAGGCTCTATAAAATAGGGGACCCAATAGAACAACAAGATGAGCCTCTAGTAAACTTTGATGTGGGTCCCCAAAGTGAAGAATATGAATTCTTAGTAGACACAGGAGCTGATAGATCGAGTTTAAGGAAATTACCAACAGGGGTAACAATCGGGACAAAAACTTGTGAAGTGTTAGGGGCTGAAGGGAGGCCCTTTCGAGCATTAATAGTTGAAGGAGTAGAGATTAAAGGGAACTCAAAGCACTGTGTAGCTGATTTTCTTTATTTACCACATACAGAAACCAATTTACTAGGCAGAGACTTACAAGTGCAGCTCGGGGTAGGAGTTATCCCAAAAGATGGAAAAATGGTTGTGCATATCATGAAACTGACCCAAGGGGATATACAAGAGATAAATCCAGAAGTGTGGGCTACAGAGGGAAAATATGGGTGTTTAGATATCCCTCCCATTAAGATAGAAATGCAAAAAGATACCCCTGCCATCAGAGTTAAGCAATACCCAATGTCACCAGAAGGAAAGAAAGGGCTAGCTTCAGTAATTGAGCATCTTTTAAAAGAAAATATCTTAGAACCGTGTATGTCCCCTCATAACACCCCTATATTAGCCATAAAGAAAGATGAGGGAAAGTTTAGATTAGTCCAGGATTTGAGAGAAATAAATAAAAGAACTATTGCTCGACACCCAGTAGTACCTAACCCCTATACCTTGCTGAGTAAAATTCCAAGAGAGCATACCTGGTTCACAGTGATAGACTTAAAGGATGCTTTTTGGGCATGTCCCCTAGCAGAAGAGTGTAGGGATTGGTTCGCCTTTGAATGGGAACATCCAGACAGGGGAAGGAAACAACAGCTAAGGTGGACCCGGTTACCACAGGGTATACGGAATCGCCAAATATCTTCGGACAGGCCCTAGAAACATTATTAGAACAGTTTAGTCCCAAAGAAGGAGTTCAAATTTTGCAATACGTGGATGATTTATTAATATCAGGGGAGACAGAGAAAGAAGTTAAAGATGTAAGTATACAACTTCTAAACTTTCTTGGAGAAAAGGGGTTAAAAGTATCTCAGAGTAAACTACAGTTTGTAGAAAATGAAGTCACTTATTTAGGACACATAATCGGAAAGGGGAGTAAAAGGTTAAGCCCTGCAAGAATTTCAGGAATAGTGTCTATATCACCTCCAAAAACTAAGAGAGACATAAGGAAACTTCTAGGCCTGTTTGGATACTGCAAGCACTGGATAGATAAGTACACTCAAGGGGTCAAATTTCTTTATGATAAATTAATAGACCAGGAACCAATGAATTGGACAGAGAGTGACGAGAGGCAGCTGCAGATCTAAAAGAGAAATTATCCTCAGCACCAGTTTTAAGCTTACCAGATCTTAAAAAGGAGTTTGATTTATTTGTAAACACTGAGGAAGGGATAGCATACGGAGTTTTAACCCAAGAATGGGGAGGATACCGAAAACCTGTAGCATTTTTATCAAAACTGTTAGATCCAGTTGCTAGGGGATGGCCGGCTTGTCTCCAAGCAGTTGCAGCTGCAGCTATTTTAATAGAAGAAGCTCAAAAGTTAACATTACAGGGAAAGATAAAGATACATACTCCACATGATTTGAAAACAATTTAAGTCAAAGAGCTCAAAAGTGGCTCACAGATTCTAGAATCCTAAAATATGAAATTATACTGATAAATTCAAATAACCTAGAACTAACAACATCAAAAAGCTTAAATCCAGCTCAATTTCTCTCTGGTGAGCCCACTGAAGAAATAGAACACCATTGCCTAGAACTCATTGATATGCAGACAAAAGTAAGGGAAGATTTAGAGGATACACCCCTTCCATATGGGAGAGTGTTGTTCACAGATGGGTCATCCCGAGTGGTGGAAGGGAAAAGAATATCAGGATACTCTGTGATTGAGGGAGAGAAAATGAAAGTTTTAGAAAAGGGAAAGTTACCAAGTAATTGGTCAGCACAGTGCTGTGAAATATATGCACTAAAGAGAGGGCTAGACTTACTTAAAGATGACCGAGGGACCATTTACACAGACTCTAGATATGCCTTTGGTATCGTGCACACATTTGGGAAAATTTGGGAAGGACGGGGATATTTAAATTCAAAAGGGAAAAACTTAATACACACAGAATTAATAAAGTCAGTGTTAAAATCTTTACAAAAACCAGTAGAAATTGCAGTAGTTCACATAAAAGGACATCAAAAGGGAGATATGCCCGAGATAAGGGGAAACCAGTTAGCTGATAAAACAGCCAGAGAAGCAGCTTTAGAACCAGGAGAACCAGTAAAAATCCTCAAATTGGAGAAAATACCAAGAAAAGAAGAAGAAAGGATAGAGCAAGTGTTTAGTAAAAAAGAGCAGAAAGCAATAAAAGAATTAGGATTACACCAGGGGGAACACGGAGTGTGGTTAACAGCTGACGGACGGAAATTCTTAAATAAAGCCCTAGCCAGAAAAATACTTACAGAAATACATAATTTAACCCACTGGGGAACCCAGGGTTATGTGACCATTTCTAAGGGAAAACCTATGTATTGGAGTACACGAATTAGCAAAAGCAGTTACTCAGGGATGTATAATATGTCAAAAATCAAAAAGTTATGAGAAAAACTGAGCCTGGAGGCCCTTCCAGAACGTGCAAATTGATTTTACTGAGATGCCCCCTGTTCAAGGGTACAAACACTTGTTAGTGATCATAGATCACCTTACCCAATGGGTAGAGGCATTTCCTACAAAAAGGAAACAGCAGAAGTAGTAACAAAAATCATATTAGAAGATATCCTCCCTCGGTATGGGCTGATAAATAATATTGATTCAGACAGAGGGCCACATTTCACAGCACAAATTCTACAACAGGTAACACAAGCCTTAGGGATAAAATGGAGGTTACACACCCCATGGCATCCCCAAAGCTCAGGCAGAGTAGAAAGGATGAACAAAACCATTAAAAATGTACTGACTAAACTAATAGCAGAAACTCAACTAAATTGGCTTAAATGCTTACCCCTAGCATTACTACGAATCAGAACACAGCCACGAGCAGATCTAGGAGTGTCACCATATGAAATGTTATTTGGGCTTCCCTTTTTGTTATCTCCTTATAGTTCTAAAGACTACCTGGAAGGAGAGGAAATCACTAGAAAATATCTAAAAACCATTGGACAAACCTTAGAAAATCTCAGAAAGAAAGGCTATCTTCCTCAAACTTCCCCTTTGGATGCAAATGTGCATAATATCAATCCTGGAGACTGGGTATTGATCAAAACGTGGACTAATACCCCGCTGACCCCGAAGTTTGAAGGTCCCTACCAAGTACTGTTAACAACTCACACAGCAGTGCGCACTAAGGAAAAAGGATGGACCCACATCACCAGAGTTAAAGGGCCAGTACCCCCTCCTGGAGAGAACCCGAGTTCAGCACCCTCACCGGATGAAACCGAGTGGACAGTAACACCACACCCGAAAGACTTGAAATTAACCTTTAAAAAGAAATAAGAGATAACAGAGACTGTGAAAACCTTTTGTTTCAGTTGCCTCTCCCATATCAACGAACTCAAAAAAGGGGGGGGGGGGCACAATAAGGGTTAATTTCTGTAAACCTAAGTCAGTTTTTGTAATTAGCAATTTTAGATATGTTTAAGTAATAGATATATTAAAAAGGGGTATAAGTTCTTTTTGTATTAATTTTACATATAGTTTAAGTCTTTTTTTATAAGTAAGAATTTAAGTAAGTTTAAGGGGTTTTTTTAATAATAATTTTTAAATTGTAAGTTTTATGAATAGCAATTTAAATAAGTTTAAGTAATAGAAAAAAGTATAAGGGTTTTTTTATTAAGTTTAAATATTGTTTAGGTTTTATAAATAGTGATTTAAATAAGTTTAAGATTTTTTTGTTAATTTTAAAAGTTGTTAAGTTCTATAAGTAGCAGTTTGAACAAATTTAAGTAATAGAAAAATTAAAAGAGTGTAAATTTTTTTTAAGAAAAAAAAAGAGAGTAAATCTCCTACAGAACATTCTCTAAGGGCAACTAAATTAATAGGGAAGGGAAGTGGAAGCATGTAAGTGGGTTCTTTAGGAGACCTCTCCACTCCAAGAGGCAAGGCCGGGTGGAGCAAGAGATCCAGGAAGGATGGCCCATACCGGACTCTTGGGAGGGATCGTACTGGTGATGTTCATAAAGCACACCTATGAAACAAAAGCCTGTGCTAACTGCTACCATCCAGTGTACGATGGAGAGGATCTCAGATCCTTATTCAGGGTCCATACTAACGTGAACCCAAACTGCTTTGACCACTCCCAGTTGAATACTTGCCAAGAGGATGGAAAAGTTTATTGGACCACAAAAAACACAGCTAGTTATGCACAGCGCCTGTTTGGGGAATGTCCTATAGGAGACACTTGGTTATGCTTTGAAGCAGATCACAAAGGATTGAGGGATATAATAAAAGAAAAAGTGTTGACAACAAAATTTGAAAAAAGCCTAGACATCCCATCAGGAAAAAACCTGTTCATTGACTTAGTAGAAAGGATCAGTCGAGAATTAAATTTAACTGAGTGCTGGATATGTGGAGGTACACAAATGTCTGAAATATGGCCCTGGGAAGGAATTAGCTTAAGCCCTCTAGAAATTCTAAAATGGAAACAGACTGAACAGAATACACAAAGTTAAGAACAAGGGGAAGAGAGAAGTGGGATCTCAAATCTAAAATCATTGGGGAAGAATGTATCATGAGGACAGGAACCAGGTACAAACCCGTGTGGGAAAATTAATGTGTAAAAGGTATATAATATATATATATATATATATATATATAATATATAATAATATATAGTGATAAACTTAAGTGCTAAATGGGTTCCCAAAGGGCCTAACAAGTATTGGTCAACTGAGAACACGGAAAAATGTATCTATAATGAGAGGTATGAATTATATGAATGTATTGACAAAGCTATAAATCCTTTTTGGGGGATAAAAGAACTGTCTCGGTTTTGGCAACAACCTTTTGAAACTAGGGAAGATTACTGGGAAGCTCCAAATCCCCTGTTCTGGATCTGTGGGGATACTGCCTATACAAAATTGCCTGGGGATTGGTCGGGAAGCTGTACAATAGGGATCATAAAGCCAGCTTTCTTCCTCTTACCCAAGAGATTAGGAGCACACCTAGGAGTCCCAGTATATGACAATCTGGGAAAAGTCGAACAAAAGAAAAGAGATACTCTAACAATTGGTGGAGACCAAAAATGGAAAGGAAAAATATGGACCCCAGAAGAGATCATTAAAACCTATGGACCAGCTACATGGGCGCAGGACGGGTCCTGGGGGTATCGCACTCCAATCTATGTTAAATAGAATCATTAGGCTCCAGGCTGTGTTAGAAATGGTATCTAACAGAACAGCTCTCGCATTAGACCACATCACTGACCAACTAACACAAACAAGAGCTGTAATATACCAAATACGTCTTGCTGTAGACTACCTTTTAGCAGATGAAGGAGGAATCTGTGGTAAATTTAATTCGTCTGAATGTTTTTAGAAATTGATGATAAAAGCGCAGTAATTAAAAACATCTCAAAAGAAATCCGAAAGCTAGCCTATGTGGGAAATCAGGAGTGGACTCCTCTAATGGATACCAACTGGTGGAATAGTTTTTGGTCATTTAGGGGGGATTGGTGGAAGAAAGCTGGGTTTATGATAATTTGCTCAATCACCGGGTTAATGTTTTTACCTTGTCTAATCCCATGTCTAATTCGAACGATTACCTCCACAGTCCAAGCCAGTATCCAGATCCCTAAAGCAACCAGTCAAACACAGACCAAAATGATGGTAATAGAGAGTCAAGGACCCGAACATGAGAATGCCAAAGAAATATATGAAAAGTTCCAAAAATGTAGAAAAATCTATTTTCAAGAAGAGGAGGTAACAAATTGATGCGAGCTAAAGCTCGATCAAAGAAATAGAGGGGGGAGTTGTTATAAATAAATTCTATTCAAATAATCTATGTTTTAGTTACTTAATTGTTAAGTAATTCCATTAAGATTGTTAATGCTAGCTTCTATATAAAGAATTTGCCTTATTCCTGTTTTAATACTGATTTATTACCTTATTTGCTTGTTTGTTAATTAAGAATTCACCTTATTACCTGTATCTCTGCTCCCATTCGCCAGATAGTGTCTGAATATGCAAATAAAAAGAACACTGGAATTCTGGGAACAACTCAAGAACAAGAGACTCTGAAAAGCAGGGAACCAAAGTAAAATCCAGGACTGTAGTTGCATTTTAGACTAGTGCAAGAAGTACGGGGGTCCGCTGAAGCAGCTTCATTTAGTCGCCGTGACCTGAGAAGGAGTCCCCCATCGCTGGATGACCCCTGATCAGCAAAGCGAAACGGACTCCCCGGCAAGGGAAAAAGCCCGTGAGGGGGGTGGGAGTCCCCAGCTTTGCTGTGAAGTGAAGCTGTGTGTACCTCCTCCTCCACGTTGCCAAGGGAGCAAGCAAGCTCTCCCCCAAGGCCAAGCTTGATAATAAAGAAACATACAAAACCAGCAAGTCTCTGACTCTCTATTATATTTTTTCCAGAACATACGGACTGGAACATCCTGTCGCTGTGAAGATCTGAGCTAGCCAGAGGCCGGCGTCTGCCGGGTGCAAAGACAGAACCAGCTACAGTAGAAGGAAGAAGGAAATCTGGGTATGCCATAATTCGTGGAGAAAAACTGGAAGTAAAAGAATCTGGTCCCCTTAGCCCATCCTGGTCAGCACAAGCCTGTGAACTCCATGCATTATTCTGTGCATTGCTGTTATTAAAGGATCGAGAAGGGACCATATACACCGACTCAAAGTATGCCTTTGGGTGGTGCATACATTTAGAAAAATTTGGAAAGAAAGGGGACTTCTAAACGCTCAAAGAAAAGGATTAGTGCACCAAGGATTGGTAATTCAAATTCTTAAAGCTTTGAAACGCCCAAAAAATATAGCAGTGGTTCATGTGAAAGGCCACCAGAGGGGGAGAGATATTAAAACAAGAAGAAACAATTTGGGTGATGATGAAGCTAAGAAAGCTTCCCTGAGGGAAAACAGCAATGTAATTATGACTTTTCAGGAAGCAGGAACACAAAATCAAACACCATACTTTACTTTAGCAGAAGTAGAAGGCATGAAAAACCTAGGAGCAACTCTAAAAGAGGGACAATGGATTCTCCCTGACAAAACCACAGTTCAAACCGCAGAAAAAGGCTAGACGCATGCTTCAAGGGTAAAAGGACCTATACCAATAAAAATTGGAAAATTATTTTGACACCAGGAGACCTGAAAGTAAAATTAAAAAATACATAAAATTGATTAAACCTTTTTATTGAAGTCCAAAATACACTTTTAAGTAAAAGTGTAATTAATCCCCGACATGGCTGAAGAGAGTGTTTGGTGTCCAGAGGCTATAGCTCATATGGAAAATCATTTTTGGCTGTGGATTTCACATCATGCTGCAATACATTTGGTGTGCCACCCACATATTGAAAGAATAACCCAGCCCCAGGATATTCAAGATATCCTTAGCACAGAAAGGTCAGAAGCTGCCATCCCGCAGAGAGAAGTTTCCATGTTTCAGCAAGGCTGCTGCAAACACGGTCATCAGTGTGAGCGGTGTAAAGCAGTGACCATGAAGTGGCTGAGACAAAGACATTGGCACAGAACAACTGTACCTTGGGACCAAAGGGATGTAGCTTTTATGATTCATTGTATATGATGTTTTAGTAGAGTAGAGTGAGACTTTAGAATGCACAATTGGGTTTTAGCACAGATCATTGATACTTATATGGAACAATTAATGATAAAAAATCAAGTACAAAGATCATTTATTTATCTAGCATATCACGTGGAAGGATTAGTGGCTTTGAGAATACTACAAGAACAACAAAAGATAATAGCAGAAAAATGTGGATCTAGTAGGATACCCAGAAACAATAGAAGAAAAGAAATTGTCTTGCTTAACTTTTCCAAACTATAGAACTCCTTTGATAATTAACCATTAAAGATCTGTGTTTTGCAATTCCAACTAACTTTAATTTATTAGAAAAATTAGGCGTTCTGGATTGGCTGTTGACAGCAACTCCATTGAGTTTGGAGGCAGAATAATGGCGATGGGAAGGGATTAGACACTTCCTGGATCAATGGAAACAGCCTGAACAGATTGAAAACCTTTTAAGAGGCCCTCAGTGACTAACACTAACAGATTTCTTTGAGGAACTGCAATTCCAGAAAAAGAGACTGGTAACACCTGTTACTGAAAGAGTCCAAGAACAAATAACACACTGGGAGTGTACTAAGCATGGCTTAGAGTGTCGCCCATGGGTTTGTGTTATTTGTACACTTTGCCTTAATTCATGGTGGAGAATAACAAAAGCAAAAGAAAGAGAGATTTGTTTAACTTGCTTAGATGATGTGCATGAAAAGTTAACTTTAAAAAGCTTTTCCAGTGATATTTTTGGAACACTTTTGAGATATGAAGATGGAACCTTTTATGCAGCGGTTCAAGGAATAGAAAATTTAGACCAAAGAGTTTTTACTATATTAGCTTTGAGAGGGTAAGAGAGCAAACAATTCATAATATTATAGACCACTGTATCATAATTTACAGTTGCTGTGGAGAAGGAATTTGTGTGCCACGCTATAGACACATTTCTTACGTGAATTGGCATTGCGAGTGTGAGTATTGGTGGTGATGAAGACTTAATAATAATCCCCAACTTTGGAGCAAAACGCTACTACCAAATCTGGTTGTTAACTGAAGTAGTGAAAAAGCAAATCTTATTGTGGTTGGCACATCTCCAGAGCTTTGGTGGTTTAGACTAAAAGAGGAAGTAGCTGACTAACCCAGAGAGAGAGAGAGATAGAGGGCAGTGCTGCGAGAACTGTGAGTAATCTGTGCCATCCTTGAAACAAACATGAGGCCAAGGGTACCAGTGAGACCAAATGCACCAGTGACTGGATCCCAGGATATAAACTTTGCTGCCAAGAATCCTGACATCTTGGCCCTTGGCTGCAACCCAAAGTGCCTTGAGGATGGTAGAAAGTCAAAATTCCTGAGAATTATTTTCACTGTGTTTGTCGTGATGTCCTTAGCAACTGGCCAAAACTATGGAGCCACTCTGGACAGAGTCCATGAGAGAAGGGAATGAGCAATGCAGGAACAAACAATAATAAAACAAGCAGCACAAGAGTGCAATGAGAGAACAATTGATGCAAAAACAAAGTCCCAATAATGTTGATCCCTGTAATAAATGCCATCACTCCGTGTGGGTCAAGGACAAGATGGATTTTGTGTTCGTGGCACATCCACATGTTAGTGCTGCCTGCTATGATCACAGCAATTTTATAGAAGTTTGTGTTAATAATAGAAAAATGGGTTGGGCAGGGAAAAATTTAGCATTTAATGGACCAGCTCCTTATCCTTATAGGGATCAAATTTGTCCTCAGTGTGAAATTTTTTTGTTGTTGTTTTGAGAAAGATGAGAATGGGAATGATCCAAGTATAGGTATAGGAGGTACAGCACTAAGGAAAAAAAAAGAGAAAACCCAAAAGAAACAAAAGAAATATGTAAAAAGGCCATAGGGAAAGAATTAAAGGAAGTGGATAAGCTGTATGAACAATTAAAGCAGCAGTGTAGCCACTGGGATTTGACAACCTCAACTAAGAACCTTTTTGTAGATTTGATGCAAAAAATTGCTACAGAATTTGGATTATCCAAATGCTGGATCTGGGGGGACTTAGAATGGCTGAACGATGGCTGTGGAGAGGTGACAGTCTAGCTCCAGAACAATTTTAAAATGGAATCATACTCAAATTTCCAAGATATTAAAACCACCTCAAGGATGGATTTTGAGTTATCAAGTAATTGGAACAGTCTGTATAACTTGAGAAGGGAAGGAAATATAATGAAGTAGTAGGATATACTCCTTGTATATCTACGTAAGTAGTTCATTCGAATAATAAAACTAAGACCTGGCAACCAAAATCTTTTACTTGGGTATTGGGGAATAACAAAGGAAATTAATTGTGAGTGGAATAAAAAAAACTGATTTGTGCTGGCATAATAAGTCCTGGAGATAACCCTACCAATCAAAAAAAAGACCAAAAATCCTACTGGAACAACCAGAAAAAAAAAGATAGTAAATAGAAAGTCCCTGATGGAATATATTGTATTTGTGGGCAATGAGCATAGAGTGAATTACTCAAAATTGGGAGGGAACCTGTACCTTAGGAGTTATACGACCCTCCTTCTTGGTCATACCAAGGTCTAGGAGCAATATGCTGGGAACACCACTTGATGAGACTCTGGAAAGGAATAAAGAGATTTAAACCTCGACTTCCCAAAGCAGGGGGAGAAACCAGGAATGGGGAAAGAAGAATGGCCCTGCAGAAAGAATCATAATGTATTATGACCCAGCAACTTGGGCTGAGGATGGATCTTGGGGATATAGGACCCAATTTATCTATTGAATCGATGGATAAGACTCCAGGAGGGAGTGGAGGTTGTATCAAACCATACTTCTGATGCCCTGTAAGTTACTGGCCAAGCAGCATTCACAAATGTGAGCATTTGTATATCAACCAGAATTGCCCTAGGTTATCTGTTGGCTGAAGAAGGGGGAGTTTGAGGAAGTTTTAATGAATCTGAGTGCTGTGTGGAGAGAGATGATCATGGGGAAGCCATCACAAAACTTGCTGAAGAAATTAAATGGATGGCACACGAACCAGTTCAAAAGTGGAATTCTATTCTAAAAATGGATTGGTGGATATCCTCTTTGGAGTAGCCTGGTGGAAGAAGGTGGGATTTATGCTGTTTATGCTCTAGATTAGGATTGTTATTCTTACCATGCATGATTCCATGTCTTATTAGATTAATCCACCCACTGATACAAGGAATGCAAATTACAGCAATGCCCATTGACCCAGAATTGGCAGCAAAAGGGAAACCAGATTCTTTGATGATATTAAAAGCTAAACTTACTCCCACTCAAAAGAAAGGACCTGAAGAGATGTTGACTGAACAGAAAGAGACTACTCTAGCACAAGAGATGTCAACCAAATTTGAGAAGGAATGCGAAAAGTTTGATGCAGCATGGGAGATGTTAGAAAAATTAGAGGCTGAAATGAGAGAGCGTGAAAACATGGATTATTCAGAATATAGAAGAAATCAAAATTCAGTTTTAATTAAAAAGCATGAATCAATATGATTAAAAAGAGAAATGGGGGAAATTGTAATAAATGAAAATGATTCATGCTAATTGTAACTGTATCGATATTTTAAAAATATATATTTTAGAAAATATTTGTTATGAAGTAGTAATGGAAAAAGCAGATGTGAGTAGTGTTGCAAAGCAGATAGGCCCCTTGGCAGATGCTTCATGAGAAAAATAAGATACAGGATGCAGTTTGAGATAAGCAAGAGTTTCAAAGCTGGATTGGCCAAAGTGGGACTACTCCAAGGTCGGGAGATGGGCCCTCTGCAGATGTGATGGGATACAGGATGTCTTAAGATAGAACTGGCCTTGAGATGGACAAAGCGGACTATTCCAAGGCAGGGAGTTTGGGTGGTGGTTTGATCCATGAAATAATTATTTTTGGAACAAAGTGCTTAGTTATGTATAACACAAAACTTAGCGCGCACACGCAACCAGTAAGGTTATTCATAGGATGCGAGGAAGATGATGAGCCTTCATCTGAAGAAGACCACCGAAAAGTAAAGAAGACCCCTAACAACAAGTGGAGCATGAGCTATGTAGTATAGTGACGTAGATTTTAAGATTTGAAAATAGGCCGAGATTTATGAGAAATATTAATGAATATGTATTAGCATACAGTATATAAGTTTAAGTTGGATTACTCTGTTTTGTACGTGAGGTAGGGTGAGAAGCCCCCACCTCTGTACCCCGGTCAGATTCGCTTATGCGTTATCTGAACAGTACTTATCTTTAATTAATCATGGCCCAAATTTTTGTATATGCTTGATTATAAAATGCTACTTAAATAAACTTGCATTGCTGCTAAATTCAGCTTTGTTGCTTATTAAATTAGACATATAGACCTTCATTTAAAACCCTTCCGTCCTTCCTTCCTCCCTCCCTTCCTTCCTCCCTCCCTCCCTCCCTCCCTCCCTCCCTCCCTTCCCTCCCTTCCCTCCTTCCCTCCTTTTTCCTTATTCTTTTCCTTCCTCCTCTCCTTCCTTCTTCCTTCTTTCTTTCTTTCTTTCTTTCTTTCTTCTTTCTTTCTTTCTTTCTTTCTTTCTTTCTTTCTTTCTTCTCTTCTTCTTCTTTCTTTCCTTCTTTCTTTCCTTCTTTCTTTCTTTTCTTCTTTCTTTCTTCTTTCTTTTTCTTTCTTTCTTTCTTTCTGGGAGCAGGTCCCTTACCCTCCCAAATCACTGCCACTCCACCTCAGCCCTGCACAGCACAGCACCTTAAACTCAGCCTTCCCAATTCACTGTAGCCACCCACAAGTCACTTCCAGGCCCCAAATTCCTAAAAGCACCAGGAGCCTTTAAAAACTGCCACTTGCTTTCTTTCCTCTACTCCCTCACTCCAAGAGCCCAAACCACCCATCCCCCCATTGCAATCCCTACTCCTCCCAACTTTACTACCTCCCCCACACTGCAATCCCACATTACACTGCCCCATCCCATGCCATGCCATGCCATCCATCCATCCCATCCCATCCCCATCCCATCCCATCCCATCCCATCCCATCCCATCCCCTCTGGGCAGGAATCCCCTCCAACCAGCCCTTGCACACTTCCAGCCGTTCCAGGGCAGCCGCAGCTTTTCCTCCCACTCTGTGCCAGGGCCCCACCGCCCTCCCAGGGAACAAGTCCATCCCCACATCCCAGCTCACCCTGGCCCCAAGCAGCGTCCAGCCATGGCCTGTGTCCTGGAGTGCAGGCCCTTGGCAAGAGTCTCTCCCAGGCAGCAATTCCTGCTCTTCCCTGCTCTGGGGCAGCAGCTGCAAGTTGATTTTCTCCCTGGGCTCTGGCCCAGCCCCAAGCCAGGGCCGGGACCTTTCCCCAGAGCTCTGCCGGCACTGGCTCGCTTCGGCCGCAGCCCAGCAGCAGACGGAGCTCAGAGCTCCCGGGGGCTGCGCCTCCTGCCCAGGGACAGCAGCAGGGGCAGCTGAGACTTCTGCCCCGGGGCCAGCAGGGAATGCACCGCAGGGAATGGCTGGGGCTGGGCCAGGCCAGCTGCGGGCTGGAGACCAGCAAAAGCTTCTTCCCCTACAGGGGCCTTGACCACTCACCAGGCTCCCCAGGGAATGGTCACAGCTGCGAGGCTGCCCAGCTCCAGGAGCCTTTGGACATCGCTCCCAGGAATGCCCAGGCTGCCACTGTTGGGCTGTCTGTGCAGGGCCAGGGCTGGACTCCATGATCCTGCCGCCTCCCTCCCAGCTCAGCCCCTTCTGCAGTTCTCACCCTTGGGCTCAGCCTTGTGTCTCCTCCAGGCGCTGGCAGAGCTCTTGGGCCGGGGCAGGAGCGGGACAGCCCCAGCGTTCCCCTCTCTGTGACACCACGGTGGGGACAGCTCCAATGTTCCCTGCCTGGAGACGCTCCAAGGGAAGTGTCCAGAGCCACAGCCAGACAGCAAAACTGCGCGGGCACTGAGCACCCCCGGCCTGGGCTGATGTGCATTGCTGTGCACACAGCTCGGGGAAGGTCCCCCTGGCCACCTCCACAGTGCCACAGGCAAGTGTCAGATAGAGGTACAAAGCTCTGCCAGAGTGAGTTCATTAAAAAACAAACACAAAGAAAAACAAAAACAACCTACCAAAGGAAATAACAAAACTCAAACCAAACAAACAAGCAAAGAAAGAAAAACAAAAATAAAATCAATCAAGAAAAATATTAAGTTAATACCTAATGCAACCATCAGATCCCTGCCCAATAGGTTATAAGCAGCTTCTTCTATCAACAACATATCCCCTAAAAAAACTTTATTTTCTGCTTCAATTTCTACATCCTTTACTATGGAAACTCTAAAAGGCTCTCCCTTAGCCCCCATGACCACCATAAACTCTTTACCCACCTTGCACCCTGGAGGCAACTGTTTAAAAGTGCTTTTTTCAGCTCCAGAGTCTACTAAAAAATCCATTTTGTTCCTTTGGGTCCAATTTTAAGGGTTATCAAGGGCTCCCTTGATGTTAAGGACCCTAAAATGAAGAGCCCCCGACATCCCTAATCCTCCTTAAATATTTTCTCATCTTGGATTCTTTTCTTGCAATCCCTCTATGTGCCCCTTTTTCTTACAATAGAAACACTCTGGTCCCTCCTCCTGATTCCCAGGGGTCCCTTTTTGCGGACGGACTGGTCCTTTCGAGGGTCCCCTCCTCAGGGTTTTTCCTGTGTTTTTGGGGACGATCCTGTTTTTGGGCTTCTCTCACGGCTGCCACCAGTACCCTAGCCTGTGCCTTCTGTTTCTCCTCATCCCTCCTCATGTATATTTTCTGAGCTTCCCTTAATAATTCCTGCAATCCCTTCTCCTGCCACCCTTCGATTTTCTCTAATTTCTTCCGTATGTCCTCCCATGATTTAGCCATGAATTGGGTTTTCAGCAGCACCTCCCCCACCAGAGAATCAGGATCTGTCCCAGAGTATACTTGGAGACTTTATCTTAATCTCTCCAACCATTCCATAGAGGTCTCCTCTTTTCCTTGACATTCCCGAATACCTTGCTCAGATTCTGTCCCCGAGGTACTGCCTCCCTAATTCCTTGGATTATTATATTCCTCATATCAATCATAATCCTTCTACCCTCCTCAGTCTGTGCATTCCACCGAGGATCCTGGCTTGGCCACTTTTGATCCCTAGGAGTACTTTGAGGGTTCCGCCGTTCCCACTCCCGCATCCCTGCTTGTCTTATCATCTCTCTCTCCTCAGTATTGAATAAAGACCTTAAGATTGCTGTGAGATCCTCATATGAGTAAATACTGGTTCCCAAAAACTCATCTAACCATTCAGACACTCCTAAGGGGTCATCCATAAGTTTTCCCATTTCTTTCTTAAAGGCTCTTACATCGCTGGTATTAATCGGGACATTCACATACCCAATAATACCCAGGGCTGTGGGCACTTCCCTTAAAGGGAAGAGGTTACCTTTTTCACTTTCACCTTCACTCTCTACCTCGTTCAATCTTTTTAACTGTCTCCTAGTCCTCCAAGCGGAGGGAGTGTCTTAGTTTCTAATGAAACCGGCGGAGCAGGTGTTGCAGGGCTGAGAAACGCCGCTAAGTCTAACTCAAGCGGCTGGGCATCGAGGAGAGGGGTCGGGGTCTGGGGAGCTTGTGGCACTCCCCAGGACGGTCAGGGAGCTGGCACGGGTTCCAGTGGAGGAGGAAGTCCGGCCGGTGGGAACGGAGCCACTGCTTGTGGGGGCTGTGGCTCCAGAGGAGGGGCGGAGGGTAGTGGTGCGGGGCCGGGGGTCCCTTGTCCCAAGGGGAACCCCGCTCCCACGGGGTCCTGTGGATTTCCCTGGTTTGGAAGGGGAGGGGGTGAAGGTACAAGGTAAGGTGGGGGAAGGTTATCTAAAGGTTCCCATCTATCACCCGAAGTGGTCCCAGGACCCCTTAGTTTTACTGGCAAAAGCCTAGCATCGATTTTTCCCAGATTTGTGCATACTTATGTTCCTCCTTACTCCCTCCTTCTTCACATAATTCACTAAAGCCGTACAAATCCATTTCTCAAATGTTCCGAAGACAGGCCATATTACATGATCCCGCACTTCAACTCTCCCTATACTTCGATACAGTAGTGTATCATTTGTTTCTTAGACCTCCTTTTTCTTACAGAACATTCCTCCCAATGTTCTAACATCCACCCCAAAGGACTTTCAATCGGGATTTCAGGGATACCTGTAACAGTTCCCTTCTTGGACTTCCCTGTGACCTTTTCTTTGGGTTTACTTTTCCCTTGTCCCATAGTGTCAGTTCACCAGTTACTGGCCCTTTAAGGGTGATCGATCCCTCTCGGGGTTTTCCTGCTGATTACGAGCTCTGTTCTCCTACTTACTCTCCCCTGGACCGTTCCTGGTCCGAGGCTGAAAGGTTTACCAGTCCTGGAACTCCCGTGAGGACGTACCCTTCCCTTTCAGCCTTCCTGTGACCGATCCCCCTCCGAAACTCCCCGAGTTTCTGGGCTTGACGTGTGAGGTGCGTGTTTTTACTCCCGAAACTTTCGCTTCCCCCACAACCGACCACGCCCCTCGGGGGGAAGTGGAACTGCGATTTTGGAGTCCCCACTCGCCTCGTGATGAAATCACGTCTCACTCACACGCTCGGTCACTCCCACTCAACGACACAATACTTACGATCCTCTTCCTGCATGGGCTCTTTGTGCAAGTAGATTTTTACGAGTTTATTTTCTTCGCCGCGGCTCTGGAGGTTCTGTTCCCCAGACCCCCTTGAGTTCCCTTAGAGCTCTTACCTCGCCTAAGTCCCTTTTAAGTGTGGCTTTTCGTTTTAAGTTCATCGTGTGGCCGATCGGCTCCACACGGCACCGCTGACTCTGCCAGGCCGCTGAATTCAGCAGGGCGCCTCCTGGTCAGAGACAGGGGTCCGAGGGTCCCAATATCACGCCAATCACGTCAGGGTCACCAGAATTGTTATAAATACAATAGACCAAATTTTAGAAATCCAAATTTAGAATTTTATTGAGAGACAAAATGACAATCCCGGACAGCCACAATTAAAAGGACAGCGTCGAGCCCGGGATCGGTGCTGGGTTGAACCTGGTAACACACTTTGCCAGTATGCCACCCCCAAGTTCACATTTCTGGCTTGAAACTGCCCCTTTTTATACACTGGATCGCTGAGAAAAATCGGGGCTCTGATGTTTTCCCCATCCGCGGCAACTTCATTAAATATTCATGTTCGGGTTCTGGTGTTCTGAATAGTTTTTCCTGGGCAAACAATGTCCTTAATCATCAAGCCCAGGTGTGGCGTAGAGATGATAATGTCCGGAGGACACGGATGAGATACTGATCTGATGTGATCATTCGGTTCCCGGGCTGCTCATCTCCTTTTTCTGTTGTCTTTGTGTTTTTCTTAATGTTTCCCGGCAGAGGTATCCCCGTGACCCTTTTGGTGTAATTCTCGGCATAGTTTCTTGTGTCCCTTTTTGTGTACTGTGCAGCCAGCAGGAAATACCTCGTACCCCTCTCCGTGTGACTTCTGTCTCAGTTTTCTTACAATATATTTGAGTAGATATAGAACTTATATTTTATATGGGTGTATTACAATACAAACATATTACAAACACGAATTAACTTTAGGACATATATCACACTGGGAACACACTGAGAGCAACAGGGAGTGACTGGGTGTGCTGGCTTGATAGCAAAACCATCGAGAGACTCCAAGTCAGAAAAACAATTTCATAGGAGAGAAAAAAAAAGTGAAATGTATCCAAATCAGAAAAACAATTTAATAGGAGAGAAAAAAAAAAAGTGAAATGAAATGAAATGAAATGAAATGAAATGAAATGAAATGAAATGAAATTAAATTAAATTAAATTAAATTAAATGAATCAAAACAAATGCAATAGTACAAAAGATCGCTGACAGAGTCAGAATACAATCTGATTCCCTGTGGTGGTGGTAGCAGTCCAGATGAAGTGCTCTGGTTGAAGCAGTGATCCCCATAGAAAGGTCTGGTAGCTCTTGTCCTCTGGGAATCCAGTGGGTAAGGCTGCCTGTGCTGTTCCAAATCCCAGATTCTATCCAGGTGGGAATGCTTGGCTCCTCCCCCTGGGCAGAGCATCTCACAATGGGCTGATATCATTTTATCAGTCTTGCAATGGGGCCTTGATTGCCCATTGAACAGAGATAGCTCCTGGAGGGAGTTATCTATGAGTCATGCAGCAGGGCATTGATGGGCCATTAACAGAACATAGTCTGGAGGGAGGGGGCAAGGGAAACACTGCCCAACCTAGCTTCAACAGCTCATGTAGATGGTGAGAGAATACATACTTTGGGCACATCTTACACTGTAACCTAGGACAAGGTAGAAATAATATATCCTTACCTGCTAAAAATCATTCTAATTTCTGTATCTATAATTTTGTTAAGATTGTCAGGTACAACTTTTCATATTTAGTGTCAGTTATATCCCACCAGTTAATCAAGTCTAATTATAAAACCTATCACTAATTGTTAGCCACTCTTATTAGAATAAACCTAACCTAGTAAAGCAATTAATAAAGCATGAAGACTTGAACAAAATTGTAAAACAAATTCAAGACAATAGACAAAATACCTTAGTAACTGTCCAACATGATACAAAAGAAATAAGGAGAGTTCTACAAAAAGTAAAGCAAGACACAAGCCAGAACTCTTGTTGGATGCACTCTTTAGATAGATGCAACTAGAATCTTCAACACCCTATGTCACCCCATCATTATTTTGCTGATATTATTTAGTATAAATTTAATAATGTCTATTTTAGTACTCATATAGAACTAGAGGATGTTAAATTGAGTGGCAATTTTACCCTCATTATCTAAAACACCTAGGATAATGTTAAAAGAGAGTTATTAAGATAGTGAGTTAACACTAGAGCGAAGCCCCAGTAGTAGTAAGAGCATTTACTGGGTCTATAGAAAAGGGAGGGCATGAGACAGAGGCTTGAAAATTCTAGATAATCTTTATAGCAAACAAAAGGGCATACACTGTATTTTAGAATGTATTGTACATTTTAGAAGGCCTTTAGTGAATATTGAGTGCTGTGCCTGTTAACATATTTTAAAGCAGTACAAACATCCAGGACCCCTCAGTGATAACAAGAAAGACTAGCCTAAATATAACAAGATAACAAAGCAAAACATGCAAATAAAGAGAAAAAATACAGACTCCGCAGAAACTGATGTCTTGCCTTGAAAAAGTGCCAAAGGACCAAAGCACGCACAAGAAAAATCAAGGTGAAGAGTTCACTGAGGAAGACTTGATTTCTTTCATCTTCTAGAGACCCTTGGAGACCACCATGGGGAACTAAGCATGCCCAAGAGGATGTACCAAGAGGAGTTAATTACCATACAAAGTGAAGATGAGTGAGGCCAGAGAATAAATATGTATAAGGCAGATTGTGCAATGCCATGCATATGTAAGACCTCAAAGAAAAATAAGAGAGGCAAGCTGTCTAATGTTCATGCATGTCTTTAGTGAAGTTAATCCCCATGCACCTCAATGTCTATTAAAAATACATACTACTCTAACAACTGTTGTTATAAAGTTCTTTTCTGCCTTGTTTCAGGGGAGATATTTGGAGTTTGCAGGGCTCCAAAGCCCAGCTGCAGATGCCCCTCGGGGGGACATTGGGGGGTCCTTAGGGGGTGTTTTTGGGGGTCCCAGTGGTGGTGGTGGCAGAGCCGTGGCAGGGGGCAGGTGGATGTGGGTGCCCACACAGGGGGGTTGGGCTTCCCCAGCCGGGCCCTCCGAGCTCTGCCGGTGCCATGTGGAGACCTCACGGGACTGGTGGGGGGCAGTGACACCAGGTTTGGGGAGCCTCAGGAAAGCTGCAGTTTCCCTAAGTGGGACCCCTGAGAGAGGAGACACCCAGAACCCCAAAGCAGGGACCCCAAGAGTGGAGGACACCTGGGATTGCTGGGACCCCAGCGAGGGGTGCTAGGGCTGGAGGGGCAGGATGATGGGTGATTTATTAAAATATGGATATTGATCTAATATCCATAACCAACTGTGACGGACAAAAGACTCTCTAACAGGTTAGAGTCAGAAAGTGTAAGTTTAATGCAATGCCGGGCAGCTACGTGGGGTCTCTCCCTAATATGCACTGCAAAGTTACAAGTGATTACAGACTCTATTTATTTACATACGCGTTGAATACCCAAAATGCTAATACATATTCATAACACTAATGCCTGGCATCCTCCGCTTCGTATTATAATTAGATAAAAGCCCATTAAGCATGCGTAGTTTGTTCTTTGAATTAGGTCAGTGGTCTCTTTTATGGGGAGGGGTCATAAAAAGAGGAAGCAAGGAGAGTCTTCCTCATTCTAAACTTTCTACCTTTTCGATGGATAACAAGACAAATGGAACCTGGTAGAACTCAAGTTTCCTGTTTCCATGACTGTTTCAATGGGATGTTAGAAGATTTACAGTTGTCTGTGTTCTTAGATCTATTTACCAGTTTCTTCTGTTTCTCATTATAAACACAGCTAAACAAATACAAAAATGACAAGCAATTAGTTATTTAGATCTGGGATAGCTATTTTAGATTGATTTCCTTTCAACTAACCATTGACTCCTAATTATTACCTGCACAGCCTATCTATCTATCTACTTTAACTAATTCAGGCAAAGCTTATCTTTAGCTAAAACCTTAACTTTTCTAAAACCCTGAATTCCTTTGAAGTTCATATCTCACTGGAAAGGGGTTCAGTGGTCCTGGTGCCAGAAGAGGCTGCTTCTAGTATCAGCATAGTTGCCCCACCCTGTGTGCTTTCAGTTTTGTCAGCACTCCCAGTATGAGCCCAGCCACTGCCAGTCATTACCCATTATGATACAGTTTACCCCTAGCAGGGTCCCAGTTGCTCCCAGTTGCTCCCACTTTCATCCAATGTGTTCCCAGTTCTCCCAGTTGCCCCTAGTATAGTCCCAGTCACTCCCAGTATGATGCCAGTCTCTCCCAGCATGGTCACAGTCCTGCCCAGTCACCCACAATGTAGAGCAGTCGCTCCAAACTTCTCACAGTAGCTTCCCAGCATGGTCCCACTTCTCCCAGTGTGCTAGTTTGAAAACAAACCAACTGGAGATCCAAGTAAAAACTGTTCCATAACCCATTTCTCATAACTCCAGGGCAGTATCTTCTCTTAATGGGCCAGCTGTTAAAACAAAATGGGGCAGTGTTCTTTATCTCTTCCATGACCCATCCTTCCTCCAGGGAGATATCTTCTGTTAATGGGCCATTGCCTCTCACTGCATGACTGATAAAATTACATCATCCCATTGTGAGATGCTCCACCCAGAGGGAGGAGACAAGCATTCCCACCTGGATATAAGCTGAGATTTAAAGCACCAGGAGCACCCTGGTTTCCACTGGATTCCCAGAGGAAGACCAGACCCATCTACACCACCACTGGACCTTCAGAGGAAAACTATACCCTTCTGCAGGAGCACTGCTTCAACAAAGCCACATCTGTCACTCCAGGAGAACTGCAGCCACAATTTGATTGGACTGCTAGCAAAACCCTTAACAACCAGGTATCAAGTTGTAGTCTAAATCTATCAGCTTTTTTTTTTTTTTTTTTTTTCCTTTTTTTTTTTACTACTGCATTTTTAGTTTAAGTTTTAATTTTTTAGTTTAGGGCCATGAGGAAGAGGAAAATGCTGGTGGGGCAGGCAGGCAGGTGAGGAGGAAGTCAGTGCCCCTTTCCCCCTCTCTCCTGCTCCATATCCCAGCCCAGCATGGCCCCTGGCTGCAGGACAACCCCGCTGCCAATGCTGTCCTGCTGGGGATGCACTGGGTGTATCTCCTTCCACTTCCCTCTGGCACGGAGTCAAATCCCATCCTCTCCTTTTCCTTCCTCCTGCAGGCAAGGAGCTGAGGATGGAGACCAGGAAGGAAAAATCCCCATGGTAGAACCTCATGGATGAAGCCATTTAGAGTGGCTCCACAGTGCAGGAATCCAATGGGAAGGAAAAGCCCCAGAGATCCTGCAAGAGGAGGGGTTCCAAACCCATCCCAAGTTACTCGGAGAATGGAAGACCCAGCCTGTGCTGGGAAGATGGACAGAGCTTCAGCCAGAGCTCCCACCTGATCCAGAACCAGGTGATCCAAACTGGGGATCGGCCCTACATGTGTGGGGAATGTGGCAAGAGCTTCAGCCAGAGGTCCAACCTCATCTGCCACCAGAGGATCCAAACTGGGGACAGGCCCTACAAGTGTGGGCAGTGTGGGAAAAGCTTCAGCCAGAGGTCCAACCTGATCCGCCACCAGAGGAGCCACACCAGTGAGAGACCTTATGAGTGTCCCGAGGTTTCAGAGCAGCTCCAGTCTCCTCCTGCACCAGTGGATTCACAAAGAGTAGGGACCCTTCTGCTGCCCCAGCTGTGGGAATGGTTTCAAGCAAAACTCTACCCTTATCACCCAATGAATCATCCACCAAAAGATCCACACTGGAAAGAGGCCCTACGAGTGCGGGGAATGCGGGAAGAGCTTCAGCCAGAGGTCCCACCTGATCTGCCACCAGAGGATCCACACTGGGGAAAGGCCATACGAGTGTGGAGAATGTGGGAAGGGCTTCAACCAGAGTTCCAAAGTGATCATCCACCTAAAGATCCACACTAGGGAGAGACCTGACAAGTGCTCCGAGGTTTCAGAGAAGCTCCAGTCACCTTATGCACAAGCGGATTCACAAAGAGGAGAGGCCCTTCCGCTGCCCCAGCTGCAGGAAGGGCTTCAAGCACAACTCCACCCTCATCATTCACCAGCGTACCCATACTCCCATACTGGGGAAATACCCTACAAATGTGGGGATTGCAGGAAGGGCTTCCACCAGAGCATCCAACTGGTCATCCATCAAATGATCCACACTGGGGAGAGGCCCGACGAGTGTGGGGAATATGGGATGAGCTTCAGCATAAGGTCCCACCTGATCTGCCACCAGAAGATCCAAACCAGAGAATGGCCCTACAAATGTCCTGCTTGTGGGAAGAGCTTGTCCAGGAGCTCTCACTTGAATAGACACCAACGGAGACACCAGTAAGAGAAGGCCTAAGAGTGCCTCAGCTGCGGGAAGAGCTTTGTGCACTGCTTCAATTTATTCCTGCTTCAGAGGACCCACATAGGCCAGAGAATTGGTGAGCCACATTCCCAGCGATCCACATTGGAAAGACACTAGGCTGGTGGTCCTTTTCTTTGGTGGTCCCTAAAATTCCTTTGATTCATCTTCATCCCTTTAATACAGATAAAACTGGGGATAAAAATCAACAAATTCATCAAAGGCAGCTAAAGCCTCATGTTTTACTAGTGTTCCAGGGCAATCTGGGACTCAGGGACATATTGGGGAGGATTTGGGGGTTTGTGGGGTATTTGGTGTGGTTGTCTCAATTTCTGGGCACTCAAAGAGATGAGAGGGTTTGATCTGTCACCTCAAAACCACTTCATGCTAAAACTACACAATCTCACCAAAAAAATAACTCGATTGCACAGTCCCTCAGGGAGGGATGGGGTTGGAAGGGGAATGGGTGAAGTAGGGTGAAAACCAGGAGGAGTGAGGTGGGCAATGGGTGGGACAGGATGGGTGGGCTGGGGTTTGGGAGGTGTGAAATTGGGGAAATAGGGCTTGGGATGGCAGGGTGGGATGGATTTAGGTTGGGATTGTGGTGATGGGGTGGGGTCTGGAATAAGACATCCAAAGTCTGGGGATGATGATGGGAAGGGGTGCCGGTTCTTAAGGAAGTTTTTGGATATTCCACTTTGCTGAAGAGATGTTGGGGTTTCCCATGTTTCTGAGGCAGTTTTGGGGCACTCCCCAACTCTTGGGGGATTTCCTGAGAGCAGCTTCATGGAGCCCCATTGCCAGGGGTGGCTTGGGCATGACCTCAGAGCTGCAGCCAGAGTCCATTGCCTTGGTGCTGGAGAGCAGAGAAATTATGAATATCCCCAGACATCTCCAGTGTGTGTTTGGGGGCCAGGGCAAGTTCTGCATAGGTGGAGTGGTCACTGCCCCAGCCCCAGCCACTGCAGCCTTTGGTCCAGCCCCAAAGTGGCTGCCAAGCCCCCGGCACCCCAAAAACCCCACCTGTGAGAGGGACCAGAGCAGGTGAGGCTGTGACACGGCTGTGACACGGACACGTCCCACAGCCCCAGAGCTCACAGCATCTGAGATGGTGCTGGATCCAAGGGTGACTGTGGATCTGTCTCTCCCCCTCTCTTCTCCTGACTTCCTCTTCTCAAAATCTGGAGATCTGGAAGTTAGACAGGTTAGAGTTTGCTCAGTCAGTGCATTCTGAAGTGATTTACTCTAACTCCATGTTGCTTTAAGATTTCCCAAGTTTGCAATTAAAAGTTTGTTCTCCACCCTCCTGACAAGTTTGTTGTTTTCTCCCATGCACCACCCGAGGGGATCGAGGTACCTCAAGTCCCTTTCCAGCACCGGCCGAGCGAGCTTGGGGCACAGCAGCAGGAACTGCAGGGCTGAGCAAGGCCTGGCTTGGCTGGAGGAAGCAGAAAGGCCAAGCCCTGAGCCCAGGCCTGGCACAGCAGGGCCTGTCCCTCACGGGTGCCTCGGGGCTGTTTGTGGGGCAGTGGGATGGGAGGGGCAGCAAGGACAAATGTAATCAAACTACAATCCTGCCAGCCTCCTCAGGGAGGGGCCAGGGAGGACCAAAGTGCAGCCCCTGAAAGGAAAGTTCCTTGTGTGGGGCCTCCAGAGGCGCTGCCAGAGCCCAGGGGACAAAGGCCTGGGTGCCTGTGGCCCTGCCAGCCCTGCCCAGCCCTTGGCCATCTGTCCTGCAGGCTGTGCCCCTGTGCGTGCTGCTCCTGTGCCCTGGCCGGCTGCACACGCCCCTCTCGCTGTCCCCCCAGCATTTCTCAGCCCAGCATTTCTGTGCCCTCCCTGGGCTCCCTGCACCCAGCGCTGCCGGCTCCTGGCACACAGAGCCAGGGCAGGAGCCCACCCTGCCAAGGGCCTTTGCAGCAGGGTGGTGGCTGCGATGGCTTCTGACCTCAGCAGCTGCTCCTGGCATGGTTCCATGGGAACCCAGCACAGCAACGCTGCTGTGCATTGTCCCTGCTGAGGCTCAGACACTGTCAGGGCACATTCCCTGCCTCTAGGATTCGTGCCTGACCCAAGAACTGCAGTTGTGTCCCCAGCACTGCTTTCCAACAAAAACGGGAAGGCAAACTGTGCATAGCTCATGGTATTTTACACTGTCTAAAACTCACTAAGTCATCGGTCTTAGCGGTGAAATCTATTTGGGATTAATGGGATGGAGAAGTAGTGCACCATGAAAAATGGAGCATAGAAATAAATTGAGGAATACATCTTGTTTTTTTTTTTTCTTTTCATTTTCATTTCACTTCTGGAAAGTTGTTTCAGTTTTCCAGGAATCTTCTCCACAGTGCTGTCTGCTCTTTTCAAGAACCTTTCCTGGACAGTGAGGTGCAGCTCCTGTCACAGGATGTGCCACCAACTGCAGCTTCTCTTGGCTTTCCACACCGTGTGTGCAGCACAACTCTTGCAGCAAAGCAGAACAAATGTTTGGAGAACTTTACAACTTGGCCATTCCTTTGCTAGTGGACTGGGGAGTTGTGCCATTGGTGAGGTTTTCAGCCCATGATAACCACCAGAACAAGCTGCACCTCTCAGAGTAAAGGACTGAAAGAATCTGAGATGGAGAAATGCAGGGAGTGACTTGTTGAACCTTGTATATAAGGAGGGTAATTTTTTCCTAATACTCTCAAATCCCTTCCCTCTCTTTTTGTCCTTCTTAACAAGGCCTTTGCATCCCAGATGTCTCATGAAATGAGAAGCCTGATCTTGTGGAACTGCATTAAATGAGGGACACTCAGGCTGAAAAAGGAAGCAATTTAGAAGTAATTGTATTAAAGCAAAACCAGTAATTAAGTAGAGACTGATTTCACTCTCCCAGAACAATGACCATGGGTAAATCCCTTTGGCTCAGCCTGAAGCAGTGACCTTGAGGGGTGTGCCCACTTCAGGGAGAAATCTCCACACTCTCCCAAGAAGGGAAATGTCAGGAGATACTGCCATTAAAATTTGGGACGGGGCTTTTCTAGTCTGAAGTGCTGCCCTGTGTTGAGGGTTAAGTTCTCCTGTAGAATTTTTCCCCCCCATGAGTTGCTAGATTTTTAAGTAGGGGTAGTTAAGCGGTGCTTAACCTGACAAAAGAAATTGATCACTTGGTTTTGGGGAAGGGAGGAGGCTCCCGGGAGAGCTAGGGTGTGGGCTCACTTCTCTCGGTTTTCCCAGGGAGGACGGTCGGGCTACGGAGTAGCTGCCTGGAGTCCACAGCTAACGGAGGAGTTTAGTCCTGGGAATTCTATCATCTGTTGGAGTGCCCAGGAATTCGGAGTTTCTTCGTTACCCTGCTGGATTTTGGGTCAGCCCGGGGTCCAGCCGCTGTGGGTTCTCCAGCACTGCCCACTTCATCTGCCAGGGCACCCCCCCTGCCTGCTGAGGACAGATCCATCGCTTCCAGCTTGCAGCCATCAGCGACGGACTTTTCCACCGTTTGCCCTCAGGGCTCTTGGTTCTGTTTTACTGTTATTATAAGTGCTGTTGTTGTTTGTCTGTCCTGTTATATTTACTAGTAAAGGACCGTTATTCCTTTTCCCTATAGCTCTGACCGAAAGTTTTTTTTTTAATCTTCTAAATTATAATAACACGGAGGGAAAGATTTGATTTCCTTATTTCCTGGAGAGGCCTGCCTACCCTTAGCAGACAACTGTCTTTTTCAAACCAAGACACCCTGTCAGTCAGATGTGCCCAGGCTGTGCCCAATCAGCAGCTCTGCAGAAGCTCTCAGTGGTGTCACTTGGTTATTCCTTTCTCTGGGGATTTTACCAGCTCTGCCACAGCTTCAGTTCCCTCTCAGGAGGTTGAACTTTGGGATGGAGGAGTCAGGCTGCTTTCAGCATTATTCACTGCTGAAAGTGAATAAAAAAACCATCATGACGATCCCTCCTTCATTTCCCACTGGGGTCTTTGCAAACAGGGCCTTGTTGGAGTTGTTTGAGCCCATTGCAGGCAGAGCCTCCTGCTCCAGCAGGAACTGCCTTTCCTGTGCCAGGACCAGGGCAGATCCCGCTGCAGGAAAAGCCCCAGGCCAGCCCCAAGACAGTGAAGGCCTCAGGCACAAGTGCAGAGTGCCGTGCTGGGAGCTGTGCCAGGGAGAGCCTGAGGCACCAAAGGCACCTTGGCAGCAGCAGCTGCTTCCAGGCCATGGCCAGAAGCCTCCCTTGGCAAGGCAGCCTGGTGGCCACCACTGCAGAGCTGCTGCTCCAGGGCTCATTTCTGGCTGGGCTCTGAAAAGCCACTTCTGCTCCAGGAGTCTGACTGGGAAGCAATTAGCCCCAGTGCCTTGGGAACAAAATATTAATGACAAAACTTCATCCCAACAGAGACAAGGCAGGGGCAGAGGAAAGGGGAGAGCCAGGCCCAGGGGACAGGGCTGCCATGGTGATGGCTGTGAGGTCACTGCCACTGCAGCAGCCTGGCTGCTCCTCAGCAGACATTCTGGCCAGAAGTGTTGTGAGGTCACCCAGCACATCAGAGAACCCACACAACAGGGATTCTGTCCTTGGGGAGGGGGTTTCACTATGTCAGGTTGCAGCAAGCTCCTGCTCTTGGAGCATTCCTGGGACTGGGGCATCCACTTCTCTGGAAAAATGATTGCAGTCTTGTGCCACTCTCATTTAAAATATTTCCTCCTTCTAACAAATCCAAATCCACCCTCATTCAGTTAAAAGCTATTGACTCTTGTTCTGTCACTGCATTATTTTGAAGCAAATACCTTTGACCACTGCTTCTATTTTCACTGACCTTGGAGATGACCCAAAAACCTCCCAAGGTGGGGTTTGGAGGCCTCATCACACAAGCAGCATGTAGAGGATTGTGGCTCTGGGCTCAGTGGTGTGGACACTGAAGAGAGGAGTAGCCAGGGAGGGATTGAAAGTGGTTCCAGAGATGCTGGAATTTTCTTCTTTGTATAAAACAGCCTGAGAAGGAAATAATGGCACCAAGGGCAGCTGGGGAGGCCCAGACTGGACACCAGGAGAAAGGAATTTCCTTCCCAGGGCAGGGCTGTGGTGTGACACATCCCTCAGAAGGAGTCTGGAGCAGCCCAAGGCTCAGTGTGCCCAGGCAGAGGCAGGCAGGACGCAGAGCTGTCAGCAAAGGAAGGGGCCAGCGAGGTGGGGCAGCCGGGGGATGACGACAGCCTGTAGGGACAGAGGCACAGGGAAAAGCCCTGACCTTGGGGCTCTCAAGAACTTCTCCTGCTCCAGGCCCAGGGCCCATCCCAAAGCTGGGGCAGCTAGAAAGCTGTGCCCTTTTCTGTTCATACCTGCTCTGGTGAGGATGGATCCTCAGCCTGTTGGAGTTTGATGATGAATTTTACTACTCCAGAGGCCCCTTCTTTCTTGAGCTCTTCAGTTCAGGAATTCAGGGAGAAAAGCTTGTAAATATTTGTTCAATATACCAAACAAGAAAAGCCCATGGGAATAATTTAAGTTTTTAGTTCTTGTGTGGTTAATTAGACAATTTCAGAAGTGTATTCCAAGGGTATACACTATACTGAAAACAATGCAGAGAGAACTGTTTTCCAGTTTCATTTTCCTGTTTATAGACTGATATCAGCAATGTCCAACTGATATTGACTCCCAGCACCTTCTAATGCAGTCTGAACAGATATGAAAATCAAGACCTTTCATGGCTGACAATCAAACAGACTTTGTCCCCTCCCCACCATTTCCCTCATCCAACCCCTGGCACTCCTATGGATCAGGAACAGTGTGGGCAGCAGGAGCAGGGCAGTGATTCTTCCCTTTGCTCTCGACTGGTTGGGCAGCACCTCGAGTGCTGTGTCCAGTTCTGGGCCCCCCAATTCATTAAGGACGTGGATGGGCTGGAGCTTGTCCAGAGAAGGGCAACAAGGCTGGTGAGGGGTCTGGAACACAAGTCCTGTGAGGAGCACCTGAGGGAGCTGGGGCTGTTTATCCTGGAGAAGAGGAGGCTCAGGGAAGACCTCATCACTCTTTACTGACAGGAGGGTGCTGCCAGGTGGGGGTGGTATCTTTTCCCAGGGAACAGTGACAGGACAAGAGGACATGGCCTTAAGCTGCACATGGGGAGGTTTACGCTGGACATTAGGAAATATTCTTCACAGAATATGTGATTGGGCACTGGAATGGGCTGTCCAGGGAGGCGGATGACTCACTGTCCATGGAAGTGTCTAAGGAATGACTGGATGTGGCACTGAGTGCCATGGTTTGAGTGACAAGGTGCTGTGGGCTCACAGGTTGGACTTGATGCTCTCCAAGGTCTTTTCCAGCCTGGTTGATTCTCTGATGATGGTGACACTGCAGGGCCCTGGGGAAGCAAGGGGCCATTGTGACACTGCAGGGCCTGGTGGCACTAAGAGGACCAGAGTGACACTGTGTACGACATGGCACCATAGAGCCACGGGGCCACTGTGACACTGTGGGGCTAAATGCAAGCAAGGAGTCCATGGTGACAGTCTGGGGCCTGGTGGAACCACAGAGGCCACTGTGACCCTGTGGGGCCTTGCTGAGCCAAGGGGCCATTGTGCCACTGCAGAACCAAGGAGACCCTGGTGAGACCCTGGGCCCAATGGAATCAAGGGGCCAGTGTTCCTCTTGGAACTGAGGGAACAATTGTGCCACTGGGGTGCCCCATGGCACCAAGGGTCCCTGGTGACACTGCAGGCTCTTGTGTAACCAGGGCTCCATTGTGACACTGCAGCACGAGGGAATTAATGGTGGCAGTCTGAGGCCTGATGGAACCAAGAGGCCACTGTGACATTGCAGGGCCTTGTGGAACCATGCAGAGCATTGGGACAGAGCAGGACCTGGTGTCACGATGGGGTCATTGTGATACTGCAGGGCCCCATGGAACCAAGGGGCCAGTGCTGCTCCTCAGGGACTCCTGGAATGAAGGAAACATGTTTGACACCATGGTGCCCCTTGGGACCAAGAGGCCATTGTGATATTGGAATGAAGAAGATCATTGCTGAATTGCCAGATCTCATGGAACCAAGGTTGCATTGTCACACTGCAGTGCCTTGGGGGACCAAGGCACTATTGTGACAGTGCAGGGCCCAAGGATCCAAGCAACTTTGTGACACCAAGGTTTCCCATGGAAGCAAAGGGACATTGTGACACTGGGGGTCATAGTGGAATCATGGAGACCATTGTGACACTTTACAGCATCATAGAACTGTGGTGACACAAAATTATCTGAGATTGTTGATCTGCTGGAGTGTAGGAGGACTCTGCAAAGGGCCCTGGACAGGCTGGATTCAGGGGCCAAATCCAACAATATGAGATTTAACAAGTCCAAGTGCCAGGTCCTGCACTTTGGCTACTACAACCCCTGCAGCGCTACAGGCTGGGGACAGAGTGGCTGGACAGCAGCCTGGCAGAAAGGGACCTGCGGGGACAGATGGACAGCAGGCTGGACATGAGCCAGCAGTGTGCCCAGGTGGCCAAGAAGGCCAATGACACCTGGCCTGGATCAGGAATGGTGTGGCCAGCAGGAGCAGGGCAGTGATTCTTCCCCTGTGCTCGGCACTGGTTGGGCAGCACCTTGAGTGCTGTGTCCAGTTCTGGGCCCCTCAGTTTAAGGAGACGGAGAGACTGGAGTGTGTCCAGAGAAGGTCAACAAGGCTGTGGAGGGGTCTGAAGCACAAGTCCTGTGAGAAGAGGGGAAGGAGTAGCGGTTGTTTATCCTGGAGAAGAGGAGGCTCAGGGGAGACAAAGCAGTGTCAGGGCACAGGTTGGACTTGATGATCTCCTAGGTGTTATCCAACCTGGCTGATTCTGTGATTCTCTGAAACCACCCTTGCAGCAGTGGCAGGATGAGCCCTGGGCCTCCTCTCCAGAAGGTCCAGCAGCCCAGGTCCCTCAGCTTCTCCTCACAGCCCCAAAGCCCATCCTGTAAGTCCTGCAGAGCCTCTGCAACTCCTCCTCCTTGCCCAGAACAGGGAGCCCCAGAGCCAGACACAGCAGCCCAGATGTGCCCCCCTGGTCTGTGGTGCCTCTGGCAAGGGAGCAGCACCAGGCACTGCAGGAGACTGCAGACAATTCCTGAAGCACTTGGAGGATGATCCTGCTCCCCAGGAGCCTTCCAATGGTGCTGGAATTGAAATGGGGATTGAGGCCAGAGGGCCAGAGAGGAAATGGCAACCAGGGATGGGCTGTTTGCAGGGGAGGGAAAAGAGGTGGGCAATAGGAAGAAATTTCTAGCAGGAAGGGTAAAGAAAGCCAAGGTTAAGCAAAGGAAATGCTGAGAGCAGTTTGGGGTTGGCTGCCAGGCAGCCCTGGCTCTGAGCAACAACATCTGCTGTGGCACAGGAAACTCACAGCTCATGGGAACAAACTTTCTGGCTGACTTCAGAGGCCACCACAAAGCTGAGTGGTTTCCCTGCTGTCCCCCAGCCCTTCCTGGCCCCAGGGGCTGATGGCATTTGTGCTCCCTCAGGTTCATCTCCCCACACCAACACCATGGGGGTGCTCACGCCTGCTCTGGGCAGTGCACACAGGGGCTCCTGAGCCAGTGCTGCCGTGTCTGTGCCTGCAAGGATGCGGCACCTGTGTGAGCTGGGGGAGAGGCCAGGGCTGCAGAGGGGGGATGTTGTTGGCAGGTGCATGAGGACGCTCTGGGACGCTGCCCTGGGGTGTCCAGCGCAGTGGGGATGGATCAGCCCCTGCTCTGCTGCTCCTTCCCGTCTCCCCCAGGGACCTTGCAGAGCCCCAGCCATGCTGTTTGCCCCCAGCCTGCCCACGGCCACCCTGGTGCTGCTCACGGGGCTTTTCTCTGCTGAGCATTGGCCTGGGCATGTTCTGGAGAGAGCCTGGGCAAGGAGCCTGGAGCCCCCAGGCCCTGCCCTGAGGTGTCAGCGCTGCCCCAGCAGTGCCCATGGCCTGTCCCTGCTGCAGCCCCGGCACTGCCACCCCCAGCACTGTGCCCGGCCCCGAGAGCACTCAGGCCCTACAGCAACAGCAGGGCCAGGAGGGCAGCGGGGCAGGGGCACGGGAGCAGCACTGGCAACACCAAGTGCTGCTGCTCCTGGGCACAGCTGCTGTGCCAGCACTGATCTGCCCCCAGCTCTGCACACAGACATTGCTGCTGCAGCTGCAGAGAAGGGAACAAAAGTGGGATCTATGCAGAAAAATTGGCTGGGAGATCCCTGAGTTTGTTTAAATCCACCAAGAGTGCAGCCCCTCATTGACACAGTCTGTGGTCATGTGGAAGTTATGGAGAAACAAAATGAAATGTGGCACAAAGAATGACTATTCTTCATGGACAATATTGAAAAAATTAAAATACAAAGAACCTCCACAATGAAACCAGCATTAAATATCAAAAATTACTTTTATTCCAAGTGATTTGCAGAAATTGGCCAGCAGTTTAATGTTCCTGAAACCCTGCAGTCATCAGTCTCCACACTGCAGCCTTGAGCTCCTGGTTCCTCAGGCTGTAGATGAGGGGGTTCAGGGCAGGAGTCACCACTGAGTACAGAACTGAAAGAGACAGATCCAGGGATGGGGAGGAGATGGAGGGGGGCTTCAGGTAGGCAAACGTGGCAGTGCTGAGGAACAGGGAGACCACAGCCAGGTGAGGGAGGCAGGTGGAAAAGGCTTTGTGCTGTCCCTGCTCAGAGGGGACCCTCAGCACAGCCCTGAAGATCTGCACATAGGAGAAAACAATGAACACAAAACAACTGAATGAAAAACAAGCACTGAACACAATAACTCCAACTTCCCTGAAATAGGAGTGTAAGCAGGAGAGCTTAAGGACTGGGGGGATTTCACAGAAGAACTGATCCAGGGCATTGCCATGGCACAGGGGCAGGGAAAATGTATTGGCTGTGAATAAGAGAGCAGTGAGAAAGGCACTGGCCCAGGCAGCTGCTGCCATGTGGGCACAAGCTCTGCTGCCCAGGAGGGTCCCGTAGTGCAGGGGTTTGCAGATGGACACGTAGCGGTCATAGCACATGATGGTCAGGAGATAAAACTCTGCTGACATGAAGAACAGAAAGAAAAAGAGCTGAGTAGCACATCCTTTGTAGGAGATGTTCCTGGTGTCCCAGAGGGAATTGTGCATGGCTTTGGGGACAGTGGTGAGGATGGAGCCCAGGTCGGTGAGGGCCAGGTTGAGCAGGAAGAAGAACATGGGCGTGTGCAGGAGGTGGCCACAGGCTACGGCGCTGATGATGAGGCCGTTGCCCAGGAGGGCAGCCAGGGAGATGCCCAGGAAGAGGCAGAAGTGCAGGAGCTGCAGCTGCCGCGTGTCTGCCAATGGCAGCAGGAGGAAGTGGCTGATGGAGCTGCTGTTGGACATTTCTTCACTCTGGTCATGGAGTCCTGTTCAAGGAAGAGAGAGTGACAGGTCAGGGGAGATTTTGCTGAGCAATGCCCAAGCACCTTCTCCCAGCCCTGCCCCTGCTGCTCTGTGCCCCCTAGATTTTCTTTTCTCAGAGCCCTTCTTTCATCCCCGTGCCTGGAGCTCTGCTGGGATCTGGCCCCGTTGCTGTGACGAGCAGGGGCTCTGCCCATGGAGACCGAGGGGTCAGCTCTGCTCTGCAGCACTGGGGTCATGGGAATGGGGATGGGGCCAGTCCTAGGCTTGGACTTCATCAGCCCAAACTGCTCCTGAGGCAGAGGAGCTTGGCAGCATCTCCTGTGCCAGGGCTAAGGAACAGTGATGGCCAAAGGCAGTTGGAGGGGGTTTCCTGCTGTGCCCAGGGAGATCAGAGAGAACTGTGCAAGGCAAGAGCATTGGCTGTATCTCAGTGAAGGGTGAGGGGAGCTGCTCTGTCACTCCATCTGTCCCCAGCTGCCCTTTCTGAGATCGAGGACAGTCCCTGTGTTCCCCTGAAAATCAGCCTGACACAGCTGAGAGCAGAGGGAGCCACAGCAGAGCAAACTGGCTCAGTCTCTGTCAGAGTCTCAGCCCCACCCCTGGCACAGGACACTCCTGTCCCCCAGTGTCCCCTGGAGGCAGCTCACAGCTTGGATGGCATCCCCAGGACACACCCAGGGTCCTGTCCATGGCTCTTCTGGAGGAGAGTCAGCTCAGTCCCAGCCTTCCAGCCTTTCCCTGCCCAGCCCTGCCCAGCCCCTGCCAGGCAGCAGCAGTGCAGGACATCTCCCTCAGGCCCTGCTCAGCAGGAATAGGCACATGGCAGGAGAGATGCCCTGCATCTCTGGGGCTGCTCTGCCGGCCCAGGAGGGGACTGAGGGCCCCGAGCCCCCGGGCTGAGGGCTGTGCTGGCTGTGAGGGGACACAAAAGCTGTGCTGCTCAGGGCAGTGTGTGCCCCGCAGGGCAGGGCCGGCAGGTGCCACATCTCCCCTGCAGCAGGGCTTCCCTCAGCGCTGCCTCCCTCCCTCCCTGCCCACGGCTCTGCTGCTGGAGCTGTCCCATCCCGAGCTGTTCCTGTGGCCCCGGGCTCCTTCCCTGCCAGTGCAGCCAGAGCCCAGCCCAGCCCCTGGGCCAGCTCTGCCCTGCAGCTGCTCAGGGCTGCAGGGATTAAAGAACAGCTCCCCCAGGCCTGGGCACCATGGAAAGGGGATGCTGCATGGATCTGGAGGCTGGGGAGCTGGAGGCACTTGCTGAGGATCCCAGGAAAACCCAGTGGGATGGTTTAAGAGCCTCAGCCCCTGCTCTGCCCTGCACACCTGAGTTTCCATTGTCACCAAGCTGAGCCAGCGAAAAGTGGAAGCACAGATTCAGGAAAGCAGAGACTCAAGCAGGAAACCCCTGCCCTGAATGAGCTCATGAAAAGTCCCCTCTTTGGGGAATGACCTGGGCATGAGCTGGAGCTGTGAGCAGCCCTGGCCCACACAGCACCCTCTCCACAGCAGCAGGACCTGCCCTGGCAGGAGTCACTCCTTGCACCCACAGCTCCCCTCCACCATCCATGGGGAGCTCCCAGGCAGGCTGAGAGCTGCCCCTGGCAGGTGGCAGATGCCCTGACCTGGCCAAGAGCCCTCAGGGCTGCAGGAGCTGCTCTGCAGGACAGCCCTGGGCACCCCTGGCTGCAGCCCCAGCTTCAGCCCCTGCAGCCGTCCCCGGCAGCAGGAGCCGTCCTGCCCTGTCCCTCTGATGGTGCCCAGGGCAGCCCTGCTCTGGAGCACATCCTCCCCCAAACCAGGAACAGCAGCAGAGCCATCCTTACAGTCATGTCAGTCCTGTCAGGGGTCAGCTTTAGGAGATCCCTGCAGCCAGGGACTGACTGTGTCAAAAGCTGTGAAGATTTCTCCATGAATAATCTCAGAATTGTCCTCCCAGCTGCTTTAATCCTCTGTCTGCTTCACTGCTCTCAGGTACCTGCAGGCAGTGCCCTCAGCCCTGCTGGGCTGGGAAAGGAGCTGCTCCTCAGAAGTGTCTTTTTCAAGCTCTTCTTGGTTGCCAGGAGCTTCCTCTGTGCCAGGAGCCCAGCCCAGCTCAGCAGCACAGACACAGCACAAAGACTTTAATGACCCTCTTGGGACTTCGGTGCTGTTACATCAGACTCAATCCCTCAGAGTGTGCTCAAAAAAACTTCTCAAGAACTCACAGTCAGATTCAAAGTCCAAAGTTTCTTAAACTTTTAATGGGTCCCATTGAGGGACACAACTCATAGGAAAGTGTCCCCAGGTTCTAGTTAAGCAGAACACTGCAAGCACTGTGGACTGGTGAGGACAAACAAGGAAAAGGTGTCTTTGGGTGCTGAGCAAACCTGGATGTGTTTCAGGAATGCAAAGGGCCAAGGCCTGAGCCCCAGCCCCTGCCAAGGCAGATCCTGTCCCTCCCTCCTTGCTCAGGGCTCTTCCTGGGGCACTGGGATGTGGGGATGTGCAATGCCAAGGACAGGAGCATGGGGCGGCCCCTGCCAGGCTGCTGAGCAGGGACAAGGAGGCAATGAGGCCCCAGGGCTGCAAGGGTCACTTGTCCCCTCCTGGCCTCAGTGCCAGGAACAGCAGCTATGGCCCAAGTGCTGCAGGAGTTGGCTCTGTCAGGGCCTTTCAGCTGCTGTGCACCCCTGTGCCCTCTCCAGCCCAGGCTGTCCTACGGTGTCCATGCCCTGTGCCTCTGTCCCTGCAGGCTGTCGTCATCCCCTGGCTGCCCCACCTCGCTGGCCCCTTCCTCTGCTGACAGCTCTGCGTCCTGCCTGCCTCTGCCTGGGCACACAGAGCCTTGGGCTGCTCCAGACTCCTTCTGGGGGATGTGTTGCACCACAGCCCTGCCCTGGGAGAGAAATTCCTTTCTCCTGGTGTCCAGTCTGGACTTCTCCAGCTGCCCCCTGCAGAATTCTTTTCTTTCTCTCTCTCTTTTCTGCCATGTCAAAATGATCCCCCATCTCTGAAATCACCCTTCAAGCACTCCCAGGGCTCTCGTCCCGTGTCCTCAGTCTGCACTCCACTGAGCACAGAGCTCCTTTGTCCCTATACAGTGGTCAAGGGCTTGAGGCCATGGGCACCTGGAAAAGAAGGACGGTTCCTTTCTATAGGAAGGAAACCACAGAACCTCATTGTTTTGAAGGCAGATGAGAGGCACTCACCAGAGGCCAAGGCAAGCCAGACCTGTTTGTCCTTGCTTTTTTTCTGAAAGCAACCTTTGGATATATGGAGAGTTTGGAGGTGGATTTCCATTTGAGCCATGAGTGGCTGTACCAGAATGACAATTCTCCTCCACAGGAAGGGAAGGGCAGAGCCCCAGTGTTTCAATGGCTGATTAGAGGTGGCCCCAGAGAGGCTGAGGCCAATGCCAGCAAGATCTGTTTGTCTTGTCTGCTTCTGTCTGGTAGCAATCCTTGGTTAAAAGAGAATTTGGGAAGCCAAATCCCAGTTTTGTCCATGGGTGGCTGGACAAGCAGAGTTCTTTTCCATAGGAAGAACCCCTAGTGTTTCAAAGGCAGATGACAGCTGGCTCTCAAGAAGCCAAGGAACCTGGACATTCCTGTCAGCTTTTTATCTGGAATCTTTCATTTGATATATGGAATTTCAGAGGTGGATTCCCAATTTTGGCCATGCACACCTGGATTTGAAAGATGTGTTTTCCATGGCAAGAAAAGCAGGCCTCCGCAGTGTTTTGAAGGCAGGCAAGAGGTGGCCCCAAAGAGGCCAAGGCCATCCAGAGCTGTCTGTTCTGGCAGGTTTCATCTGGGAACAATCCTTGGATATAATCAAATTTAAAGGTAGAATCTCAGTCCTGGCCATGGGCACCTGGAGGAGAAGGACAGTTCTTTCCCACAGGAATGAAAGCACACAACTCCAGGGTTTCAGGGGCAGATGAGAAGTGACCCTCAACATGCCAAGGCCAGCTGGACCAGTCAGGCAGCCCCCAGGAGGCCAAGACAGCCAGACCTGTTCCATGTTCCCTTGGATCCATGTGGCCCTATGTTACCCTGGTTTTTCTGAGCTTTCTTATTAGCCTTCTTGAAATTCATAATGGAGTCAGATCTTTTGGTTTCTGTACAATATTAGGAGCAGTTTTCAACCTTTCCCATAGATGTAACATAAACAAACCCTTTGTTTATCATTCTTTGTCCTTTGCTTGCATATTTCTAACCTGAAAAACGACTGTAACTGACAGTGAGTCTGGCCACTGAGGATGAGGGGTGGAAACCCAAAAAGCCAATCTTCTGCCAGATCCACAAATGTATAAAAAAGTAAAGAATAAACAAAGAGGGGCTTCCTTCTCTCTCTCGGCTCTCTGAGGAGAAGCTGGAAGAACCTCTGCCTGCGAATGGATTTTGTCTGCGCGTGATTGCTTTTTGTTTCTCGGCGACAGCCCTACAGCATCAAAATGGCCCCTTGGTTCCATGAAGCCTTGCAGTGTCAAAATGCTTTGGTCGTTTCCATGGGGTTGAAAAATAAACCCAATGGCCCTTAGGTTACTTGAGGTCTCAGAGTGTCACAATGATTTCCATGACTCCATAAGTTCCTGCAGTGTCACAGTGTTCCCTTGGTTCTATTGGGCTCCCCAGGATCACAATGGCCCCTTGGTTCCACAAGGCCTGGCTGTGTCACACTGGCCCCTTGCTTCCATGGGGACCCTTGGTGTCACAATGACCCTTGTTTCCATGAGACCTGGCAGTGTCACAGTGGTTGCCTTGGTTCTGTGGTGTCACAATGGCCCTTTGGTTCCGTGGGGACTCACAGTGTCAGAATGCTCTCACTGCTTCCATGAGGCCCTGCAGTGTCACAGCTGCTCCAGGGTTCCACAAGGTCCTGCAGAGCCCCTTGATTCACACAGCCTCTGTCGTGGTTTGGACTCATGGGTTGAGATGAGGACTGGGAGAAAAACACTCTAAAGGAAAAAGAGGTTCAAATTTAAAGGTATAAAGTAAATTTATTAGTCAAAGGAAGATAATGAGAAGTAAAATGAGACTTTAAAACAACTTTTTTGCCCCCCAGCCCCTCCCTCTTTCCCACCGATAGCACAGGGAGACAGAGAGTGGGAGTTTTTGTCAGTTCATTACCCAAGATCTTTCTCTGCTCAGGGAGAGGAGATTTTCTTCTGTTGTGTCATGAGTCCCTCACACAGGCAAAACAGTCTTCCCAGTACTTTTGTGGCATGGGACACTTGTCAGTGGGCTGCAGTCTTTCAAGGATAGGCTGCTCTAGTTTGGAAGCAAAGGCCCTCTTTATCTCTGGGAGCGAGAGCCCTCTCTCTCTGTTCAAGTCTCTCACTGGATCACAGTTTCCTATGGCATCTACCTCTCGGTTTTTCTTCTGAGATTCAGGTGGTTTTAGAGTCTTTTTGCCTTCTGCAAAGCTCTGAGCCAGATGCAAGAAAGAGACAGAATCTTCAGGTTCTGATTTTTCAAGGTTGCGCGCTTCGTTTATTGTTTCTTATCTTACACTTCTCAGTGCCCAACAAAGATCTGTGCAGCTGCCTGGGCATCTGGTGACTCCTCGACTCCTCCTGGACTGGGCTGTCATTATCTTTTATACTAATTGCTACGTGTTCTTTATTTATCATTATTTGCCAATACCTATCACTTATACTAAACAGGTCATCCCTACTTTGACCCAATCTCTTGAAACTACTTTGTGCCACCGTCACTGCAGAAAATGGAGTGAGGGAAGAAGAAAGAAGAAGCAGGAGACAACGCCCCAAATCCTCCATCTTGCTCCCATTCACTTCCATACTAAAAACCCAAACCTACTGTTTTCTCACCCTCTGATAAGCTAAACTACTATTTTTCACTCTCTTGTAGCTTGCAATCCTTCCCGCAGTGCAGGAAGCCTTTCCCATGGACTGAGATCAAAGCCAATTTCCCTCTGGGCTCTGGGCCAGGGTCCCAGACCCCCTCTGTTCAGGTCCCTGACCCTCCAGGGCAGCCAAAGGAATGCCCTGGACTCCAACAGTTAACTACTATTATATATTTATAAATCAATAATCCTTAATTAACTCCATTCGACTACTATTACATACCTAGATAATTATAATCCTTAATTAACAGTAGTATGTTTCCTACCCTTCCTCTTACATTTTAGAAAAATATGCTTCTAAATACATTCCTGAAATACTCTATAGTCATAGTATCAGGAAAAGAACCTACAGGAAGAACATTTTGGTTTTTAACCAGAGTGTGATCAGTCATAAAACAAGCAGGGCAAAGAAGCCCATGGTTCTATTCAAATGGATTTACCCACAGCTGTGTAACTGGGGCAACTGAATCTCCTATTGGATGTTCCTGTAAAATATACTAATAAATCAACCTTAATAAACTCTTGCAATCTATGGCTGGGTATGCCACTCCCATGATATTGTCACTGTCATCAGGTGCTCTCAGGGAGGCTCTGGCACTTGCAGCAGCTGGGTCAGCCACTGCCCTTGGGATTGCTGCCAGGCAGCTGTGTCCATGGGAATGGGGTGTCCAAGCTTGCCTGTCACCTGTGGGGCTGTGGGCAAAGCAGCCCATGGGAAAGGGGAATGAGCTGAGCCCCCTCCCTGAGATCCCATCATGGGCACACCTGGGGATCTCCTTGCTGTGTCCTTCCAAGCTCTGAGCTGCCCTCCTGGCTGCAAATCTGTGCCACAGCCTCTGGGAGTTCCCTGAATGTCCCACAGGGAAGTGCAGAGATGCCAGAACTGAGGAAATGCTGTTGGGTTTGCCAAGGGAGCCGTGAGTGTCCTTGGCAGAAGGGGGTGCTGAGCCCTTGCCCAGAGACCTTTGGAGAGGCTGAGACATTCAGGGATCCCTCTGCTCTGGGCCGGGTCTGGTTTATCCCAGGGTGACATGGGAGTGTGACTGTGCTCTGATGGCAGTCAAAGGTGCAAACCCAGGGCAGCTGGGAACAAGCCCATCCAGCCCCTCACCTTCCCTAAGCCACAGGGAATCCTTTGCCTCTCACATCTCTCAGGGGCAAACTCTGAGTGCAGCAGAAATGCTGGGGATTTCTGACCTCACAGAACCAGGAATGAAGTGTGTGCAGGAAAACAATGGCTAAAATTCCTTCCTGCTCTCTTCTTTTAGAAGTGGGAGTGCAGATGGGAACAAGCCTGTCTGCATTAGGAGTGATGCCAGTCACAAATCCTGAAGATCCATCCTTGTCCCTCTGCCACATGGCCACAATCCCAGGGCAGTGGGGCAGGGATGTCTCCTGGAGAGCCCCCATGCACAGGCCTGGCTGCTCCTGGCACACTCAGACAGCACAGCTGGAGCTCAGGCAGGGACCTGGGTGAAGGTTTTCCCAGAGCAGGAACAAGGGTGGGTGAGTCACAGCAGGACAGTCTACAGGGAATGGCCCAGGTTTGGCTCAAAGCAGCCTCTGCTGACTTGTCACTGTCCTTTATCCATGAACAGTTACCATGTGGAGCCACAGCAAATGTCCAACAGCAGCTCCATCAGCCACTTCCTCCTGCTGGCATTGGCAGACACGCGGCAGCTGCAGCTCCTGCACTTCTGCCTCTTCCTTGGCATCTCCCTGGCTGCCCTCCTGGCCAACGGCCTCATCATCAGCGCCGTAGCCTGCGGCCACCTCCTGCACACGCCCATGTTCTTCTTCCTGCTCAACCTGGCCCTCACTGACATGGGCTCCATCCTCACCACTGTCCCCAAAGCCATGCATAGTTCCCTCTGGGACACCAGGAACATCTCCTACAAAGGATGTGCTGTACAAGTCTTTTTCTTTCTGTTCTTCATCTCAGCAGAATTTTATCTCCTGACCATCATGTGCTATGACCGCTACGTGTCCATCTGCAAACCCCTGCACTACGGCACCCTCCTGGGCAGCAGAGCTTGTGCCCACATGGCAGCAGCTGCCTGGGCCAGTGCCTTTCTCAATGCTCTCATGCACATGGCCAATACATTTTCCCTGCCCCTGTGCCATGGCAATGTCCTGGGCTAGTTCTTCTGTGAAATCCCACAGATCCTCAAGCTCTCCTGCTCCAAATCCCACCTCAGGGAACTTGGACTTCTTGTATTTTCCATCTCTTTAGCATTTGTTTGTTTTGTGTTCATTGTTTTCTCCTATGTGCAGATCATCAGGGCTGTGCTGAGGATCCCCTCTGAGCAGGGACGGCACAAAGCCTTTTCCACCTGCCTCCCTCACCTGGCCGTGCTCTCTCTGTTTGTCAGCACTGTCATGTTTTCCTACCTGAAGCCCCCTTCCATCTCCTCCCCATCCCTGGATCTGGCCCTGTCAGTTCTGTACTCGGTGGTGCCTCCAGCCCTGAACCCCCTCATCTACAGCCTGAGGAACCAGGAGCTCAAGGCTGCAGTGTGGAGACTGATGACTGCAGGGTTTCAGGAACATTAAACTGCTGGGCAACTTCTGCAAATCAGTTGTAATAAAAGTCATCTTTGATACTTCTTGTTGATTTTATTTTGGAGGTTCTTTTTCTTTGTTTTAGTCCTTTAATCTTCTCCACAAAGATAAGTCACTGTTTGTGCCATTTCTCATTTTGTTTCTCTCCACCTTCTCTGTGGCCACAGACCGTGCCCATGAGGGGCTGCGCTGTTGGTGACTTTAAAGGAACTAAGGGATCTCTCAGCCAAGTTTTCTGCAGAGATCCCCCTTTTGTTCCCTCCTCTGGAGCTGGAGCAGCAATGTTTGTGTGCAGAGCTGGGGCAGATCAGTGCTGGCACAGCAGCTGTGCCCAGGAGCAGCAGCACACAAAGACCTTCCTGGTGCTGTGCCCTGGGCCAGGAGGGGTTGTGCCACCAGAGCTGAGCCTAAATTTCTTCTCCCAGGCAGCTTTAGGGCACAGAATGTGGAGAAGGCAGAGCTGCTTCTCAGCTTTCCACAGTCCTCCAGAAGGATCCTGTGTGTGAAGCAGCCTGTGAACAGGGTTTATGTGTGAGGGGAGAGGATTTCAGAGCTCTTTTCTCCCCTGTGGGCTGAGGGTCTGCATTTCCAGTGGCTCTACAGCTGCCAAAGGGGCCTTTTTTGCTCAGCTGAGAACAGTTCTGCCGAAAGCCTGTCCTGAACCTGCTTTTCCTGCAAATATGCCCAATGAGTCCTCAGTTTTTTGCAGCCACAGGTCTTTTGTGCCTGCAGGTGTGAGAACTGATGGATGGAACAGCTCTGCTGGGGGGACGTTCTCTTTTTCTTGTTTGCTTTTCTTTTGGGGTTTTGTTTGGGTTTTTTTGGTTGGTTTGGTTTATTTTCCTGTTCTTTTGTTTTGATTGGTTTTCTTGATGTGGAGAAGAGCTCTTTGATTCTAGATTTTGTGGGGTTTCGTGGGTTTTTTTTCCTTTTTTTTTTGGGTTTCAGTTCTTTTTTTTTGGTGGTAGGAGTTTTTGGTTTTGTATGGGGGGTTTTGTTTGCCTTTTTTTTTTTTTTTTTTTTTTTTTTTTTTTTTTTTTTTTTTTGGTCTTTTTTTGTTTTCTTATTTAACTCCCCCTGTTGACTCTGGGCAGAGCTCTGTAACTATCTGACACTTGCCTGTGGCACTGTGGAGGTGGCCAGGGGGACCTTCCCCGAGCTGTGTGCACAGCAATGCACATCAGCCCAGGCCGGGGGTGCTCAGTGCCCGCTCAGTTTTGCTGTCTGGCTGTGGCTCTGGACGCTTCCCTTGGAGCGTCTCCAGGCAGGGAACGTTGGAGCTGTCCCCACCGTGGTGTCACAGAGAGGGGAACGCTGGGGCTGTGCCGCTCCTGCCCCGGCCCCAAGAGCTCTGCCAGCGCCTGGAGGAGACACAAAGGCTGAGCCCAAGGGTGAGAACTGCAGAAGGGGCTGAGCTGGGAGGGAGGCAGCGGGATCATGGAGTCCAGGCCCTGGCCCTGCACAGACAGCCCAAGAGTGGCAGCCTGGGCATTCCCGGGAGCGGTGTCCAAAGGCTCCTGGAGCTGTGGCAGCCTCGCAGCTGTGACCATTCCCTGGGGAGCCTGGTGAATGGTCAAGGCCCCTGCAGGGGAAGAAGCTTTTGCTGGTCTCCAGCCCGCAGCTGGCCTGGCCCAGCCCCAGCCGTTCCCTGGGGTGCATTCCCTGCTGGCCCCGGGGCAGAAGTCTCAGCTGCCCCTGCTGCTGTCCCTGGGCAGGAGGCGCAGCCCCCGGGGAGCTCTGAGCTCCGTCTGCTGCTGGGCTGCGGCCGAAGCGAGCCAGTGCCGGCAGAGCTCTGGGGAAAGGTCCCGGCCCTGGCTTGGGGCTGGGCCAGAGCCCAGGGAGCAAATCAACTTGCAGCTGCTGCCCCAGAGCAGGGAAGAGCAGGAATTGCTGGCTGGGAGAGACTCTTGCCAAGGGCCTGCAGCACCAGGACACAGGCCATGGCTGGACACTGCCTGGGGCCAGGGTGAGGTGGGACGTGGGGATGGACTTGTTCCCTGGGAGGGTGGTGGGGCCCTGGCACAGAGTGGGAGGAAAAGCTGCGGCTGCCCTGGAATGGCTGGAAGTGTGCAAGGGCTGGTTGGAGGGGACTTCCTGCCCAGAAGGGATGGGATGGGATGGGATGGGATGGGATGGGATGGGATGGGATGGGATGGGATGGGATGGGATGGGATGGGATGGGATGGGATGGGATAGGATCAGTGTAATTGTGGGGATTGCAGTGTGAGGGTGGTAGGAAAGTTTGGAGAGGTAGGGTTGCAATGCTGGGAGAGGGTGGTTTGGGCTCTTGGAGTACGGGAGTAGAGGGAGAGAAAGCAAGAAGCAGTTTTTAAAGGCTGCTTGTGCTTTTAGGAATTTTGGGGCCTGGAAGTGTCTTGTGGGAGGTTGCAGTGAAATTGGGAAGCTGAGTTTACGGTGCTGTGCTGTGCAGGGCTGAGGTAGAGTGGCAGTGATTTTGGGAGGGTAAGGGTACCTGCTCCCAAGAAAGAAAGAAAGAAAGAAATGAGAGAGAAAGAAGGAAAGGAGGAAGGAAAAAGGAGGGAAGGAAGGAAGGATTTTAAATTAAGCCCTATATATCTAATTTAATAATCAACAATGTTGAATTTAGCAGCAATGCAATTTTATTTAAGTTGCATTTTATAATAAGGCATATACAAAAATTCGGCAGTGATTAATTAGAGATAAGTACTGTTTGGATAAAGCATAAGCAAAACTGACCGGGGTACAGAGGGTACAGAATTTGTTTTGTACTTCACGTACAAAACAAAGTAATCCAACTTAATCTTAGATACTGTGTGCTAATACATATTCATTAATATTTCTCATGAATGTTTTCCTATTTTCAATTCTTAAAATCAACATTGCTATACTACATAGCTCATGCTCCACTTGTTGTTAGGGGTATTCTTGGCTTTTTGTTGGTCTTCTTCAGATGAAGGCTCATCATCTTCCTTGCATCCTATGAATAACCTTACTGGTTGCATGTGCGCTCTAAGTTTTGTTTATACATAACTAAGCATTTTGTGCCAGAAAGTAATTATTTCATGGATCAAACCACCACCCAAACTCCCTACCTTGGAAAAGTCCCAGCTTTGTCCATCTCAAGGCCAGTTCTATCTTAAGACATCCTGTATCCCATCACATCTGCAAAGGGCCCATCCCCCTACCTTGGCGTAGTCCCAGCTTTGGCTAATCCAGCTTTGAAACTCTTGCTTATCTCAAACTGCATCCTGTATCTTATTTTTCTCATGCAGCATCTGCCAAGGGGCCCATCTGCTTTGTAACACTAATCACATCTACTTTTTCCTTTACTACTTTATCACAAATGCTTTCTAAATTATGTATTTCTAAAATATTAATATAGTTACAATTATCATGAATCATTTTCATTTATTACAAATTTCCCCCATTTCTCTTTTTAATCATATTGATTCATGCTTTTCAATTAAAACTGAATCTCGATTTCTTCTATATTCCCAATAATCCAGGTTTTCACGCTCTCTCATTTCAGCCTCTAATTTTTCTAACATCTCCCGTGCTGCATCAAGCTTTTCGCATTCCTTCTCAAATTTGGTTAACATCTCTTGTGCTAGAGTAGTCTCTTAATGTTCAGTCAACATCTCTTCAGGTCCTTTCTTTTGAGTATGAGTAGGTCTAGCTTTTAATATCATCAAAGGATTTGGTTTCCCTTTTGCTGCCAATTCTGGATCAATGGGCATTGCTGTCATTTGCCTTCCTTGTATCACTGGGTGGATTAGTCTAAGAAGACATGGAATCATGCATGGTAAGAATAACAATCCTAATCCAGAACATAACAGCATAAATCCCACCTTCTTCCACCAGGCTCCTCCAAAGAGGTTATCCTACCAATCCATTCTTAGAATAGAATTCCACTTTTGAACAGGTACGTGTGGCACTCTCTTAATTTCATCAGCAAGTTTTGTGATGGCTTCCCCATGATCATCTCTCTCCACACAGCACTCAGGTTCGTTAAATCTTCCTCAAACTCCCCCTTCTTCAGCCCACAGATAATCTAGGGCAATTCTGGTTTGATATACAAATGCTCACATTTGTGAATACTGCTTGGCCAGTAACTTTAGGGCATCAGAAGTATGGTTTAATACAACCTCCACTCCCTCCTGGAGTCTTATCAACAGATTCAATAGATAAATTGGGGTCCTATATCCCCAAGATCCACCCTCAGCCCAAGCTGCTGGGTTATAATATGTTATGATTCTTTCTGCAGGCCATTCTTCTTCCCCCCATTCCTGGTTTCCCCCTGCCTTTGGGAAGTCGAGGTTTCAATCTCTTTTATTCCTTTCTAGAGTCTCATCAAGTGGTGTTCCCGGCATATTGCTCCTAGACCTTGGTATGATCAAGAAGGAGGGTCGTATAACTCCTAAGGTACAGGTTCCCTCCCACTTTTGAGGTAATTCACTATATACCAGCAAAAATCAGTTTGATTATTCCACTCACAATTCATTTCCTTTTATTATTCCTCAATACACAATAAAAGTTATTAGTTATCAGGTATTAGTTATATTATACGAATTAACTACTAAAGTAGATATACAAGGAGTATATCCTACAACTTCATTATATTTTCTTCCTTCTCAAGTTACACAAACTATTCCAATTACTTGATGACTCAAAATCCATCCTTCAGGTCATTTTAATGTCTTGGAAGTTTGAGTATGATTCCATTTGAAAAATTGTTCTGGAGCTAGACTCTCACCTCTCCACAGCCATCTTTCAGCCATTCTAATTCCCCCACAGATCCATCATTTGGATAATCCTGATTCTGTAGCAATTTCTTGCATCAAATCTACAAAAAGGTTCTTAGCTGAGGTTGTCAAATCCCAGTGGCTACACTGCTGCTTTAATTGTTCATACAGCTTATCCAGTTCCTTTAATTCTTTCCCTAGGGCCTTTATTCTTATTTCTTTTGTTTCTTTTTGTTTTCTTCTTTTTTTTCCTTAGTGCTGTACCTCCTATGCCTATACTTGGATCATTCCCATTCTCATCTTTCTCAAAACAAATAAAATTTTCATATTGAGGACAGATTTGATCACTGTAAGGATAAGGAGCTGGTCCATTAAATCCTAAATTTTCCCCTACCCAATCCATTTTTCTATTTTAACACAAACATCTATAAAATTTCTGCAATCATAGCAGGCAGCACAAACATGTGGATGTGCCGTGAACACACATTCCATCTTGTCCTTGACCCCCAGGGACTGATGGCATTTATTACAGGGATCAATATTACTGGGACTTTGTTTTTGCATCGATTGTTGTCTCATTGGCCACTCTTGCGCTGCTTGTTTTATTATTGTTTGTTAATATTATTATTATTGTTTGTTCCGGCATTGCTCAGTCCCTTCTCTCATGGACTCTCTGCAGAGTGGCTCCATAGTTTTGCCCAGTTGCCAAGGGCATCACAACAAACACAGTGAAAATAATCCTCAGGAGTTTTGACTTTCTACCATCCTCAAGGCCCTTTGGCTTGCAGCCAAGGACCAAGATGTCAGGATTCTTGGCAGCAAAGTTTATATCCTGGGATCTAGTCACTGGTGCATTTGGTCTCACTGGTACCCTTGGCCTCATGTTTGTTTCAGGGATGGCACAGATTACTCACAGTTCTCGCAGCACTGTCCTCTCTCTCTCTCTCTGGGTTAGTCAGGTACTTCATCTTTTAGTCTAAACCACCAAAGCTCTGGAGATGTGCCAACCACAATAAGATTTGCTTTTTCACTACTTCAGTTAACAACCTGATTTGTTGGTCACTTTTTTTCCTGATCTCGGGCATAATTATTAAGTCTTCATCGCCACCAATAGGCACATCATTCGCAATGCCAATTCATGTAAGAAATATGTCTATAGCGTGGCACACAAATTCCTTCTCCACAGCAACTGTCTATTTTAATACAGTGGTCTATAAAATTATGAATTATTTCCTCTCTCACCTGCTCAAAATCTAATATAGGAAAAACTCATTGGTCCAAATTTTCTATTAATCAAACTCCTGCATAAAAGATTCCATCTTCATATCTCAAAGGTGTTCCAAAAAAAATCACTGAAAAAGCTTTTAAAGTTAACTGTTCACGCACGCAAGCCAAGCAAGTTAAACAAATCAATTGCCTTTCTCTCTCTTCTTCTCTTGTTACTCTCCACTATGAATAAAGACAAAGTGTACAAATAACACAAACCCATGGGCGACACTCTAAGCCATGCTTAGTACACTCCCAGTGTGTTACTTGTTCTTGGACTCTTTTAGTAACAGGTGTTACCAGTCTCTTGTTCTGGAATTGTAGTTCCTCCTTGAAATCTGTTAGTGTTAGTCATGGAGGGCCTCTTAAAAGACTTTTGATTTGTTCAGGCTGTTCCCATTGATCAAGGAAGTGTCTGATCCCTTCCCATCAGCATTGTTCTGCCTCTGAACTCAATGGAGTTGCCATCAACAGCCAATCCAGAATGCCTAATTTTCCTAATAAATTAAAGTTTGTTGCAATTACAAAACTCAAACCTTTAATTGTTAACTATTAAAGGAGTTTTATAACCTGAACAGATTAAGCAAGACAATTTATCTTTTTCCGTTGTTTCTGGGAATCCTACTATATCTACATCTTAGTTTTATTACCTTTTGTTGTTCTCGCAGTGTTCTCAAAGCCACTAATCGTTCCATGTGATATGCTAAATAAATCAATGCTCTTTGTACTTGATCTTATATAAGTATCAATGTTGATCGATGCTAAAACCCAAGTGTGCCTTCTAAAGTCTCGCTCTACTCTACTAAAACATCGTATACAATTAATCATAAAAGCTACATCTCTTTGGTCCCAAGGTACAGTTGTTCTGTGCCAATGTCTTTGTCTCAGCCACTTCATGGTCACTGCTTTACACCGCTCACACTGATGACCGTGTTTGCAGCAGCCTTGCTGAAACATGGAAACTTCTCTCTGCGGGATGGCAGCTTCTGACCTTTCTGTGCTAAGGATATCTTGAATATCCTGGGGCTGGGTTATTCTTTCAATATGTGGGTGGCACACCAAATGTGTTGCAGCATTATGTGAAATCCACAGCCGAAAACGATTTTCTATAAGAACCATAGCCTCAGTGTCGCTAATCTTGAAATTATCTTCTTCAGTTAAAGAATAGATTTTAAGTGTTCCTTCACAGGGTGCTATTTTAATGCTCAAGGCTATTATTAAGTCCCTTCCTTATAAATTATTATCAGCCTCTGGTATTTTTACCAAATCATTCAATCTAAATTTTTCATCCAGTCCAGTCTTCACATTTTAATTACAGGAACCTGAAAATCTTCTTCTTTAACCCCAATTACAGGGACACGTTCATGACTTACTTCACATTTCTTTGATAGTTTTCTTACTGTAGACCTAGTAGCTTCTGTGTCCACCAAAAATGTGATTTCATCCTTTTGAGGACCTATTTTCAGTTTTATCAAGGGCTCTTCTAGGTGTTCAGTCCTCATTAAATAGAACTCCTGACCCCCCTAGTCTTCTTGAAATATTTTCTCATCTTGCTGCCTCTTTCTACAGAATTTTTGTAGATGTCCCTTTTTGTGGCAGTAAAAACAAGTGGGTCCTGTACCCCTGGAGGTAGGACAAGAAGTTTGTAAGTGTCCTTTCTGGTGACAGGAAAAACACGTGGATCTCGTATCCCCAGAGGTGGGACCTGCCTTTTTCTGTTGTTTGTTCTTTCCTGAGTGCTTCTCTGTATTCATGGTTGTCTGTTTCCTTGACTGCTGCCACTAAAATCTGTGGTTTTGTCTTTTGCCTCTCCTCATCTCTTCTCATATACACTTTCTGTGCTTCTCTTAACAATTCCTGAAGCCCCCTATCCTGTCAATTTTCTACTTTTTTCCAGCTTCTTCCTGATGTGCCCCCAGGACTTACCTACAAGTTGTGTTTTCAAAAGGACCTGTCCTGCTGCAGTATCGGGGTCTACACCTGAATATAACTGCAAGGCTTTTCTTCGTCTTTCTAACCAGTCTGCCAGGGCTTCATCCTTCCCTTGGTGCTCACTTAGAGCTTTCCTTATATTCTGCCCCTTGGGCACTGCTTCCCGAATTCCTCGGATAATCATCCACCAGAGATCACTCATGTTCTGCCTGTGTCTTTCATTCTGATTACTCCAACCTGGATCTTGCATAGGCCATTTCTGATTCCCCTGGTCTGGCCCCTGACATTCTCTATCCCAAACCCTCATTCCTGAATGTCTAATCATTTCTCTTTCTTGCATGGTAAACAAGATTCCTAAGATAGACTGCAGTTCCACCCAGGTGTATATATTCAGCCCCAAGAACTGATCTAATCTCTCTGCCACTCCAATAGGATCCTCTAGCAGCCTTCCCATCTCCTTCTTAAACTCCCTGACATCCCCTGTGTTCAGGGGAACACTCACATCACCAATAGGTCTCTGTTCTGGGTTTGCCATTGGAACTTTTCTAAGCGGGTATAGTCCATCTTCCATTTTTGCTTCCCCATCCCCATCATCACTTCTCCCTGTCCCCCACCTCTAGTTCTATGTGCTACTGGCTCCTCCTGAATAGGGGGTGCGTTTGCATTTCCTGGAGGACCCTCAGGGGCTTGGGGTTGAACGGGCTGATTAGGTTGCCTAAAAGGGGCTGGGAGGTGATCTAATGGATCCTAGGGCTCGTGTCGTTCTTTGTTGGCTGCTTGCCCTCTAGTTTGTAAAGGATAGAATGGAAAACCTTTGATTCCCTGCCTTTGAGTGAAAAATTCATCCTTTCCCCTGGGAAGCCACAGAGCAGCATATTCACTTTCTTCTGGATTAAAAGGATTGATTGAATTTGCATACAAATTCAGAGCCTGGCAAATACAATCTTCAAACAGTCCAAACTTTGGCCAAGATAAATTATCTTTCTGGATCATTTCCTTTGTCCTTTCAAACATACAATAATTAATCATTTTCTGCGTACCTTTTCCTCTTCGGAATTCCCATGCATCCCAGTATCATAACATCATCCCCAGTGGATTTTCCTGAGGGATGCTCCCCTTCTGAGAACCGCCCTCACAGTTCCCAGGTATACCAGGCTCTTGTCAATTTCCTTCATAATTCGCAGCCCCTGGGTCTAAGGATTTACTTTTCCTTGGACTCATTTTTGGTGGCAACAAATCAAGAAACCGACAGTACCAGGAGGATCTTGGTCTCCCTCACTCCCTTTGTGGTTCAATCCTCTCACTTATTATTCTGTTGCACTATCTTGTCTTTTACCAACTGTTTGTCTCATGACTAATTCCAATCTTTCGCCCAGACTATATCCTTCTAGCCACTTCCCCTTGCAATCTCTCTTAGTCTCTCGTACTAAAGTTACCAACTATTTTCTTCTCAAAGAAAATTGAACTTGACTCCATTGCTCTCCTCCTTATTCACCTTGCCCAGTGATCAGATCGCTCCCTTCTCCTCGAGGACCTTACCCTGGGTTCTTGGGCCAGGACCCTTCCTGTCAGTCCCTCCCAGGGAACCTCACTCATTCTCTCTTTTCACTTCCCTCCTTTCCCAGCTGTCTCCTCACAGAGAGCTGAAAACGCGGTACTGGGAGTTTCACACTCGCTTTGAGGGTCTGGGCTACCAGCGCCCATTTTAGATATTCTGCACACACACAAACACACAGCTGCCCGCCTGCTCAACCCCATGATACTTACACAGTCCATTTTCCCACACAGTTCTTGTGCACAAGACGTTTTACAGGCACCTTTACCTTTAGCTGGCACTCCAATGACAGCCTTTGTGTGTGCCTCCTATTGCTGGCTTCCTTAGCTTATGCATTATTGTAATTGGAAGCTCCTTCTCCAAGGGAGTCTGGTCTAAGCTCGGGACCACCTTAAAAGAGCTGGTGGGGAGCTCTGTAGTGGTGTGGGATTTGGTTTTGGTTTTATCGTATGTGCTATTAATTTATGGTTCATTCTATGTATCCCGGTTTGTTCCCTCTAATGACCTTTCCCTACTCTTCTCCCCTCCAAGCGTTATATGTCAATCCCCACCCCCCCTCCTCTGGGGTCTGCCTTGGGGCCTTCCCCTGGAGCTAGAAAGTTCTTCCAAGGGCATCGAGTGATAGGTCAGATCCAGAGGGGGTCCCTCCTCATCATTTATGTTTGGTTTATGAAAATACCATTCATCTGTGTGACCCCTCCCCGGTGATCCCTGATTTGCTCACCCACTGCCTCTTCTCCTGGTTCCACCCCCAGATAAAAGCTGCTGGCAAGCAGCCTGGGGGTCTCTGCCTAGGCAGTTACCTGGAGGTCGGGAGGTCCCACACCGGGGCTCCAATTAAATCTTGTGACCCGTTCAGCAGAGTCTGCATTTCTATCTCCACCGTCGTTGCCTTGCACCACCTGTGCCTGCTGCCGAGGTCGTGTGGGATGCAAGGCCCCACAGGATCGGGTTAGCTGGCACGGCCAGCTGTCCGTACCTTTCCACACCACGGTGCCTGAGCTAGCCCGGGCGAGCGTGGAGACCACGCTTAAGGAACCGCATCATCCTTCTTTTATTTTCATTTCTTGCCTGATGTTAGCATTTGAATTGGAGTATTTTGGCAAAAGTTGGTCATTTTCAGTGCCCCTCATTTCAGCTCAGTCCATTTGGTCTCAATCATTCTGGTTCCAAATATTCTCGGTTGTTTCATTTGCACTGTTTCTCACAGTATCTTCTTTCCTGAGAGTTTGTTAGGCTTTGTTCCCTCTTTTCAAGGTTTCAAGGAAGATTAATTGGGCAAGCTTCTGTCCCTTTCCCTGCACTTCTTGTCATACCATCCACTTTGTGATTTTCATGTGCTTTCAAACTTTTTCCTTTTTTCGTTTTAAGTTTGCATTTCTTCCATTTCTTTTCCTCTCCTTCACTTATATTCATTTCTTGCCTGATTACAGCACTTGAATTGGAGTACGTTTGCCAAGTATTTTTCCTTTTCATTGCCCCTCATTTCATCTTAGTCCATTTGGCCAAAATACTCCGGTTCCAAATTATCTCGGTTGTTTTCATTCACATTGTTTCTCCTCACATCTCCTTTCCTCATCATTTGTTACACTTTGTTCCCTGTTTTCAAGTTTTCATTCCCTTTCCTGAAAGGAACACTTTCCTTTTCACATAATTTCAAAATTTTCTCTTTTTCATTTTAAGTTTTCATTTTTTAGATTTTTTTTTCCCCTCTCCATCATTTATTTCCATTTCTTGACTAATAGCAGAATTTGAGTTGGAGTATGTTTCGCAAGTGTTGGTCCTTTTCAGTAACCTTCATTTCATCTTTGTCTATTTGGTCTCAATCACTCTGGTTCAAGATTATCTCGGTTGTTTTCATTCGCACTGTTTCTCACAATATCTCCTTTCTTGAGCGTTTGTTGGACTTTGTTCCCTGTTTCAAGATTTCATTCCCTTTCCCGAAAGGAAGACTTTCCAAAGGGAATGAAATCTTGCCATTTCAATGAAGATTAATTGGGCAAGCTTCAACCCCTTTCCCTGCACTTCTTGTCATCCCATTCACTTTTTGTTTTTCACATGCTTTAAACATTTTTTGCTTTTTCATTTTAAGTTTGCGTTTCCTCTATTTCATTTTCTCTCCTTCCTTCCTTTATTTCCACTTCTTGCCTGATTGCAGCATTTGAATTGGAGTACTTTTGGCAAGTTTGGGTCCTTTTCTTTGTGCCTCATTTCATCTCCGTCCATTTGGTCTCAATCACTCTGTCCTGGTTTAGGGACAAATTTGGGAGAAAACCCCTGAATGGGATCCCTCTGGGAAGCAAACCCAAGTGGCCCCTCCCTCCAACCGGTCCGGTAAAAAACTTCTTTGGAGAAAAGTGGAAAAAACTATTTTACTTAACAAACAAAGTGCATACAAGTACAAAGAATGAATAATATGAAACAATAAAACCTCTCGTTCTGGAGTGAGATGGCAAATTGAGAAAGTCCTTGCCGTGGGTGGAGCTCGGCTCTCTCTCAGTCTCTCATCAGTCCCAGTCCCTCCGGCGCTGCTGGAAAATGCCGAGCTCCAGGCCCCGGTGGGCCGCAGGTGCAGCCCCCAGTGCTCCCCTGGGTTTTCAGTCCAGAGCAGGTTTAAACAGTTCCAAGAAAAAAGAAAGAAAAAAACAGTCCAGGGAACTTCTCTGCCTTAGCTAGCTGAAACTAACTAAAAGCAAAAAAAATCTCTGCTGAACACCCCGTCCAGAGGAGAATGTATAGGAGTCAGGCAGTTTTCTCAAAACAAATTCCATGCTTCTCCTTTCTCTTAGAACCAACCTTAAAGGCACAGAACTCAATATACAGCACAAACAGAGCAGATGACTGGGGATACAAGCATCATAAAGTCACCCAAGGACACCAATCAAAAAGGGTGGCATCAAAATTTTCATCAAATTGGGTATAGGATCCTTTTGGACGGGAAAATTTATTCTTTTGTTTCCATTCTTGTAAGAGAGTAATGTTTGGGGTGAGTGTTGTAAGTCGGCCAAAGGTGCATGGACGTCCTTGGATGCGGGAAGGGATTCCTGCCCACGCCCTATCGCCGCAAATTAGGAACACGTCCTTGGGAAGTGCCCTGGGAATAAGGAAGCCAGAAGTGTCAAATGGAATTTTTGTTGTGTAGTTCCACTAGTTGACCAAATTGTAAATTTTATTTAGGGGGTTTACTTTGATTTTTGTAACTAGAGGCCGTATTTTGAAAGTGAAAATTAAAACAATAACTAACTTTTGTTGAGACAAGCAGATGAAGCTCTTGGGACTCGGAGTTTGCTACTGGGTTTTCTTTGTGAGCGTCTGTTGTAGCTTTGGGTATGAGCTTCACCCACTGTTCCCAGGCTTCTCGGGCTGGTCCTTTCTCTGCAGTGGGCAGGGCAGGCCAGTTCCCTGCAAAGGGATGCAGAGGTGATGGCTCGTTGATTCCGAATGGGATTCCTACCAGGCACGACGACAGAGGACTGCTGACGGAGCCCATGGACAGGCACAAACTGTCTTGCCGGAGGGTCTTGGCAAGTGTCACCCACACATTTTCTGGTGGTTGTCCCATCTTCCATGCTTTGATGTTGAGGAGCATGAGGAGTGTGAGGAGCATCCGCATCACTGTGACACAGTAACTGCCTCTCATCTCAGAGGGGTCCTTTGGGGTTTGCTTCTAAAAAGAAAAACTAGTTTAAACTATCAACATATTATTTAGGCACTAGGGAACTTTAGGAAAAGAAGGGGTATGGGAAACAGGTATCTGGGGAAGTTTTTGAGGGGGGTAAGATAAAAGAAATTTAAACTGCTGTCCCTTCAAGAGGGGGTGTTTGGCAGGTTATTTGGAACGTCCTCTGATCCTTTACTGTCTTTGTCTAGTTTGTTTTCCCCTCCCTGTTGAAAAACTGAAAAGACAGCGTTAATAACATGCTTGTCGATGATATAAATGATAAAGATAGATGGATAAAGGCAGTAAAAGAATGGTTACAGTAATAACAAAGAAATAAGAAGTTTTATAAATTTTTTCAGCAGCTATCTGTTCTGTGACTTGGTCTTCACTTTTATGTCTAAAGTTAGTTGTTAGAGGTTTTTGAGTGGTTATATCAGTCTTTTTCAGATCAGGAGTGTTGGTTGGGGGCTCACTCTTTTGGCATTGGTCTTTTAGTATTTGTATAGAGTTCTTCCATGATGTATTAAATACCACTAAGTTACATAGTTCATACTTGTTATCTTGTTTTAATTTCACCACTATGTTATATTTGATTCCTCCTGCAACTTGCTTTTCTGCCTTTATGACCTTTACAATTTGGCTTGGGAGCAGATGGTAATTACTTTTATCATGCTGGGCAATAGCGTATTGCAGCATCTGTTGCTGGGTGTTCTATTGTCCGGACCATGGTTTGGTTGGTGATGATAAAACCAATCAGCAGGAGAATATGTCTTGTCTCCATACTTTGTCTCTTTTTGCAGGACAGTGGGTTAGTGTTCTATATCAATAAAAAACAACAATTTAGTAGTTTAACAAATAGAAGAGATATTTTTAAATAAAGTTAACAACATAGCTTGGGTAAAAGGATTTTGTGGGAGAGGGTAAGGAAATAAGGGTAAGGAAAGAAATCACTTCTTTTCTTAGTTTTTGTTACATCCGGTAGGCCTTGCTTGTCTTGTCTCTTGTCTAGTCACAGGACACTGAGCTGTCTTTTGTGGGACTGGCCATCTTCTCCTCCTCTTCCAAGTGGCTGTCTGCTGCACCTTTGGTGACTCTGTATTTTGCTCAGAATTGGCTTTGTTAGTATCTATGGGTCCTAGGTAAGGTTTGATGTTCTTTGTGGGAAGCCACCTAGGGCCTGTAGGCATGGATATGCATGCGTACCCTCTACCCCAGGTAATCAACCGAAGAGGGCCTGGTATTTGATGTGTTTCTGGGTCCTTGATCAACACAGGCAGCTTCTCTTCAAGCTTAGCTCGGGCTGAATTCGAGAAGTGCCTGATGACGGGGGCATTAGGCTCAGTGCTTGAACAATTTAGAAAGTTAACTACATCAAGTGCCTTGCAGAGCCTCTCAACGGGAGGAAGTGTCTCTGAACCTCCCCGCTGTTGGTGAAGGACTCTCTTAAGAGTCTGATGTGTCCTCTCAGAGACTGATTGGCCTGTGGGAGAGTACAGTATCCATTTGTTATGTTTGATGCCCCAATCTTGGAAGAATGCCTTTAGCTGTTTTGAGGAGTAGGCGGGGCCATTGTCTGTTCTAATTTTCTGGAGAATTCCCAGAGCTGCAAAGGCCAATAAGAAATGTCTTTTAACAAAGCAGATGCTTTCACCCACATGTGCTGAGGCGAAAACTGCACCTGAGAATGTATCTACTGACATGTGAATATACTTCTGCCTACCAAAAGATGGAACATGTGTAACGTCCGTCTGCCACAGTTCATTACTATTGAGCCCTCCTGGGTTGATGCCTTTGTCTAAAAAGGGCACCTGGTATGATTGGCAGACACGAACACATCAGATATGATTGTGGACATGATCCTACCACAGCTTTGGCGTGTTCCCTGGTTAGGTGAAACATCCTCACTAGTGCTGGGACAATCTGATGATAAAATTGATGGGAGAGCTTGGCTTGTTGGAACGTGTCTGGGAGGGCTGGTGTTTGTGCCGCCATTGCCAGTGCGTCTGCTCTCTTGTTGCCGTCCACGACAGCACCGGGAAGGTCAGTGTCCGACCTCACATGCATGACATGATATGGTTGCTTTCTGTGGGAGATAAGATAAAACAGTTTAGAAAGCAAATTATAAAGGTTTCTATTTGACACCTCCTTTAAAAAGGCATGTTCAGCCCTCATAGCTATACCAGCTACATATGCTGAATCTGTGATTAGGTTAAAGAGTTGGTCTTTGAACTTCTCTAATGCCCTGACAACGGCTGCCATCTCAGCAATTTGTGGAGATCCTTCCACTACTCGGACGTCAGACTCCCACTTCTGTGTCCTAGTGTCTTTCCAAGTCATGACTGACTTATGAGAAGACCCTGAGCCGTCTGTAAAGACTGTCACAGCTTCGAGAGGAGTTTTACCTTGAATGAATTTGGGAACCAAATGAAGTTCTGCTTTAAATAATTTGTAGCCAGGATATGGATGGAAATTTTTCCTGGATAGATATCTAGGGTGAACTGAAGGTTGTCATTATTTTGGAGCAGAAACTCTAGCTCCTTGGTAGTTGCCAATGGCATGTAGATGCATGCAAAGTCACACCCCACAAGAGAGCGGAAGCGAGCCCTGCCCTTACAGATGACTGCTGCCATGGTTTCTTGCGGTGTGGTTACTGTTTTAGTTGGTTGTGCTTGAAGGAAAACCTATTTGAGGATGAGCAACTGGTCTTCTAAGTCCAGGTCCCATTGAAAAATCAGTCCACTCCAATGTGGGACTCTACTTAACACTGCAAGCAGAAACGGCAAAGATGGATCATACCTGTGGGCCTGTCAGGCTGACAGAACCTCTTGGATGCAGGTAATTGCCTTTCTTGCCTCAGGGGTCAAGCTCCTAGGAAATTTGAGTTTACAGCTCCCTCACAGAAGGTTAAAAAGCGGAGTGAGGTCTTCTGAGGAAATTGCAAGAAGGGGTCAAACCCAATTAATGGAACCACCGAGCTGTTGCAGTTCATGGAGTGTCTTGGGATTGTTTTTGATGACAATCAGCTGAAGCACGATTGTTTGTTCCTTGACTGTAGCAGGATTTTTGGAGACAGACACAGAGAGGCTTTCCAGTGCTTGGAAAGTTCTGTTGTTTCAGCACTGTCAAGGATGTTGAGCCTGAGAACCAGGACAAAGAGCCTGGGAACAAGCTGATGGCCTCTCAACAAAGTGTAAACAGGTAACTGCAAAGGAATGCTTATGCAGATAACACTAGCCAATAGTATAGCTGCCTGGAGCTCGTGGACACGAGGAGATAGCCAATGACATGTAGTAAAATGCCGCATGAACAGCTTATGCACTAGAATGATGTATATATAAAAGAACCCTTTGTACCCTCAATAAAATGAGCATTCACCACTACTTCTGTGAAGAAGGTGTTTGACTCTGGCTGTTCCCCATGTTTTTTTTCAAAATCACCTTTAATTGGCACTGAACATCGGACCTTGGGGTGACGACCTGGAGGAGAAAATTAGCGGTGTGACGCTGAGCAGTTGGACGCTGAACTCACCGACAGATGCAGCTGCATTGAGGTGAGACCCTCCAGAAAATAGCAGTCAGACGCTGATCTGCCGAGAGATGCATCAGCATGGAGGCAGAAGCTCGCCGTCCTTGCAAAGAGTGCAAGGCTGAGCTGGTAAAGGGGAACAGGGGTCAGTTTATTGAAAAAAGGTGGAAAGCTCTGAGTACTCCCTTCCCTGCCCCATTGACGATGACAAGCATGGAGTGCGAATTTGCTGCTGCATTGAAGTTGCTTATTATTATATTCTGAGAGAGGAAAAGCAGTAGCAGAAAAAGTACTGCAAAAGCTGATTAACTGGGCGCAGGGAAATGGACATTTTACAACCCCCTGTTGCTGTGAAGTTAGGGAGGTGCCGCGGGGCCCCTGCAGTGCCCTCCTGCCGCCTCCAGCGCCCCGGCACCGTCACTGGCCGATGCCCGGCTCGCCGCTCCCGGCCCGCAGACCATCCCCGTCACCTGAGCTCCGGTGCGCTGCTCCCGCACCGCCACCACCACCACCAAGCCGGCCTGGAGCTTTTCTCAGAAGCAAGGCACTCCCCCCGATCAAAGGCTTGATGGCAACCCAGTGTAGTACAGTAGCCAAAATGCTTCAAAAACCCTCCGGAGCCACCCCCAGCCCTACTGCTACCACTACGCATGTGCCATGTGCCCCCCCCTTTCCTGGCTGTGCCCAAAGAGACACCGGTCAACCAAGAAAGGGGAACCCGTGACCCCTGCTGTTAACCACCTTCCCCAGACGCTGTTCTGCTGCCGGACGAATTAGAGGAGGACCTCGATGATGGAGCACTGCTTCCCCCAGCAGAACCCCGGACAGAACCCACGATTGGTTTAAAAGAACAGACTGATCAAATTCAGGCAGTGATGCAGCGCCTGAAGGAGCGAGCGCAAGCAGCAACGAAGCTGCTGCTGGAGAAAGCCCAAAAACTATCTACAATAAATGCTAAAAATCAGGAGGAGCCAACATCTTTCAGCTCCCAGTTAACTCCAATGAAACAATTGCTAGAACAAACTGCACAAAGCAGTCCCCAGGCAACGCATTCGCCCGTCCCCCGCCATGACTCGATGGTCTGGAATTATACGTGATGTTATACTAGAAAGACAGTGGGAACCCACAGGACACATGGCATGTCCTGTAGCGTGTCCTGTCATGTTCAGAGATGGCAATCCTGTGTGTGAGCAGCATGAATGGAAAATTTTGCAACAAGCAAAAAAACAAAAAACAAAAAACAAAAAACAAACCAAAAAAAAAAAAAACAACCAAAAAAACCCCCCACAAACAACAATAAAGGAGCACGGCTTGAAATCTGAAAATGCTCAAACAATGTTAGATTGGATTCATACTGCAGATATCAGTTCTCCAGCCTGGACTGCCCCCCGTCTGATCCCCATCATCAGATTGTTAATAAATATATTTACAATTCTGTTTTTAGTATGTTACTGCCCAACAGATAGAGGGCAGGCGCCTTCCGGGACATTCATTGCTTGTGCCTGTGGCATTCCAGTTCCTGGATGCAATAGATGGAAAACAAGCAATAAGGACAAATAGCAGCACTCCATTAGGAGAGCTTTTTAATCATAGCTGTGATTCATTGTCCACAGTCTTTGTGGTTTTGGGAACTTGTATGGTTGTGCAGCTGGACACCAACCCTGACTGGATGTTCTTCTGTTGTTTTGCTGTGGCATTCATGTTTTACTGTGCACACTGACAGACGTACGTCTCAAGAACTCTGCACTTTGGCATGACTGATGTGACTGAAGTACAAATCTTCATAATAATCATGCATTTACTGGCAGTGATTGGAAGAACATCTTTTTAGCAGTCTCTGATTCCAAGACTGAATATTCAGGTGCAGTTGGCAAAAATGGATCCACTTCAGCAGGAACAAGTGTCCTCTCACCTTTTCTCCATATTGGCTCTGTGATTGTCTTGTCTGCAATGATCTACAAGAAATCTGCTGTGCAGCTCTTTGAGAGGCACCTCTGCCTCTACATACTGACTTTTGGCTTTGTGTCTGCCAAGATCACAAATCAACTGGTGGTTGCCCACGTGACCAAGAGTGAAATGTATTTATATGACACAGCATTCATAAGCCCAGCATTGCTGTTCCTTGACCAAGCATTTTAACAGCTTTATTGATGAGTATATTGTCCACTGGATTGCCCTGATCCTGTCCCTGTCTGACCTGCTCCAATACTGTGTCAGCGTGTGCAGCCAGAATTGCTGCCCACCTGCACATCCACGTGTTCCGCATCAAGGGTTGCCCCATGCCCTCGAACCATCACTAGGGATGGGAGATGCCACAGGGGAATGGAAAAAGAGTTAGGTTTCTACAGGAATGGATGAAGACTTGTAAGAGACAAATGCTAAAAGCAGAAGAGAACAAAGTAATAATAATAATTATAGTAGTAATAATAATAATAAATTTGTAATAATCAATGTTGTATAATTTTTCTTCTTTGTTATCAGTAACACTTCTTAACTAGTCTCCTGCCTGAGAGAGTGAGTTCCGAGTTCACCCTAGTCAACTCTCCATGTAGTCAACTCTGTTGGTTCCAAGCCTGGAAAAGCATGCAGGAAACAAATGTTCTGTCCTTGTAATTACCTTGATTACTAATTTCTCTCTATACAGTGAATGGATCCCCACCAACTGGAGTTTCTAATGTAGTATAATTACATCTGCAATCTGACTTGTTTTTAATTTTAACATTTCATCATCTCTTAGTGAAATACTTGTTTAGTGTCCACTTGGAATTTATTTACTAAAGACTTAAGCTGGTGAAAACCCAAAGATACCTTACTAAGTTGTGTGGCTGCAGCAGCTGCCAAGTAAGAGCCAAGTTGGGGTGGTTTTCACTCGTGCATTGCTGACAAAAGTGGTTTCATGCTGAACAGGGTCACAGTAAGCCTTCTGCACGCAGTGAACACCGCAAGCCCTCTGAAGATAACAAGCCAGATGGTCAGCTCCGGACAAGATAAGAGGAACATTTCTGGCCAGAGCAGCTGATCTCAAATTGGTCTGTCCTGGTTTGGAGACAAATTTTGGGGAAAACCCCTGTATAGGATCCTTCTGGGAAGCAAACTCAAGTGGCCCCTCCCTTCAACCAGTCCGAAAAAAAAATCTTTTTGGAGGAAAGTGGAAAAAAACTATTTTACTAACAAATAAAGTGCATACAAGTATAAAGAATGAATAATATGAAACAATAAAACCTCTCGTTCTGGAGTGAGATGGCAAATTGAGAAAGTCCTTGCCGTGGGTGGAGCTCGGCTCTCTCTCAGTCTCTCCTCAGTCCCAGTCCCTCCGGCGCTGCTGGAAAATGCCGAGGTCCAGGCCCCGGTGGGCCGCAGATGCAGCCCCCAGTGCTCCCCTGGGTTTTCAGTCCAGAGCAGGTTTAAACAGTTCCAAGAAAAAGGAAAAAAACAGTCCAGGGAACTTCTCTGCTCTAGCTAGCTGAAACTAACTAAAAGCAAAAAGATCTTTGTCCTGCAGTCTCTCTAAGCTTCCGCTGAACACTACTGTCTGCAGAAGAATGTGGAGGAGTTGGGCAGTTTTCTCAAAACAAACTCCGCGCTTCTCCTTGCTCTTAGAACCAGTCTTAAAGGCACAGGACTCAATATACAGAGTTCAAACAGAACAGACGATTGGGGATACAAGCATCATAAAGTTACCCTAGGACATTCCACCCCTTATCCCCATATTGTCAATCTACTAAAACTAATACATACTCTAGCTCTACACACACATACATCTATATAAAAAACAATATGCAATATACAGCTACATACAGTGGCAGTACCATTCAGCACACAGCGATAATTACACACGGTTCTCACCCAACAATCAGATCTCCCTGAGGTACACATCGTGTGGTTCCATCTTTCTGCATTACCCACCATGTGCAGCCTGGCCCCTGAGCAAAGACAATCCCACGGATGGCATCCTCTGTACTTGAAGCAGGATTGGTCCAAACTGTCTTCCCTAACAAACCTCTTACATGTACTACTGGGACTTTCTCTCCATCTACTGTATGTAGGGGCTCAGACTGGGCAGGGCCTGCTCGGTTGGTGGAACCTCGGGTGTTAATTAACCAGGTGGCCTTTGCTAGATGCTGCTCCCAATTTTTGAATGATCCCCCACCCAGTGCTTTCAGGGTGGTTTTTAGCAGTCCATTGTATCTTTCTACCTTCCCTGAAGCTGGTGCATGATAGGGGATATGGTACACCCACTCAATGCCATGTTCCCTAGCTCAGTTGTTAATGAGGCTGTTCTTGAAATGAGTTCCATTGTCTGACTCAATCCTCTCAGGGGTACCATGCCTCCAAAGAACTTGCTTTTCAAGGCCTAGAATGGTGTTCTGGGCAGTAGCGTGAGGCACAGGGTAGGTCTCCAGCCATCCAGTGGTGGCTTCCACCGTGGTCAGCACGTAGCGCTTGCCTTGGCGGGTTTGGGGAAGGGTGATGTAGTCAATCTGCCAGGCTTCCCCGTACGTGTACTTGGATCATCGCCTACTATACTATAGGGGCTTCACCCGCTTGGCCTGCTTGATGGCAGCACACGTCTCACAGTCATGGATAACTTGAGAAATACTGTCCATGGTTAGATCCACCCCTCGGTCTCGTGCCCACTTATAGGTGGCATCTCTGCCCTGGTGACTTGAGGCATTATGGGCCTATCGAGCTAGGAACAATTCTCTCTTGTGTTTCCAATCTAAGTCTATCTTTGACACCTCTATCTTTGCAGCTTGATTTACCTGCTCGTTGTTTCGGTGCTCCTCATTAGCCTGACTCTTGGGGACATGGGCATCTACATGACGGACTTTGACAGGTAGCTTCTCTACCCGAGTGGCAATGTCCTTCCACTCATCTGCAGCCCAGATTGGCTTTCCCCTGTGCTGCCAATTGGCCTTTTTCTACTTCTCCAGCCATCCCCACAGAGCATTAGCTACCATCCACGAATCAGTGTAGAGGTAGAGCTTTGGCTACTTCTCTCTTTCAGCAATGTCTAGGGCTAGTTGAACAGCTTTGAGTTCAGCAAGTTGGCTTGACTCACCTTCTCCTTCAGTGGCTTGTGCAACTTGTCGTGTGGGGCTCCATACGGCTGCTTTCCACTTTCGTTTCATCCCTACGATTCAGCAGGAACCATCAGTGAAAAGAGCGTAGCAAGTTTCTTCTGCTGGCAGTTGGTTGTATGGTGGAGCTTCTTCAGCATGTGTCACTTGTTCCTGCTCCTCTTCATCCATGAGACCAAAGTTTTCACCTTCCAGCCAGTTTGTAATTATTTCCAGAATCCCAGGGTGATTTGGGTTTCCAATGTGGGTGCGCTGAGTGATGAGGGCAATCCATTTGCTCCACGTGGCGTCGGTGGCATGATGGGTGGAGAGAACCTTTCCTTTAAACATCCACCCCAGCACCGGTAGTCGTGGTGCCAGCAGGAGTTGTGCTTCTGTGCCAATCACCTCTGAGGCAGCTTGAACTCCTTCATAGGTGGCCAAGATTTCCTTCTCTGTTGGAGTGGAGTTGGCTTCGGACCCTCTGTAGCTTCGGCTCCAGAATCCCAGTGGCTGGCCCCGAGTCTCCCCAGGCACCTTCTGCCAAAGGCTCCAGGACAGGCCATTGTTCCTGGCTGCTGAGTAGAGCACGTTCTTCACATCTGGTCCCATCCTGACTGGGCCAAGGGCTACTGCATGAGTGATCTCCTGCTTGATCTGGGCAAAGGCTTGTTGCTGTTCAGGGCCCCAGTGGAAATCGTTCTTCTTGCGGGTGACCAGGTAGAGAGGGCTCACAATCTGGCTGTACTCAGGAATGTGCATTCTCCAGAAACTTATGGCGCCTAGGAAAGCTTGTGTTTCCTTCTTGCTGGTCGGTGGAGACATTGTGGTTATCTTATTGATGACCTCAGTGGGAATCTGCCGCCGTCCATCTTGCCACTTTACTCCCAGGAACTGGATCTCTCGGCAGGTCCCTTGACCTTGCTCTGCTTGATGGCAAAACCAGCTTTCAGGAGAATCTGGATGATCTTCTCTCCTTTCTCAAACACTTCCATTGCCATGTTCCCCCACACAATGATGTCATCGATATACTGTAGGTGCTCTGGAGCCTTACCCTTTTCCAGTGCAGCCTGGATCAGTCCATGGCAGATGGTGGGGCTGTGTTTCCACCCCTGGGGCAGTCGGTTCCAGGTGTACTGCACGCCCCTCCAGGTGAAAGCAAACTGAGGCCTGCATTCTGCAGCCAGAGGAATGGAGAAAAATGCGTTAGCAATGTCAATGGTGGCGTACCATTTTGCTGCCTTGGACTCCAGCTCGTACTGGAGTTCCAGCATGTCCGGCACAGCAGCGCTCAATGGTGGAGTCACTTCGTTCAAGGCACGGTAGTCTACAGTCAATCTCCATTCTCCATCAGACTTGCGCACAGGCCAGATGGGGCTGTTGAAGGGTGAGTGGGTTTTGCTGACCACCCTTGGCTCTCCAGCTCACGGATCATCTTGTGGATGGGGATCACGGCATCTCGATTTGTCCGATACTGTTGGCGGTGCACCGTCGATGTGGCAACTGGAACTCGTTGCTCTTCTACATTCAGAAGTCCTACTGCAGATGGGTTCTCCGACAGTCCAGGCAAGCTATTCAATTTCTTAATGCCCTCTGCCTCCACAGCTGCTATTCCAAAAGCCCACCTGAGTCCTTTGGAGTCTTTGTAATGACCATTCCAGAGGAAGTCTATGCCCAAAATACAAGGGGCCCCAGAGCCAGTCACAATTGGATGTTTCTGCCACTCCTTCCTGGTCAGGCTCACCTCGGCTTCCAACTGAGTCAATTCCTGTGATCCCCCCGTCACCCCGGTATTGGAATAGGTTCTGTCCCCACATATTCCGATGGTATCAGTGTACAGTGTGAACCAGTATCAACTAAAGCTTCATATTTCTGTGCCTCTGATGTGCTAGGCCATCGGATCCACACCGTCCAATAGATCCGGTTTTCCCGTGCCTCTCCCTGGCTAGAGGCAGGGCCCCTCTAGAACCAATCATTATTCCCTTCCTGGGCATACATGGTAGAGGTTCCTTCACAGGGATCTGACATATCCTCACTTCTATAATACCTGGCAGCTTGGTCATGTGATGTCGAGGCTACCTTCATCTTAGTGGAGCCTCCTCGGTTAGTGTTTCTCTCCTTGAGCTCACGCACCCGTGCTGCCAGGGCAGAAGTGGGTTTCCCATGCCACCTTCCCATGTCTTCCCCATGGTCACTCAGAAAGAACCACAGGTCAGCTCATGGGGTGTACCCTCTCTCTCTAGCTGGGGGCCATTGAGCTCTGACTCTGGGGCCTGTAACTCGCACCGGTGCCACAGGGGAACTGTTCCTCCTCATCTCCTCCCTCACCTCCCTTATCTCCTCTGTCACCTCCTCCATCTTCTCCCTGAGTTCTTTAGCCACGGCAGAGACCTGAGCCTGCATTGGGCCACTGATCATACTCTCATAATTTCTAAGCTTGTTGGCTACAGAACCCACTGTCTCTCGGTTGTTATCGGCATTTATTGTTGCAATGAATGTGGCATATTGAGATGGTCCTAGAGTTGCCAGGTTCCACAGCATTTGCCCTGTGCACCTGACTTTGTCGGGGTCATTATCGTGCTGTCCACCCCTCCCAAAGAGTACCTCCAATACCGCCACTTCTCTCAGCTGTTGGATCCCTTCCTCAAGGGTCTTCCAGCGCATTCTATGATGGTGCTCCTGCATTCTGTCTCTGTGGACAAACCTCTCCCATACACTCATTAAAAGCCGCTCCCAAAGGGAAAGGGGCCCTGGCTCCCTCACGAATACCTGATTCACACCCGAGTCCTGGGTCAAGGGTCCCAAATTCCTTGCCTCACTACTATCTAGCTGCACGCCTGTACCTATAAGGTCCCAGACCCGAACTAACCAGGCTGTATAAGCCTCACGTCCCCGTCGTGCAAGATCTTTTTGCAGATTACGGAGACTTTCATATGTCAGGGACTCGGTGATGATCTCAACCTCTGAGTCCCCCGCGGGTTGTGAGGGCCCTCCTTTCTTATCCTTGTTTCCTGGGTGCTCTGATTTCACCTTGTACTTCTTTGTTTCCACAGGGGCCACTGCTGCTGGCTGTGGCTGCCCCTGTGGTTCAGCTGGAACCTGGACGGTTGTAACGTCTGTGGGTTCCGCTGCTGCACCATCAGACTCTCCTTTGTTGGGGCAGGGGGAGGGTTTCCCAGCAGCTGGGGCTAATGAGGCTACTACAGGGGCAAGGTACTCCCTCAGCATCTCACCTATCTCCTTCACCCAATCTGGGTGGTTTATTCCTGAGGCAGGCTGTGGGGCAGGGTCAGGCTGTGGGGCAGGGTCAGGCTGTGGGGCAGGGTCAGGCTGTGGGGCAGTATCCTTATTCCCTAGGGTAGGTATCAGGGTGGTTATCCAGGTCAGTCTCCCCTTATCTCTAAATGCTACACAGAACAGGCATACCAGCAACACCAGCCACTGTATGATGTCATTAACATTCAAAGATTTGAACCCTTCAAAGACTGGTGGGGTAGGCCCAAAGAGCTGGGTGAAGGGTTGGGAAAAGGTTTCCCCTGGTGTCATTTCCTCACAGTAGGTACCGTTGTTAAAGTATCCCCAAAAACACACAGTCAGTGTATGATAGCCCTGAATCCATGTGCCTGCCTTCCAGAGGAAATTAAAAATCCACGATTTCCTCACTTCGTTAACCCATATAGCAAACTGGATGACAGCCACAGCAACCTTAGTTACAGGGCCCATGTTTAGAAAAGGCCCTGCAAATGGGAGGAATACGGCCACACCCACATGCCACCCGAACCAGACAAAGGCAGACCACATGATGTCCAGTACACAACAATGTAGGCACTTAAGAACTGTTATTCCTTTTTCTCTCAATGCCCCAAGTTTTGGGCGCCAAATTCTGTCTCGGTTTGAAAAAAAGACAGGTGTCTGCTAAGGAGAGGCAGGCCTCTCTAGGAAATGAAGAATTCAAATCCTTCCCTCCGTGTTATTATAATATGGAAGATTAAAAAAAAAAAAAAAACAAAAACTTTTCGTTCAGAGCTATGGGGAAAAGGAATAACAGTCCTTTACTAGTAAATATAACAGGACAGACAAACAACAACAGCAATTATAATAACAGTAAAACAGAACCAAGAACCCCGAGGGAAAATGGTGGAAAGCTCCGTCGCTGATGGCTGGTAGCCGAGCGCGGTGGATTGTCCTCGGCAGGCAGGGGGGTGCCCTGGCAGATGAAGTGGGCAGTGCCGGAGAAGCCGCAGCGGCTGGACCAGGGTTGACCCAAAATCCAGCAGGACAGCGAAGAAACTCCGAATTCCTGGGCACACCAACAGATGGTAGAATTCCCAGGACAAAACTCCTCCGTTAAGGGTGGACTCCAGGCAGCCAGCAGTTGCCAGATCCGTGCTCCCCGGAAGACTGAGAGCAGTGAGCCCACACCTCAGCTCTCCCGGGAGCCTCCTCCCTTCCCCAAAACCAAGTGATCAACTTCTTTAGTCACGTTAAGCACCCCTTAATTATCAGTACTTAAAAGTCTCCTAGAAACTCATGGGGGAGGGAAAAATTATACAGGAGAGCTTAACCCTCAACAGTGGGCTGTGGAGCACACTTTGGGGAGCAGAGGGGACACAAGGCAGGCCTCCACTGAAGGGCTAGGCTGTGTGGGAAGAGCAGGCAGAGTGAAGGGACGCAGGACGCTGCGAGTGGGGCAGTGGAAAGCAACAGCTGAGGACAGCCGAAAGGCCAAAGACAGAAGAAGAACTTGTTGCACATGAGGGGTGGGGGCTGAAGGTGTGTGCTGGCCTTTTGCTGCTGCCTCAGAGGGACCGGCAACCTGAGCACGTGAAACAATGGGGAACAAAGACACGCAGAGCTCCTTATGTGTCCAGAGAACATGTGCCTGTTGCTGTGTGGGCAACTGTGTGAGCTGCTGCCATGAGAGCCAGGGGCTCTGAGGGCACGCTGTCCCTGTTTCCCTCAAGGGGAAGGACAGCACAGCTGCCGGAGCTGCTTGCCAGCGTGCGTGCGCTTTCATCGCTGCCTTGCAGCAATGGGTTGGGAGTGGCCAGTGCCCGGAGCCAAGCTGTCCCTCTCCCGCTGTGTGACTCGCAGCAGGCTGGAAGCAGCGCTAGCACGGCCGGCTGCTGCCCCTGCCTGGCGACAGCAGAGGCTGGCACGGGCAGCCTCTTGCCAGACTGCAGGCGGCCCACGCAGGACTGGGCTTTCCGTCGGCAGAGATGCCCAAAGGATGGGGCCGGGCCCATGCGAGCTGTGGCCATCACTCTGGTGATCCAGCGACAGCACTAATCCTGCCCACTTACAGCAGCTGGGACTGAGCAGCCAGACACGTAGCCTGAGCCTGTGGAATGAAGCTGCCCAGGCAGGGCCAGACCTGAAGCAGGGATTCCACTCCTGGTTTGGCCAGCACATCAGGCCATGCAAGTGTTGCAGCAAGTGCAGAGGAGGCCAGCGGGTTGCGAAGGTGAGCAGCTCTCCTGTGGAGACAGCTTGAGAGAGAATTGGAGCTGCTCAGGCTGGAGAAGAGAAGGTTGTGGGGAGATCTCCCAGTGCCTTGCAGTGTGTGCCAGGAGCTCGTAGGGAGCTGCAGAGGCATTCTGTGCCAGCAATTGTAGTGATAGGCTAAGGGGTTGGAGCTGTCAGGCAGGTGGGGAGAGCTGCCTGGGCATGGGGAACTGCAGCCGCCTTTGTGTCTGCAGGATCTTCTCCGGCATAGCGCAGAGGCTGTTCCCAGCCAGCAGTTCCACAGCCTTGGGGGAGCCATGGGCTGGGCCTTGGCGGCACCTGACCTCTTCCTGGTGTGGCCCGTGCTCCTGGGAGCACTTGGCTGCCACAGCCTGGGCTCCCCTTTTCAGTTGCAGGCCTTTCCTGGCCATCAGCGCCCTGCTGCCTGAGTGGGTCCTGCTGGCCCTGAGGCAGGCGGTGCTGTGAGGTCACAAATGGCGTGACAGCGGCCTGAGGCTGGGCTGTGATGTCACGCCGCGTGGCGGCCCCAGCATTGTGAGGTCACCGGGCCATCCCTATATAAGGCGGGCCGGCCCCACAGCCGCCAGTGCAGTGGCGATGGCACGTGTCGGAGCCGTGAGCGACGTCAGCGTCCTGCTGGCTGCACTTGCCCTGCTGCTGGCCACGGTGGCTGTCCGCTGGGTCATTGGCCACCGGGCACGGCAGGGCCGGCAGGCCGGGACTCGGAGGCCGCGCAAGCAGCTCGGGGGCCGGGCCAGGAGCCCAGGCAGGAGCCCAGGAGCCCCTGTGGCTGCCAGGGCCTCCGGGCATGGCTCAAGCCCTCGGAAGTGTCCCGATGCTCCCGCCACTTGCCCCAAAGGACCCGGCAACTGCGGCCCCTGCGTCAGCGTGGCCAAGGAGCTGCAGGGGCTGATGCTGCTGCTCCGGGCTCACCGTGGGACACGGGCTATGCTTCATCCTGCCATGTGGCGGGCGCTGTGGGCGCACCTGCAGCAGCTGGGCAAGCGAGGCCACCTGCCCTGCTGTGCCTCGTCCTGCTGCTCCGGGCGCTTCCGTGCCTCCGGCAGGCTCCTCCCAGCCAGAGGGGCCATTCCTGGCACAGCCTCCGGCCCTTCCAGGAGATTGTGTTGGACACCAACCATCCCTGGGAGAAGCTCGGGCCGGCCCACATCCAGCCTTCCGGGAGCTTCCACCGCCCCTGACGGCCTCCAACCCTGCAAGTCCCTCCCTGCTCTCAACCGCCTCCCTCCCTCGCAGAACCTCCCCAGCGCCGAGACGCCGCCTCCCTCCCAGCAGCTTGCCACAGCCTCCATCCCTGCTGAGAGCCCCCAGCCCTTCAAGATCCTGCGCCTGCCAAGACCCGTCCCTGGCATCCAGTTCCTGCCTCCCTCCCACACATTCCCTCCTGGAGGCCTCCAGCCCTCCCGGCCTCTCAGGAAAGCCTCCGCGCCTGCGCAGCCTGAGCAAGCGCTGGACACCTCCTCCTGCTCCCTTCCACATCAACAGCATCCCGTGCACATGGAGAGCCCCGGTGTGTCCCAGGGCACTGACACGGCCAGGGAAAGCTGGGAAGCACAAACAGGAGCCCAGTTGGAGAAGGAGAGGCATTCCCAGGAGCAGGTGGCTGAGCCACAAACATCCTGCAGCCACCAGTGTCCAGCGCAGGGCTCCCAGGATGTGGTGCCTGACTCAGGCAGCAACAGCCCCAGCTCGGTGGCACAGACGGCGCCCACGAGACCATGGCGCTTGCGTGGTCTCCAGGAGGCTGCCCTGAGACGGTCCCCGCAGCCCAGGCAGGTGGCCAACGGCCTCGGAGGGCCCTTCCACCCTAGGTGTTAAATAAATTAGCCTTTCCCCAAAGAACTGTGGCAGTGTTCCTGCTGGGAGAGGGCTCTTTTCTTCCCAGGAACTGGCTCAGGGCTGGGCTTGCCTACGGGCTGGGGACGCTGGGCCATTCCCAAGGACTCGTTTTAAACTCCTGTTTGTCCTCTGAGGCTGAGCAAGTATCACGTGCAACCCTCATGGGTGTTTTTGTCATTTCCACTGACATCCTTCTGAGAGAGATGCCTGCGGGGCTGACCCATCTACCAGTGCTTGGAGGCTTGGTAGGGACACAGTTACGGCCCCACTCTGCTTGTCCAAACGCTCTGCTGCCCATCCTTGTGGGAGCTTGGGTTCGAGTGTGTTCATTTGGTTGATACTGTGTTTCCTTTTGATCTTGGTGTTTGTGATGTTTTCTTCCCTGTTGCCCTTGGAAAGTGGAGCACCTTGTTTGTCCCTGCTTCGCTGCGCCCATCGCCCAGGCTGGAATGGAAGCCAGCTCTGTTCCACTCCCACCTTCTCCCTGATCGGGGAGTGGCTTGGACCTGCCTCTAGGCCTATCCCCGCTCTGGGAAAAAGGCCTGCGACTGCCGGCAGCTCTGTCTCTCTGGCACCGGCGGGGACGGGGAAGGAGCTAAGGAAGAGCTGCGGCCGGCAGGGCAGGAGCCCAGAATAAAGCCATGATATGCCCCAGGACAGAGGGCAAGCTCGGGGCCTTTTGCCATCGACGCTCATCTGGGTCTCTCAAAAGAACCACCACAAGCAGGGATGGGGCAACCACGTGGAACTATGACTTTGCACGTGGCCAGGGCAGCCCCGCTGCAAGAGCAGCCTCTCCAGCGCTTCACAGCAGCCTGGTGTCTGGCAGCAGTTGATGGGGAGGAAATGACTTGGGTGGCCACAGGGCCCAGCCTGTGTGGCCGTGGCTGTGTGGCCGTGCCTGCACCATGCTGCAGGCAGGGGCTGCCTGCTCCTGGCTGTGGATTGCCCAAGAGGTAGGCCATGGCCGCTCCCTGCAGTCCCGTCCCTGCCCGATTTCCCCTTTGCCCAGGGAGGCTCAAGGGCAGGCAAGTGCAGGCTCAGGAGCTGATGCTGCCCACTGCAGAGTGTCCTCAGGCTCACCTGGAGGCAGCCAGTGGCAGCTCTGGGGCTCGTGCAGGGGCGCTGGGGCTGTGACCCCCCACTGCCACCAAAGGCTACGGCGGCTGCCTTGCCGGCACGGTGGGCTGTGGAGCACACTTTGGGGAGCAGAGGTTTTTGGAGTCCAGGCCATTATTTTGTTTGCCCTGGAGGATCAGAGACCTGGGCAGGAGGCTCTGAGACCCCAGCCCAGAGCTCAGAGAGACACTGGCTTTGATCTTAGTCCATGGGAAAAACTTCCTAAACTGAGAGAGGGTTTGCAGGCCATGGGAGTGTGAAAAATAGTAATTTAGTTTATCATAGATTGAAAAAATGGTAATTTTTAGGTTCATACCATTGGAGTGAATGGGGACAAGATGGAGAATCTGGGGCGTTGTCTCCTTCTTCTTCCTTCTCCTTCCCTCACTCCATTTCTGCAGTGACATTGGCACAAAGAAGTTTGTGAGGATTGGGTCAGTGTATAGATGACCTTTTTAGTAATAGTGATAGACATTGGTAAGAAATAGCAAATAACGAACACGCAGTAATTAGTATAAAAGATTAAGGACAGCCCAGTTCCTGGGGAGACGTGAGAAGTCTATGCAGCTGCAAACATCATGTTGGACTGTGAGAAATTTGTAAGATAAGAAACAATAAACGAAAAATGCAACCTTGAAAAAGCTAAACCTGAAGACTCTGTCTCTTCCTTCGGCTTGGCTCGGAGCTGTGCAGGGGGGAAAAAGACCCTGAAACCACCTGAATGTTGGGGAAGCTCCCCGACATCTGCCGTCCCTGGCTGCGCAAAAGAAACACCTGGCTTTTCTGAGTGAGTGGGCAGAAACATCTAGCGTCCCTGGCCGGACAACATCTGGCATCCCTGACTCGCACTCCTGAAAAGGAGCACCGAAAAAGGTCACAGAACCTCTGCAAAAAGATCAAAAGCTCCCCGAACATCAAACTGCCAGGCCGACATCTCCAGAGAAGAAAAACACCTGTTTGGCCAAAAGAAGAACACCTCATTCCACTTTGTCCCAGACGACGGTTTTCCAGGGCCCGGGAACCCGTCATCCTGAGATCTGCTGGACAGACATCGGGACATCTCTGAGACAAACTGGACCAGAGCTGCAGCTAACCTTTGGATTGGTAAGACCAGTGAGATTCAGAATACACCACACCCATGGGAGGGACAACATCACAAGAGAGAATTATTATATTAGAACAGTTAAAAGAAATAATATCAAAATACAATATAGCGCTGAAAGATAAGGAGCTCCAAGCCCTAATGTTATGGGTCAAATGTAACTATTCACAATGTGAGACCCAGTCTCTTTTTGAGCCAGGTTTTTGGCAAGAAGTAAACAGAAAACTTTATGATAATGCCACAAGAAAAGATAAAATTGCCGCAAAACTTTTGTCGGCTGGGAGAATTATGTTAGAAGTTATAACAGAATATAGCAGGGAAGCGTCCGGGGTTGGATACCTGCCAAGCAAGCAAAGGGAGGTTAGCACAGAGCCAGAAGAGATAGCCATGCTAACTCCAGGATTGACACATCCCCCAGGGGAAAGAGAAGGGGGAGGGGAAAGAACAAAACTATCTCAAGGTCCAACAGAAAGCTCATCAAAAGCCCCAAAATTGATTCCAGGAGAAATGAAGCTTCTGATCCATCCAACAGAGCAGGAGGATCTGGACATGCTTTTCTTTGAAGCAATCCAAGAACAAACCCCACATTCGCACACGGAGGGGGGGGGAAGAACTCCACCTAGAAGTCCCTTTACTCCTCCAGAGTCGCCGCAGCGACAAACCCCTCCTTCGCCATTCCTCCTTTCCCTTCCCGTGGGAAAACCGGGTGCGGGTGGAGAGGACGGGGGGGCGAAAGAGCAGGGGCGAGTGCCATCAGAACCGCGGAGGGGGGGCGAAGCTGCGCGGGGGAGCGAAGCTGCGCGGGGGAGCGAGACTGCGCGGGAGAGCGAGATTGCGCGGGGGGGCGAGGCCGCGCGGGGAACCGAGGCGGCGGGAGGCGACGGGACGCGATTGCAAGGCGCGTCGGGAGACAGAGGTGAAGATCGCCGAGAACAGTCTGTGGGGGATGGGGCCGCGGAGGGGGAGGGCTCGAGAACGGGCCGAATACTACAAACCCCAGAAATCCTTGCGGCCGGTCCAGGCGCAGGCGCGACAGGGGCAAGGCAAAGCCCGAGGCGCGTTCCTCTTCGGGGGGGGGGCTGATTCCGATGACGAAAGAGACAGGGCGGACCTTGAACGTGAGATGGGGCGGGGTATCCCGCCGGAGACCGCCGGGCCGAGATGGGCAGGGGCGGGGCCAGCGGAGACGGAGCGGGCAGGGACGGGGCGTGGCCGAGGCGGGGAGAGTCTCGAGGGTACCACCCCCAGTCAGCAGGGGCTGCGGGGCCCGATCACGTCCACGGGCAGCTATGAACCTGAGCCGCCTGCGTGCGGTGATCCAGGGACAGCTGCTGAGGTATTGCGGATGGGCGCGCGTCCAAAAATATCTCAGATTTTACAGGCTTTTCCAGAATTTAAAAGATACTTCAGAACTCTGAGCCCGCAGAGAACAGCTGTCAGTGTGCCGACGTCACCGAGGGGCGGGGCAGAGAGGCAGTGAGCGCGGAGATCATCAGTCGCATCGACTGAAGCATCGGTTTGGGAGGACACACCCACGCTGCATCATTTTTTTCCAGTTTCATATAAAAAATCAACCTCTTCAGAACAGCGATTCAAACAGAAGCCGAGAGAACCTCTGCCAGTGCTGAAGGATGATGATGTGGTTGAGGAGGACCAGGAGATGTCAATCACAGATGAAGATATAATCAGAATCACAGCATCAGAGGGGATTCCTGCCACAAGAGTAAAGGCACTTGAGTTCGCACAGCAAGCTTCATCATTTTTGTTATCTGAGGACTTTATGAACAAGTTTTTTCGCAGGTTCACTGAAACAGCATTTCGCCACGATCCCACATCTTCTTTCTCTCGAAGTTTTTTCTCAGGGACAGATGCCTCAGAAAAATCAATGAGGTCATTGAAGAAATGGGACCACTTCAGCTGGGGCTTCCATCTCTCTCAATGATTCCGAGAGATTGGCCGCTTGTGATCATTGATCTCAAAGACTGTTTTTTCAACATTCCACTTCATCCAGATGATGCTCCTTGATTTGCCTTTTCCATCCCAAGTGTCAACAGGGAGGAGCCTCTGCAGAGATACCATTGGGTTGTTCTTCCTCAAGGACTCCAAAACTCGCCGACCATCTGCCAATGGTTTGTTGCACGGGCACTGTCTCCAGCTCGAGAGAAACATCCAGGAGCAAAAATCATTCATTATATGGATGATCTGCTCATTGCAGCACCAACACAACAAAAATTGCAGAGAGCTCGTGACTGTGTGATCACAGAAGTGCAACATGCAAGTTTGGAAATTTCAACTTCAAAAATTCAGGAAATTGCACCTTGGAAATACTTAAGATGGAAAATCACTGAACAAACAGTGAAACCACAGAAAATAGAAATTAAAACAGAAGTTAACAACTTACAGGATTTGCAACAACTTTTGGGGGAAATCAACTGGATGAGATCCATCTTAGGGATCACAAATGATGAACTTGCGCCGTTGTTCAATCTCTTAAAAGGGGACAGTAACATCAAATCTCCCAGGAGCCTCACCCCTGAGGCTCGGGAGGCCCTTGAGAAAATTGCTGGAGCCCTCCAGCAGAGACAGGCACATCGCTTTGTAACATCTTTACCTTTTTTTCTTGCAGTGTTGGGGGAAAAAATACAGTTTTATGGGTTGATTTTTCAGTGGGATTCATCACAGAAAGACCCATTGTTGATTTTAGAGTGGATTTTTTTTATCTTACAGGTCTCCGAGGACGATCCTCTCAAGTCTGGAAATGATAGCTCAGATCATCATCAAAGCTAGGACCAGGCTGCAAACAATGGCAGGCAAAGATTTTACAACAATTTACCTGCCTTTGAAAAAATATTATTTTGATTGGGCTTTGCAAAAGTCAGAGGATTTGCAGATTGCATTGTTAGATTAGTCAAGTGTTTGTACTATTCATTTCCCAAGTCACAGGCTGTTGAAAGCAAAAATAAGTTTCAGAGAAAAACCGAAAATAAGTGAGGTGCCGTTGGATGCAATAACGGTTTTTACTGACGGCTCAGGAAAGACTCACAAATCAGTAAGTACATGGCAGGATGACATCACGGGGGAGTGGAAATCAGATATAAGAATAGTACAAGGGTCACCACAAATAGTAGAATTAGCAGCAGTGGTCAGAACTTTTGAGCTGTTCCAGCAACCTTTTAACTTGATCACAGACTCAGCTTACGTAGCTAATGTGGTCAAGAGGCTTGAGGGTTCACTTTTGAGAGAAGTTGACAATGAAAATTTGTATTCATATTTACTATGCATGAGGACGTTGTTGCAAAACAGAAAACATAAATACTTTGTCTCTCACATCAGAGCACATTCATCCCTTCCAGGTTTTTTAGCAGAAGGCAATGCACACGCAGACAAATTGACCATGCCAATTTCAAGAACTTTACCGAACATTTTTGAACAGGCAAAATTGAGTCATGCATTCTTTCATCAGAATGCTCAAGCACTAATGGAAGGCTTTCACATTTCCAAAAGTCAGGCAAAAGAAATCATTAGTGCTTGCCCAGATTGCCAGCTTGTGCAGCCTCCTGCATCAATGGGAGCAGTCAATCCAAGAGGATTGCACAGTTTGCAGTTATGGCAAACTGATGTCACAAAGTATCCATCCTTTGGAAAACTCAAAAATGTTCATGTTTCAGTTGACACATTTTCAGGTGCAGTCTTCGCATCTTTGCACACAGGTGAGACAGCACAACACGCTTGTCAACATTTCTTGCAGGCATTTGCAGCTTTAGGCGTGCCGCAAGAAATCAAAACAGACAACGGACCAACGTACATAGGGAAAGTGCTTGACAAATTCCTGAAGAGGTGGGGTGTCCATCATACCTTTGGTATCCCACACTCTCCAACAGGTCAGGCAATCATTGAAAGAACACATCAAACATTGAAATCCATTTTGGACAGACAAAAAAGAGGAGAAGCAGACGCAACACCATACATGCGCTTGAATAAAGCCTTGTATGTGTTGAATTTTCTCAATGGCTCTTTTACAGAGCCAACTCCACCAATCATGAGGCATTTTTCAAACAGCACGAGAGCAAAACTGAAGGAAAACCCTTTAGTTTTGGTCAGAAACCCAAAAACAGGTCAAATTGAAGGACCATTCAAATTGATAACTTGGGGCAAGGGATTTGCTTGTGTCTCCACAGCAGTTGGGCCAAAGTGGCTAGCAGCAAGACACGTGAAACCGTACCGAGTCCAGACGCAAGCAGAGACGGACCCCAAGACCGGAGGAAGAGAAGTGGGCACGCAGACGTGAGCCGGTGTCAAGACAGCAGACATCCCTTCGTTCTACGTGCAAAAGAGACTCTGGGACTTGAGTTCTTTGAGACGTGGGTGATGTTGCATTTTTAGGGATTCCCAGGAGAAAAAGGTCATTGAAAATGAAAGAACTATCCTTATGCCTCATTCTCTTCTTAGTTGCCTCGAGCAATGCGGCAGTTTTGCCTGTGGCTCAACCAAAAGAGAATGTTTGGGAAACTCTAGCCAATGCATCAGGTTTGGATACCATCTGCCTGACACACTCAAGACCAGGGAAACCTTTCTCAACATGTTTAGTAAGATTGCCAGTGACCGAATGGCCGATTCCAAAAAACATCCCTTCAGAAATTTCAAAGTCCATTGTAAATCCAGTAGACCAATGGGATGTTTGGGTGAAATTCCTTCCTGTGGCTCCTTTTGAACCCCAGGAACTGGAAATTCTTGGATCAGTCCCAATGCAATTCTGTGTGAAATTTGGCCTTTCTGGAGTGGCAAAAAATAAAACTATAGACGTCACTCCAAACCTCAATTTTTACAGAAATTCATCATCTTGGTGTAATTACACTAAGATGCTGAAAAAACCATCCAATCATGTTCCAGCTCAGTTACCAAGGGGAAACTTTTTCATTTGTGGGAACAAAATTTGGCCCGCGATTCCTGCAAATGCCACAGGTGGTCCGTGCAGCATTGGAATGCTTTCATTGCTAACACCCGACATGACACTGATGAGAGAACTAAAACAGAGAGGGAAAAGATCTGTTCAGATGTATGACCCAAATTGTGATGATGAAGTTCACACATGGAGCAAGGCTCAGAGAATTGCAGTTGCAATTTTTTACCCACAGGTAGCATCAGGAGCAGCCTTAACACAATTGGATCATGTGGGTTGTTGGCTGAGCAAACATGCCTGAGCCATCTCTCTTGTACTGAGTGACATGTTGTTAGACATTAACAGTGTAAGACGAGCAACTCTCCAAAACAGGGCAGCGATTGATTACCTTTTGCTGACCCACGGGCATGGGTGTGAGGAATTTGAGGGAATGTGCTGCATGAATTTGTCAGATCATTCCAAATCCATTCATGAAAACGTCAGGCAATTGCAGGAGAGTGTGAACAAACTTGGAGAGGTAACTGCGTCATGGATGGATGGTTTGTTCAATTTGTTTAACCTTTCATCACTGTGGAAGGAACTTTTAAAAATAGTTATATATATTTTAATAGGGCTTGTAATCCTTCTCATGATTTTGCCGTGTTTGTTTCTATGTATACGGCGAGCCGTGGACAGGGTGGCCAAGGAAGTGTTTTTGGTTCAAACAGGAGGGGGAGATGTTGGAGTCCAGGGCATTCCTTTGGTTGCCCTGGAGGGTCAGAGACCTGGGCAGGGGGCTCTGAGACCCCAGCCCAGAGCTCAGAGAGACTCTGGCTTTGATCTCAGTCCATGGGAAAAACTTCCTAAACTGAGAGAGGGTTTGCAGGCCACGGGAGTGTGAAAAATAGTAGTTTAGTTTATCACAGAGTGAAAAAAATAGTAATTTTAGGTTCATAGCATTGGAGTGAATGGGGACAAGATGGAGAATCTGGGGCGTTGCCTCCTTCTTCTTCCTTCTCCTTCCCTCACTCCATTTCTGCTATGACGTTGGCACAAAGTAGTTAGTGAGGATTGGGTCAGTGTATAGATGACCTTTTTAGTAATAGTGATAGACATTGGTAAGAAATAGTAAATAATGAACACGTAGTAATTAGTATAAAAGATTAAGGACTGCCCAGCTCGGGGGGAGACGTGAGAAGTCCATGCAGCTGCAAACATCATGTTGGACTGTGAGAAATTTGTAAGATAAGAAACAATAAACGAAAAATGCAACCTTGAAAAATCTACACCTGAAGACTCAGTCTCTTCCTTCGGCTTGGCTCAGAGCTGTGCAGGGGGGAAAGGGACCCTGAAACCACCTGAATGTTGGGGAAGCTCCCCGACACACCCCCAGCTCTCGTCACCCCGTTTCTGCTCCCCCCATTCCCGGGTTTCCCTCCCAGCCCTGCTGGTACCAGGCGATCCCCAGGTGTCTCTGGGCTGACAATGCAACCCCTGAGGCGGGCAGAGGCAGCCCCAGCACGGGGGGACCCTGCATCCTGCGCTCCCTGGGCAGCTGCGCCCAGCCCCGGGCACAGAGCTCCGTCAGCCCCCGCCGCCCCCTCCCCAGGGCCCCCGGGGACCACCGCAGCCGGGGCTGGCTCTGAGCGAGGCGGCCCTCGAGCCCGGCTGCGTGGCCAGGGGGGCACGGGGAGCCCGGGGCCTCTGTGCCAACGCTTCCCCCGCTCTCCCTCAGCCTTTGCCCGGCCCGGCCCGGCCCCCCGAGCCCCGCCAGGCCCCGCATGGCCACGACCGTCCCGGGCCGCTCCCCTCGGAGCCCGGCCACACGGAGCCGCCTGCGCCGGGGGCCCACGGGCCGCCGAGCGCTCCCCGGGCCGCCCGGGCCTCGGCCCCGAGCACAGAGCTCTGCCCGGGGGGCTCCCGGCCCAAGGCGGCGGCTCCGGGCCCAGGCGGCCGCTCCCGGCTCCCACAGCCCGCCCGGGGCTGCCCCGCCCGTGCCGGGGCTGCGCCAGCGCTCCCCGCACCCACGGGGCTTCAGACACATGGGGGCATGGCACAGATAAAACATTCCCCCCATCCTCCCCAAAAAACACTAAAATCCCAACGAGCCATCATCCCCCCAAACATGGAAAAAAAAAAAAAAAAAAGACACAAAACCACAAACCAACCACTTCCACCCTGTCCTCCTGAACCTTCCCAGGGACCCCAGCCCCACGGGAATGCCCCCGGATCGGGACAAAAGCTGCTCCCCTGCAGGCACTTGGAACACCCACCTGTGGCCCGGCCCTGGCACACGGCTCCCGGCAGCTGCCCCGCTGGCGCAGGCGGGGCTTTGGAGCAGGGAGGCTCTGCGGGACCCCCCGGGCTCTGCCCCCTCCCAGTCCCTGCCCGCCCCGGGGCTGACCTTCAGCCCGGGCTCTCTCGCTGTGCCCGGCTCCTGCACAGTCCCCGCTCTCAGTTCCTTGGCCCCCTGGGCTCTGCTCTGGGGCTCAGAGAACACCCAGCAATGGAACCTTGCCATGAAAAGGAACCATTTTGGTGCTGCCTAGCCAGGCCACAACTGAAACTTTGTTCCTTTTTCCTCCCTGCAGAGACCTCCGGAGCACTTTCTGCACAGAGTTCCAGCCTCCAGCTTTTCCTGAAGGCTCTCTCTGCAAATGTCACGCTGCCAGGACCCTGTCCTTGCTGTCACCTGCTGTGGCTGGGCATGAACAGAGCTCCTGCACTTGCATTTCCAGCTGCTGTGCAACCAAAGCTGAGGGATCTGGAGCTGCCTGAATGCAACAACTGGAATATGAGCCTCTCTCGAGGGGGAAATCTCCCCCTCCTGTGCCAGCCTGTGCCAATGCTGCCATTCTCTGCTGCTGCTGGGGCACTCGGGGCTCTGGCTGAGCAGGAAAGGTGACCCTGAGCCAGGAGCTTTCCTTGGCTGCAGCAAAGCCTTGGCACACAAAGACCTTCCTGGTGCTGTGCCCTGGGCCAGGAGGGATTGTGCCACCAGAGCTGAGCCTAAATTTCTTCTCCCAGGCAGCTTTAGGACACAGAACATGGAGAAGGCAGAGCTGCCTCTCAGCTTTCCACAGTCCTCCAGAAGAATCCTGTGTGTGGAGCAGCCTGGGAGCAGGGTTTACATGTGAGAGGAGGGGAATTCAAAGCTCTTTCCTCCCCTGTGGGCTGAGGGTCTGCATTTCCAATGGCCCTGCAGTTGCCAAAGAGGCTTTTTTCACTCAACTGAGAACAGTTCTGCTGAAAGCCTGTCCTAAACCTGCTTTTTTTGCAAATGTGCCCAATGAATCCTAATTATTTGCAGCCCCAGGTTTTGTATGCCTGCAGGTGTGAGAACTGATAGATGGAACAGCTCTGCAGGGGGGAATTTCTCTGTTTCTTATTTGTTTTCTTTTGGGGTTTGTTTGTCTTTTTTGGTTGGTTTGGATTATTTTCATGTTCTTTTGTTTTGATTGATTTTGTTGATTTTGGGGTGATGGTTTTTTTTAAGTTTAATAGGATTTTTAAACTTTTTTTATTTTTTTCATTTCAGTTCTTTTTTGGGTGGTGGGAATTTTTGGTGTTGTATGGGTTTTTTTGTATGTTCAATTTTTTTGTTGTTTTTTTTTGGGGTTTTTTTATTTTTAATTAACTTCCCTTGGCAGCCCTGAGCAGAGCTCTGTAACTCCATCTGACACTTGCCTGTGGCACTGTGGAGGTGGCCAGGGGGACCTTCCCCGAGCTGTGTGCACAGCAATGCACATCAGCCCAGGCCGGGGGTGCTCAGTGCCCGCTCAGTTTTGCTGTCTGGCTGTGGCTCTGGACGCTTCCCTTGGAGCGTCTCCAGGCAGGGAACGTTGGAGCTGTCCCCACCGTGGTGTCACAGAGAGGGGAACGCTGGGGCTGTGCCGCTCCTGCCCCGGCCCCAAGAGCTCTGCCAGCGCCTGGAGGAGACACAAAGGCTGAGCCCAAGGGAGAGAACTGCAGAAGGGGCTGAGCTGGGAGGGAGGCAGCGGGATCATGGAGTGCAGGCCCTGGCCCTGCACAGACAGCCCAACAGTGGCAGCCTGGGCATTCCCGGGAGCGGTGTCCAAAGGCTCCTGGAGCTGCGGCAGCCTCGCAGCTGTGACCATTCCCTGGGGAGCCTGGTGAGTGGTCAAGGCCCCTGCAGGGGAAGAAGCTTTTGCTGGTCTCCAGCCCGCAGCTGGCCTGGCCCAGCCCCAGCCGTTCCCTGGGGTGCATTCCCTGCTGGCCCCGGGGCACAAGTCTCAGCTGCCCCTGCTGCTGTCCCTGGGCAGGAGGCGCAGCCCCTGGGGAGCTCTGAGCTCCGTCTGCTGCTGGGCTGCGGCCGAAGCGAGCCAGTGCCGGCAGAGCTCTGGGGAAAGGTCCCGGCCCTGGCTTGGGGCTGGGCCAGAGCCCAGGGAGCAAATCAACTTGCAGCTGCTGCCCCAGAGCAGGGAAGAGCAGGAATTGCTGCCTGGGAGAGACTCTTGCCAAGGGCCTGCAGCACCAGGACACAGGCCATGGCTGGACACTGCCTGGGGCCAGGGTGAGCTGGGATGTGGGGATGGACTTGTTCCCTGGGAGGGCGGTGGGGCCCTGGGACAGAGTGGGAGGAAAAGCTGCGGCTGCCCTGGAATGGCTGGAAGTGTGCAAGGGCTGGTTGGAGGGGACTTCCTGCCCAGAAGGGATGGGATGGGATGGGATGGGATGGGATGGGATGGGATGGGATGGGATGGGGCAGTGTAATTTGGGGTGTAATTGCAGTGTGGGGGTGGTAGGAATGTTTGGAGGGGTAGAGATTGCTATGGGGGGATGGGGTGGTTTGGGCTCTTGGAGTAGGGGAGTAGAGGGAGGGAAAGCAAGAAGCAGTTTTTAAAGGCTGCTGGTGCTTTTAGGAATTTTGAGGCCTGGAAGTGTCTTGTGGGAGGTTGCTGTGAAATTGGGAAGGCTGAGGTTAAAGTACTGTGCTGTGCAGGGCTGAGGTGGAGGGGCAGTGATTTTGGGAGGGTAAGGGTACCTGCTTCCAAGAAAGAAAGAATGAAATGAGAGAGAAAGACAGAAGCAAAGAAGGAAGGAAGGAAGGAAGGAAAGAAGGAAGGAAGGGTTTTAAGTGGAGCTCTATATGTCTTATTTAATAAGCAACAAAGTTGAATTTTGCAGCAATGCAATTTTATTTAAGTAGCATTTTATAATCAAACATATACAAAAAGTTGGGCAATGATTAATTAAAGATAAGTACTGTTTAGATAAAGCATAAGCAAAACTGACCAGGGTACGGAGGGAGGGCTTCTCACCCTACCTCACGTACAAAACAAAGTAATCCAAGTTAAACTTATATACTGTATGCTAATGCATATTCATTAATATTTCTCATGGATCTCCTTCTATCTCCAATTCTTAAAATCTATGTCACTATACTACATAGCTCATGCTCCACTTGCTGGTAGGGGGTCTTTTTGGCTTTTTGGTGGTCTACTTCAGATGAAGGCTCAGCATCTTCCTTGTGTCCTATGAATAACCTTACTGATTGTGTGTGCGCTCTAAGTTTTGTATTATATATAATTAAGCATTATGTTCCAAAAAGTAATTATTTCATGGATCAAACCACCACCCAAACTCCCTACCTTGGAATAGTCCCAGCTTTGTCCATCTCAAGGCCAGTTCTATCTTAAGACATCCTGTATCCCATAGCATCTGCAAAGGGCCCATCTCTCTACCTTGGAGTAGTCCCAGCTTTGGCCAATCCAGCTTTGAAACTCTTGCTTATCTCAAACTGCATCCTGTATCTTATTTTTCTCATGTAGCATCTGCCAAGGGGCCCATCTGCTCTGTAACACTACTCACATCTGCTTTTTCTTTTACTACTTTATAAGAAATGTTTTCTAAAATATATATTTTAAAAATATTGATACAGTTACAATTCGCATAAATCATTTTCACTTATTACAATTTCCCCACTTTCTCTTTTTAATCCTATTGAGTCATGCTTTTTAATTAAAACTGAATCTCGATTTCTTCTATATTCCAAATAATTCAGGTTTCTACACTCTCTCATTTCAGCCTCTAATTTTTCTAACATCTCCCATGCTGCATCAAACTTTTCGCATTCCTTCTCAAATTTGGTTGACATCTCTTGTGCTAGAGTAGTCTCTTAATGTTCAGTCAACATCTCTTCAGGTCCCTTCTTTTGAGTGCAAGTAGGTCTAGCTTTTAATACCATCAAAGGATTTGGTTTCCCTTTTGCTGCCAATTCTGGATCAATGGGTATTGCTGTAATTTTACACTCCTTGTATCACTGGGTGGATTAGTCTAATAAGACATGGAATCATGCATGGTAAGAATAACAATCCTAATCCAGAACACAACAGCATAAATCCCACCTTCTTCCACCAGGCTCCTCCAAAGAGGTTATCCCACCAATCTGTTTTTAGAATAGAATTCCACTTTTGAACAGGTATGTGTGCCACCCTTTTAATTTCTTCAGCAAGTTTTGTGATGGCTTCCCCATGATCATCTCTCTCCACACAGCACTCAGATTAATTAAATCTTCCTCAAACTCCCCCTTCTTCAGCCAACAGATAATCTAGGGCAATTCTGGTTTGATATACAAATGCTCATATTTGTGAATGCTGCTTGGCCAGTAACTTTAGGGCATCAGAAGTATGGTTTGATACAAACTCCACTCCCGCCTGGAGTCTTACCAACATCAGAAAATCCACACCAGTGTAGGTGGGACACCCCCCGGAGGGGAATTACTCTGAATCAAGTCACAGGCCAAGGCAAGTGCTTTTTCAGTGTAACCTTAGCAAGGCAGATGGGCAATATCTGTACTGAGTTCATCCAACCTAGTCAAAAGATCGATATGTGGGCGGTCCCGTTCGTACCAGGAATGTGGGTCTGTCAACAATCTGGAATAACCCCCTGTGTGTACCTTTGTGGATTCGATGACTTTGGTGACATTTTTGTCCAAGTTCTAATTGTTCCCGGAGTCCTGTATCACCAAGAAGAAGAAATGTATCACTTTTTAGAAGAAGCCATCCAGCTCCACAAAAGAGAAGTAATGACAGGTATAACCATTGCAACGCTCCTTGGCCTAGGATCTGCCGGTACAGCCACAGGTGTTTCAGCTCTCGTGACCCAACACCAAGGACTTTCTCAGCTGCAAATGACAATTGATGAGGACTTGTTAAGAATTGAAAAATCCATCTCCTCTCTGGAGGAATCTATCTCCTCGCTTTCAGAAGTCATCCTGCAGAACAGGCGAGGACTGGACCTCTTGCTCATGCAGCAAGGAGGCCTGTGTGCCGCCTTGAGAGAAGAATGCTGGTTTTATGCAGACCATACCGGAGTCGTGCGAGACTCCATGGCCGAACTGAGAGAAAGACTGGCCCAGAGAAAGAGAGAGAGAGAGGCCCAACAGGGATGGTTTGAGTCATGGTTCAATTAGTCCCCATGGCTAGCCACCCTTGTTTCCACCCTGATAGGCCCTCTCACCATGATACTCTTGGTATTGATTTTTGGGCCTTGCATTTTGAACAAGTTAGTGTCATTTGTTAGAAGCCGTTTAGAGAAAGTCGACATCCTATTTGTCGAACGCCTGCAATTACCATGAAGTGCACTTATTATTAACATGTTGTATCACTTTGTATCCTATTATACTAACTTTAACAGCTTTTGCATTTTTTATAACATTTATACTTTTATAGGTGTTTTACTTAATCATGAGAGGGAGGGGGAGATGTGGGAGATTAGGGACAGGCGGTCGGAAGATATCGCGTTGTACGGGCAGACAGAACCCCTCCCTCAACACTTAGTTGTTTAGTGTCCTTGACCAGCTAAGCAACACGTAACTTGTAACGTAAGCAGACTGTTGAGGGTTAAGTTCTCCTGTAGAATTTCCCCCCCCCCCCCCCCCCCCCGCCCCGTTTAAGTAGGGGCAGTTTAAGCAGTGCTTAACCTGACAAAAGAAGTTGATCACTTGGTTTTGGGGAAGGGAGGAGGCTCCGGAGAGAACTGGGGGGTGGCCTCACTTCTCTCAGCTTTCCCGGGGAGGACGGTCGGACTACGGGTGGCTGCCTGGAGTCCACAGCTAACGGAGGAGTTTGGTCCTGGGAATTCTATCATCTGTTAGAGCGCCCAGGAATTCGGAGTTTCTTCGTTACCCTGCTGGATTTTGGGTCAGCCCGGGGTCCAGCCGCTGTGGGTTCTCCGGCACTGCCCACTTTGCCTGCCGGGGCACCCCCCTGCCTGCTGAGGACAAATCCATCGCTTCCAGCTTGCAGCCATCAGCGACGGACTTTGCCACCGTTTGCCCTCAGGGTTCTTGGTTCTGTTTTACTGTTATTATAAGTGCTGTTGTTGTTTGTCTGTCCTGTTATATTTACTAGTAAAGGACTGTTATTCCTTTTCCCTATAGCTCTGACCGAAAGTTTTTTTTTAATCTTCTAAATTATAATAACCCGGAGGCTTGCCTCTCCTTAGCAGACAACTGTCTTTTTCAAACCAAGACACAGACGGATGTGATGTAGCAAACAGAGGTCTTATAACTCCATGTAACCAGTTAATAAACGCCATTAGCCATCCACCACACTGGTGTTTGTGAGCTGGTGGCCCGAGCAGCCTGGGTGTGGCTGCCGTGTTGTTCCCGAACCAGGTCGCTACGCCTCAGCAGAGGCAGCATCTCCGAAAGGCGTGGCCACCCCGAACAAGGCTCTTTGCTCTCTATTTATTTTCCAAGATCTTACATACAATACATATGCATAACCCCAGCACCTCCCATCCCCGCTCTCTATTAAAATGAGGCTATCAGTCCTTCACGCGTGCGCAGTTCTTCTCTTGAATTGGGTCAGTGGTCTCGAATTGGGTCAGTGGTCTCAAAGGATGAAGTCAGGAGAGTCTTCATCAGGTCTCTGTGACCCTCGGGCATGATCCAAGGTCCCTGCTTCATGATTGATTGATACCAAGTCCAGGTGATGGCCATTGTTCTTAGTAGTTTCAATCTGTTCTTATGACGGTTCACTTACTCCACTTTTTCTATCAACAAGCTCATAATAGAACAGTTAGCTCTAGCTTGGGCATCTAATAATCATTAACCTACCATTTACTAATCTTGTTTTATATGGATGGTGATGAATTTATTTGGACAACTCCTTTGTGAAGCAAGGCCACAAATAGATTTGGGATGAAAATCCCCAAATTGTGAAGTGAAGGGCATAAAAGGAAGTGTCTTTCCACCTAATGTGATAAATATGGGATTTGCTGCCCCTCATGGATCTCATGGATACACTGTTCAAGATGAGTGAAGGAGCTGATCAGATCAGTTTATGGAAGTGAAATCCATGAAGGACAGTTAAATGATACTGCTTGTTTCCACATGGTCTTAGGGTGCCATGGGGTGCTGCAGCATGGAAAAGCAGGGATCAGGGGAAAAAAGCAGGGAAAAGCTCTTACTCTGAGCTTGCCTTGTTCCTGTGCTCTTCTCCTGCTGCATCTGGTACCTGGCCATGGTGGAGAGAGTACGTGGGGTAGATTTACTAATCTAATGTACATCTTGATCAATATAAATTGCTTCTAACCCTTAGCTAAAATCTTAACTCTTTAAAGTCATGTCTCAGTCCCCACTGGGTCAGACCTCAAGGCACAGCTTCTCTGAGCAGGCCAGATCTCATTGGGAGACCTTGGATCAGTATCAACCACAGAATGCTGCAATCACCTCTTGTCTAATGAGAACAGTAATGAAATACACCCTTGAAAATAGGAATACATATGTCTTAGAAGCTCTTTGAAATACTTCTTCATAACGGCAGCAGGAAAACTTCCTAATGAATGGCACTGGACCAGAGAGAAATCAAGGCACAGCCATGGTTTGTCAGGATTTACTTGATCCTGATGAGCCCCATAATGCACTCGGTGCTGAGCCCTGGAACCCCAGGGCTGAGAGGAGATTGCACAAATCTTTCCAGGAGTCAAACTCAGAAGAAAAACCCAAAGTGTCTCAATGCATCAATGGGTCCCACAGAGGTCCATCCCCAACACAGGCTCCTCATGGAGTCCATGAAGGAGAGAATTGGAGGCCAGAATTGCACAAAAACCTCTCAGAGACTCAGTAGCAAAAAGAAGTACTTAAATTAATCCTGGGTACCTTGAAGCATTAATGAGTCCACTGAGTTTTGTTACTAGCCAAGAATCTCAAGGGACTAATTAAAGCAGATAATTGGGGCCATGATTGCACAAACCTCTCAGACTCTTTTTTTGACACAGTTTTGTGCCAAAAAGTTCTCCAATACCTTGACTATCCTGAAGCATTAATGAGCCCCACTGTTTTTACTGAAAGAGAATCCCAAGGGACGTATTAAAGTAGATAATTGAGGCCATGTGTGCAGAGTCTCTCACAGAGTCAGGTTTAAAAGGGAAATACCAAGTACCTTAAAATAACTGAAGTACCTTGAAGTATTAATGAGTCCCACAGAGTGTCATTACCCACAAAGCCTCTCAAGGGACTAATTAAAGCAGAAAATTGGAGCCCATGATTGCACAAACCTCTCACAGACTCCAAGGCAAAAGCAAACCCAAAGTCCTTTGAAAAATCTGCAGTCCCTGGGAGCATTCAGGAGCCCCCCAGGGCCATTGCTGACCAAGGCTCCCCAGGGACTCCTTCCAGCACATCCTTGAGGCCACTGGCATGTGAGGGGGATGCTGAGAGCAGCACAAGGGGCTGACAGTGCCCAGCCTTGCTGGGGCTGTGCCAGGAGGCCCCAGGGCCTCAGGACAAGGTGTCTCCTCACAGCCCTTGGTGGCACAGAGGCTGCTGTGCCCCAGGACACCAGGACTTGGCTTCTCTTTGTCCCCACCTGTCATCACTGCCTCCAGTTCTCTGCTCTGGCTGGGGCCTGGGGACACTTTCTCTGTCCTGTCCCTCAGTGGGACCCATTAAAACTTCAAGAAACTTTGGACTTGGATTCTGACTTGGAATTCCTGAGAGATTTCTTCAGCTCCCTCTCAGGGACTGATGTTCAGGGCCTGAGCACAAAGCCCAAGAGGGACATTAAAGTCCTTGTGCTGTGTCTGTGCTGCTGAGCTGGGCTGGGCTCCTGGCACAGAAGCAGCTCCTGGCAGCCAAGAAGAGCTTCAAAAACACATCTCTCTTGATGAGCAACTCTTCTCCCAGCCCAGCAGGGCTGGGGCACTGCCTGCAGCCACCCCGGGCACAGCACACAGGCACAGAGAGCTTCATTCACTCAGGGCTGGGAAGGAGCTGAGAAGTGACTGCGGGAGAATCACTCCCAGCCCTTGGCACAGGAACCTCTGGCTGCAGGACAAGGCAGCTGCAGCTCCTGCAGGGATCTCCTAAAGCTGCAACATCCCAATGCCTACAGACTCTGTGAGTACATTCTCTGATTCTCTCTTGTGGAGAGCAGCCAGGGGTGCCCAGGGCTGTCCTGCAGAGCAGGGTGCTGCAGCCCAGGGTGCTGTGCTGGGCCAGGGACTCTGCTGCCTGCCAGGAACAGCTCTCAGCCAGCCCTGAGAGCTGCTGCCAGCGCTGGGGAGAAGCTGTGGGGGGAAGGAGCCGCCCTGAGCAGGGCAGGTGCTGCTGCTGAGAGGTGCTGTGTGTGGCAGGGCTGCTCCCAGCTCCAGACCAGCCTGGGCACAGCTCCGGAGGACACTTCCCAAAAGAAGGTAAGCCTGGGATTGCTGTAAAGATCAGGAGATTTCCTTAGAGTGTTTTCAATTTCCTGCTTGGAGCAGGGTGGGAAGGCTCAGGTGGTGATAAAAAGAATTTTGCTTCTTATACGTTTTTCATGTATGCATAGATCTGTTAACTACTATTATATTGTTATAAATCTATAATCCTTAATTAACTCTATTCAACTGCTATTACTGATATTTATATCAGTGTTATCCTTGATTAACTCTAGTGCATTACTCTCTTTCTCTTAGATTTTAGAACAATAAGCAGACTTTCTAAATACATTCCAGAAATACTGTATAGTTTTACCATCAGGAGGAAAACCTGCAAGAAGAACATTTTGTTTTTTAACCAGAGTGTGAGCAGTCATTAAAAAAAAAAAAAAAAAAAAAAAAAAAAAAAGAGAGAGAGAATTGAGGCAAAGAAGACCTTTGAAGGCTTCTTTGGAAGAAATTGTCCTCCTCCAACGGGTTTACCCAGGGGTGTGTAACTGGGGCAACTGAATCTCCTATTGGATGTCCCTGGTAAATATCCTAATTAATCAACATTAATACATTTTAAAATCAGATCCTGGGTGTGCCCCATCCTCACTGGGACACCTGGAAGCTTCAATTAAGGTCTGGTTTTTACTTTTCTGTTCTAATGATGTTACAAGGCGGTTTTTTTCTCTTCTGATTATAGGCAACAGGAGGATGAGAGAAGCAAAACAGGAATTGAAATCACAGAATCACAGAATCACAGAACATTCTGAGTTGAAAGGGACACACAGGATCATCAAAGTAATATTTTAGCATTTACAGAGACTCCAGATCTGTAACTTTGGGTGGTCAGTCTCTCTGCTGGGAGGCTCCTACAGGGCCTGCAGCCACTCCTCAGCCCCGGACAGCTCCAGCATCACCTTTGCAGGGCCCAGCAGGGCTCTCCTGAGCTGCCCTTGCCCCTGCAGACAGAGCCTGCCCCAGGCAGGGCCCTGCAGACAGGCAGGTTTCTGTAGGGCCGGGCCCAGGGCACAGAGGGTGGGATGGGCTCTGTGAGCGCTGGCAGGGACAAGGCTCCTCTCAGCAGGGAAATGTCCAGGCACAGGGAGATGCTCAGGGAAGGAGAGGGGGCTGAACAGAGCAGTGCTGGGGGCAGGAGGGCACTGTTGGTGTGTGGGAGATGCCGTGCACAGCTGGCTACGGGAACACTGTCCTGAGTGCCCGGCTGTCTGTGCCCTGCCCTCCCAGGCACAGCACCACAACATCTTCTCTTCTTTCTGCCCTCCCCTGATATTGTCACTGTCATCAGGAGCTCTCAGGGAGGCTCTGGCATTTGCAGCAGCTGAGTCAGGCACTGCCCTTGGGATTGCTGCCAGGCAGCTGTGTCCATGGGAATGGGGTGGCCAAGCTTGCCTGTCACCTGTGGGGCTGTGGGCAAAGCAGTCCATGGGAAAGGGGAATGAGCTGAGCCCCCTCCCTGAGATCCCATCATGGACACACCCAGGGATCTCCTTGCTGTGTCCTTCCAAGCTCTGAGCTGCCCTCCTGGCTGCAAATCTGTGCCACAGCCTCTGGGAGTTCCCTGAATGTCCCATGGGGAAGTGCAGAGCTGCCAGAGCTGAGGAAATGCTGTTGGGTTTGCCAAGGGAGCCGTGAGTGTCCTTGGCAGAAGGGGGTGCTGAGCCTTTGCCCAGAGACCTTTGGAGAGGCTGAGACATTCAGGGACCCCTCTGCTCTGGGCAGGGTCTGGTTTATCCCAGGGTGACACGGGAGTGTGATTGTGCTCTGATTGCAGCCAAAGCTGCAAATCCAGGGCAGTTGGGAACAAGCTCATCCAGCCCCTCCCCTTCCCTAAGCCACAGGGAATCCTTTGCCTCTCACATCTCTCAGTGGCAAAGTCTGAGAGCAGCAGAAATGCTGGGGAATTCTGACCTCAGAGAACCAGGAATGATGTGTGTGCAGGAAAATAATGGCTAAAATTCCTTCCTGCTCTCCATGCTGTTTAGAAGAGTGAGTGCAGATGGGAACAAGCCTTTCTGCATTAGGAGTGGTTCCCCTGACAAATCCTGAAGATGCAGCCTTGTCCCTCTGCCACATGGCCACAAACCCAGGGCAGTGGGGCAGGGATGGCTCCTGGAGAGCCCCCACACACAGGCCTGGCTGCTCCTGGCACACTCAGACAGCACAACTGGAGCTCAGGCAGGGTCCTGGGTGAAGGTTTTCAAAGAGCAGGAACAAGGGTGGGTGAGTCACAGTGGGACAATCTACAGGGAATGGCCCAGGTTTGGCTCAAAGCAGCCTCTGCTGACTTGTCACTGTCCTTTATCCATGACCAGGTCCCCATGGCTAGGCACAGCAAATATCCAACAGCAGCAGCTCCATCAGCCACTTCCTCCTGCTGGCATTGGCAGACACGCAGCAGCTGCAGCTCCTGCACTTCTGCCTCTTCCTGGGCATCTCCCTGGCTGCCCTCCTGGCCAACGGCCTCATCATCAGCGCCGTAGCCTGCGGCCACCTCCTGCACACGCCCATGTTCTTCTTCCTCCTCAACCTGGCCCTCACCGACCTGGGCTCCATCCTCACCACTGTCCCCAAGGCCATGCACAATTCCCTCTGGGACACCAGGAACATCTCCTACACAGGATGTGCTGCACAGCTCTTTTTCTTTCTGTTCTGCATCTCAGCAGAGTTTTCTCTCCTGACCATCATGTGCTACGACCGCTACGTGTCCATCTGCAAACCCCTGCACTACGGGACCCTCGTGGGCAGCAGAGCTTGTGCCCACATGGCAGCAGCTGCCTGGGCCAGTGCCTTTCTCAATGCTCTCATGCACACAGCCAATACATTTTCCCTGCCCCTGTGCCATGGAAATGTCCTGGGCCAGTTCTTCTGTGAAATCCCACACATCCTCAAGCTCTCCTGCTCCAAATCCTACCTCAGGGAACTTGGGCTTCTTGTATTTTCCATCTCTTTAGCATTTGGTTGTTTTGTGTTCATTGTTTTCTCCTATGTGCAGATTTTCAGGGCTGTGCTGAGGATCCCCTCTGAGCAGGGACGGCACAAAGCCTTTTCCACCTGCCTCCCTCACCTGGCTGTGGTCTCCCTGTTCATCACCACTGGTGCATTTTCCTACCTGAAGCCCCCCTCCATCTCCTCCCCATCCCTGGATCTGGCCCTGTCAGTTCTGTACTCGGTGGTGCCTCCAGCCCTGAACCCCCTCATCTACAGCCTGAGGAACCAGGAGCTCAAGGCTGCAGTGTGGAGACTGAGGACTGGATGGTGTCAGGGACATTAAACTGCTGGCCAATTTCTGAAAATCACTTGTAATAAAAGTCATCTTTGATACTTCTTGTTGGTTTAATTTTGGAGGTTCTTTTTCTTTGTTTTACTCCTTTAATCTTCTCCACAGATATATGTCATTGTTTGTGCCATTTCTCATTTTGTTTCTCTCCACCTTCCCTGTGGCCACAGACTGTGCCCATGAGGAGCTGCGCTGTTGGTGTCTTTAAAGGAACTAAGTGATCTCACAGCAATGTTTTCTGCAGAGATCCCCCTTTTGTTCCCTCCTCTGGAGCTGGAGCAGCAATGTCTGTGTGCAGAGCTGGGGGCAGATCAGTACTGGCACAGCAGCTGTGCCAAGGAGCAGCAGCATGCAAAAACCTTCCTGGTGCTGTGCCCTGGGCCAGGAGGGATTGTGCCACCAGAGCTGAGCCTCAATTTCTTCTCACAGGCAGCTTTAGGGCACGGAACATGGAGAAGGCAGAGCTGACTCTCAGCTTTCCACAGTCCTCCAGAAGGATCCTGTGTGTGAAGCAGCCTGAGAACAGGGTTTATGTGTGAAGGTAGGGGAATTCAGAGCTCTTTTCTCCCCTGTGGGCTGAGGGTCTGCATTTCCAATGGCTCTGCATCTGCCAAAGGGGCCTTTTTCACTCAACTGAGAACAGTTCTGCTGAAAGCCTGTCCTAAACCTGCTTTTCCTGCAAATGTGCCCAATGAGTCCTCAGTTTTTTGCAGCCACAGGTCTTTTGTGCGTGCAGGTGTGAGTACTGATGGATGGAACACCTCTGCTGGGGGGAAGTTCTCTTTTTCATTTTTGTTTTTCTTTTGGGGTTTTGTTTGGGTTTTTTTGGTTGGTTTGGTTTATTTTCCTGTTCTTTTGTTTTGATTGGTTTTCTCGATGTGGAGGAGAGCTCTTTTATTCTAGATTTTGTGGGGTTTTTTCCTTTTTTTTTTTTTTTTGGTGGTGGTGGGAGTTTTTGGTTTTGTATGGGGGGTCTTTTTTTTTCTTTTTTCTTTTGTCGTTTTTGGTTTTCTTATTTAACTCTTCCTGTCAGCTCTAGGCAGAGCTCTGTACCTCTATGTGCCACTTGTCTGTGGCACTGTGGAGGTGGCCAGGGGGACCTTCCCCGAGCTGTGTGCACAGCAATGCACATCAGCCCAGGCCGGGGGTGCTCAGTGCCCGCTCAGTTTTGCTGTCTGGCTGTGGCTCTGGACGCTTCCCTTGGAGCGTCTCCAGGCAGGGAACGTTGGAGCTGTCCCCACCGTGGTGTCACAGAGAGGGGAACGCTGGGGCGGTCCCACTCCTGCCCCGGCCCCAAGAGCTCTGCCAGCGCCTGGAGGAGACACAAAGGCTGAGCCCAAGGGTGAGAACTGCAGAAGGGGCTGAGCTGGGAGGGAGGCAGCGGGATCATGGAGTGCAGGCCCTGGCCCTGCACAGACAGCCCAACAGTGGCAGCCTGGGCATTACCGGGAGCGGTGTCCAAAGGCTCCTGGAGCTGTGGCAGCCTCGCAGCTATGACCATTTCCTGGGGAGCCTGGTGAGTAGCTGAGTCCCTGGGACGCTGCTCTGAGACAGGGTGAGCTGGGATGTGGGGATGGACTTGTTCCCTGGGAGGGCAGTGGGGCCCTGGCACAGAGTGGGAGGAAAAGCTGCAGCTGCCCTGGAATGGCTGGAAGTTTCCAAGGGCTGGTTGGAGGGGACTTCCTGCCCAGAAGGGATGGGATGGGATGGGATGGGATGGGATGGGATGGGATGGGATGGGATGGGATGGGATGGGATGGGATGGGATGGGATGGGATGGGATGGGATGGTGTAATGTGGGGTGTAATTGCAGTGTGGGGATGGGGTGGTTTGTGCTTTTTAATTAAAACTGAATCTCAATTTCTTCTATATTCCCAATAATGCAGGTTTCTACACTCTCTCATTTCAGCCTCTAATTTTTCTAACATCTCCCATGCTGCATCAAACTTTTTGCATTCCTTCTCAAATTTGGTTGACATCTCTTGTGCTAGAGTAGTCTCTTTATGTTCAGTCAACATCTCTTCGGGTCCTTTCTTTTGAGTGTGAGTAGGTCTAGCTTTTAATATCATCAAAGTATTTGGTTTCCCTTTTGCTGCCAATTCTGGATCAATGGGCATTGCTGTCATTTGCATTCCTTGTATCACTGGGTGGATTAGTCTAATAAGACATGGAATCATGCATGGTAAGAATAACAATCCGAATCCAGACCATAACAGCATAAATCCCACCTTCTTCCACCAGGCTCCTCCAAAGAGGTTATCCCACCAATCCGTTTTTAGAATAGATTCCACTTTTGAACAGGTATGTGTGCCACCCTTTTAATTTCTTCAGCAAGTTTTGTGATGGCTTCCCCATGATCATCTCTCTCCACACAGCACTCAGATTCGTTAAATCTTCCTCAAACTCCCCCTTCTTCAGCCAACAGATAATCTAGGGCAATTCTGGTTTGAAATACCAATGCTCACATTTGTGAATGCTGCTTGGTCAGTAACTTCAGGGCATCAGAAGTATGGTTTGATACAACCTCCACTCCTGCCTGGAGTCTTATCCACCGATTCAATAGATAAATTGGGGTCCTATATCCCCAAGAGCCATCCTCAGCCCAAGTTGCTGGGTCATAATATGCTGTGATTCTTTCTGCAGGCCACTCATCTTCCCCCCATTCCTGGTTTCCCCCTGCCTTTGGGAAGTTGAGGTTTAAATCTCTTTTAGTCCTTTCTAGAGTTTCATAAAGTGGTGTTCCCAGTATATTGCTCCTAGACCTTGGTATGACGAAGATGGAGGGTCGTATAACTCCTAAGGTACAGGTTCCCTCCCACTTTTGAGGTAATTCACTATATACCAGCAAAAATCAGTTTGATTATTCAACTCACAATTCATTTCCTTTTATTATTCCTCAATACCCAGTAAAAGTTTCCAGGTCTTAGTTTTATTATTCAAATTAACTACTAAAGTCGATATACAAAGAGTATATCCTACTACTCCATTATATTTCCTTCCTTCTCAAGTTATACAGACTGTTCCAATTACTTGATGACTCAAAATCCATCCTTCAGGGTCTTTTTACTGTCTTGCAAATTTGTGTATGATTCCAATTTTAAAAATTGTTTTGGAGCTAGACTCTCACCTCTCCACAGCCATCTTTCAGCCATTCCCACAGATCCAGCATTTGGATAATCCTAATTCCGTAGCAATTTCTTGCATCAAATCTACAAAAAGGTTCTTATTTGTGGTTATCAAATCCCAGTCGCTATACTGATGCTTTAATTGTTCATACAGCTTATCTAGTTCCTTTAATTCTTTCCCTATGCCCTTTTTACATATTTATTTTGTTTCTTTTTGTTTTTCTTCTTTTTTTTCCTTAGTGCTGTACCTCCTATACCTATACTTGGATCATTCCCATTCTCATCTTTCTCAAAACAACAACAAAAAAATTTCATACTAAGAAGAGATTTGACCGCTATAAGTATAAGGAGCTGGTCCATTAAATCCTGAATTTTTCCCTACGCAATCCATTTTTCTATTTTTAACACAAATGTCTATAAAATTGCTGTGATTGTAGCAGGTAGCACTAACATGTGGATGTGCCACAAACACAAATTCCATCTGACTCTTGATCCACATGGAGTGATGGCATTTATTACAGGGATCAACATTATTGGGACTTTGTTTTTGCATAGATTGTTCTCTCATTGCCCGCTCTTGTGCTGCTTGTTTTATTATTGTTTGTTCCTGCATTGCTCATTCCCTTCTCTCATGGACTCTGTCCAGAGTGGCTCCATAGTTTTGGCCAGTTGCCAAGGGCATCACCACAAACACAGTGAAAATAATCCTCAGGAGTTTTGACTTTCTACCATCCTCAAGGCCCTTTGGGTTGCAGCCAAGGGCCAAGATGTCAGGATTCTTGGGAGGAAAGTTTATGTCCTGGGATCTAGTCACTGGTGCCTTTGGTCTCACTGGTACCCTTGGCCTCATGTTTGTTTCAAGGATGGCACAGATTACTCACAGTTCTCGCAGCACTGCCCTCTCTCTCTCTCTCTCTCTGGGTTAGTCAGCTACTTCCTCTTTTAGTCTAAACCACCAAAGCTCTGGAGATGTGCCAACCACAATAAGATTTGCTTTTTCACTACTTCAGTTAACAACCTGATTTGTTGGTCACTTTTTGCTCCAAAGTTGGGGATTATTATTAAGTCTTCATTGCCACCAATAGGCACATTCGCAATGCCAATTCATGTAAGAAATATGTCTATAGCGTGGCACACAAATTCCTTCTCCACAGCAACTGTTAATTATGATACAGTGGTCTATAATACTATGAATTGTTTCCTCTCTCACCTGCTCAAAAGCTAATATAGTAAAAACTCCTTGGTCTAAATTTTCTATTAATTGAAGTGCTGCATAAATGGTTCCATCTTCATATCTCAAAGGTGTTCCAAAAAAATCACTGAAAAACCTTTTTAAAGTTAACTGTTCACGCATGCAATCTAAACAAGTTAAAGAAACCAATTGTCTCTCTCTCTCTTCTGCTCTTGTTACTCTCCACCACAAATTAAGGCAAAGTGTACAAATAACACAAACCCATGGGCGACACTCTAAGCCATGCTTAGTACACTCCCAGTGTTTTACTTGTTCTTGGACTCTTTTAGTAACAGGTGTTACCAGGCTCTTTTTCTGGGATTGTAGTTCCTCAATGAAATCTGTTAGTGTTAGTCACTGAGGGCCTCTTAAAAGATCTTTTAATTTTTTCAGGCTGTTCCCATTGATCAAGGAAGTGTCTAATCCCTTCCCACTGGCATTGTTCTGCCTCCAAACTCAATGGAGTTGCTGTTGACAGCCAATCCAGAATGCCTAATTTTTCTAATAAATTAAAAACACAAACCTTTAATTGTAAACTATCAAAGGAGTTTTATAACCTAACAGGTTAAGCAAGACAATTTATCTTTTTCTATTGTTTCTGGGAATCCTGCTATATCTACATCTTACTTTTATTATCCTTTGTTGTTCCTGCAGTGTTGTGAAAGCCACTGATTGTTCCATGTGATACGCTAAATAAATAAATGCTATTTGTGCTTGATCTTCTCTTATACTAAGTATCAATGTTGATCTGTGCTAAAACCCAATTTTGCATTCTAAAGTCTCACTCTACTCTACTAAAACATCATATACAATTAATCATAAAAAACTACATCTCTTTGGTCCCAAGGTACAGTTGTTCTGTGCCAATGTCTTTGTCTCAGCCACTTCATGGTCACTGCTTTACACCGCTCACACTGATGACTGTGTTTGCAGCAACCTCGCTGAAACGTGGAAACTTCTCTCTGCGGGATGGCAGCTTCTGACCTTTCTGTACTAAGGATATCTTGAATATCCTGGGGCTGGGTTATTCTTTCAATATGTGGGTGGCACACCAAATGTATTGCAGCATGATGTGAAATCCACAACCGAAAACGATTTTCCAAGTGAGCTATAGCTTCTGGGAACAAATACTCGCTTCAGCCATGGCGGGGATTAATTAGAGTTTTACTTAAAACTGTATTTTGGACCTCAATAAAAAAGTTTAATCAAATTTAAGTCTTTTTTAATTTTACTTTCAGGTCTCCTGGTGTCGAAATAATTTTCAAATCTTTATTGGGTATAGGTCCTTTTACCCTTGAAGCATGAGTCTAGCCTTTTTCTGCCATTCAAACTGTGGTTTTGTCAGGGAGAATCCATTGTCCCTCTTTTAGAGTTGCTCCTAGGTTTTTCAGGGTTTCTACTTCTGCTAAAGAAAAGTAAGGTGTTTGATTTTGTGTTCCTGCTTCCTGAAAGTCATAATTGCATTGCTGTTTTCCCTCAGGGCAGCTTTCTTAGCTTCATCATCAGCCAAATTATTTCTTCCTGTTCTAGTGTCTCTCCCCCTCTGGTGGCCTTTCACATGAACCACTGCTATCTTTTTTGGACTCCTCAAAGCTTTAAGAATTTGAATTATCAATCCTTGGTGCACTAATCCTTTTCTTTGAGTGTTTATAAGTCCCCTTTCTTTCCAAATTTTTCTAAATGTGTGCACTACCCCAAAGGCATATTTTGAGTCGGTGTATACGGTCCCTTCTCAATCCTTTAATAACAGCAATGCACAGAATAATGCACAGAGTTCACAGGTTTGTGCTGACCAGGACGGGCTAAGGGGACCAGATTCTTTTACTTCCAGTTTTCCTCCACGAATTATGGCATACCCAGATTTCCTTCTTCCATCTACCACTCAGGATGATACATCTATACATAATTTTTCTCCTGTTTTTAATTCTTGTTCTCTCAAATCTGGGCATATTTTTGTTTGTAACTCCATGACCTCTGTGCAGTCATGTATTAGCTCTTCCCCTGGGTCCCTGTAAAGGAACTGAGCGGGGCTTTGTATATTTGTCACTCTCAGGTCTAATTCAGAGGATTCTATCAAGACAACCTCATATTTTAATATTCTACTCTCAGTTAACTATTTTTCAGCCTTTTTAGCAAGGATTTCCCTAATATTATGGGGGTGTACACTTCCAGGGATGCCCCAAAGGTTACTTTTTGGGCTTCTTCTACTAACAGAGCAGTGGCTACCAGAGCTTGCAGGCATGTTGGACAACTCTTACTAACTGGATCCAATCATTTTGAATAATATCCTACTGGCTTTCGGCTTCCTGCCTAATCTTGAGTCAGTACTTCATAAGGTGTTTGATCAACTGTATTAACAAATAATTGAAAAGGCTTGTCTAAATTGGGAAGACTCAGTAAAGGAGCTTGCAGTAGGACTTCTTTAACTTGCTCAAAATTTTCCTGATCCCTTTCAGTCCATTTCAAGCGATTGGTAGTTAATTTCTGATACAGAAATTTTACTTTTCTGCTAAACCCTTCTATCTACTGCCTACAATAACCCAAAGGACTCAAAACCAGCTTTATTTCTCTTTTAGACTTTGGGGGTCCCATGTTCACTATTCCTGAAACCCTTTCAGGGTCTAGCTTTTTCTTTCCCTTACTAATCCAATGACTTAAATACCACATTTCTGACTCTACAAACTGCAATTTTGACTTTGATATCTTCAGCCCGTTTTCTCCCAGAAAATTTAGAAGCTTAATAGTACCCTTTCTAGTTTCCTCTTCAGTTTCTCTTGCTACTAACAAATCATCTAAATACTGTAGCAGCTTAATTCCTTTGGGTAACACAAAGGACTTCCAAAGATTTTCTAACACCCTCCCAAAAAGATTTGGTGCCTCTGTAAAACCTTGCGGTAGCACCGTTCACCTTAATTGTTCTCTCCTACCTGTATCTGGGTCCTCCTACTCAAAGGCAATCCCTACTGCCCTCATCCAGAGGGCAAGTTCAAAAGGCATCCTTTAAATCCACGACACTGTACCAAATGTAATTAGGAGGTATCTGGCTTAGCTACTCCTGGAAAGCGGGTAATGGTTCTTTGATTTACCGCTCTGAGATCCTGCACTAGTCGGTAGCTACCATCAGGCTTCTTTACCGGCAGGATGGGGGTATGATGTGGTGACACACAGGACTCCAACACCCCCTGATGTACTCAATTCTCAACTACCACTTTCAATCCCTTCTGACCTTCCAGTGATATCGGATATTGTTTTACTCGAATGGGGATTTCTGGGTTCTGTATTTCAACACTAATGGGCTGAATGTTTAATTTTCCTGCTTCACCAGTATACCACACAGTGTCGCTAATCTCAAAATTACCTTCTTCAGTTAAAGAATAGATTTCAAGTTTTCCTTCACAGGGTGTTATTTTAATCCCCAAGGCTATTATTAAGCCCCTTCCTAATAAATTATTATCAGCCTCTGGTATTAATACCAAATTATTCAGTCCAAATTTTTTATCCAATTCAATCTGCACATTACAAGAGCCAAAAAACTTCTCCTTTAACCCCAATTACTGGGACACATTAACGACTTACTTCACATCCCTGTGGTAATTTTCTTACTGTGGACCTAGTAGCTTCTGTGTCCATCAAAAATGTGATTTCTTAATTTTGAGGACCTATTTTGAGTTTTATCAAGGGCCCTTCTAGGCGTTCAGTCCTCATTTAATAGAGCTCCTGACCCCCCTAGTCTTCTTGAAACATTTTCTCATCTCGCTGCCTCTTTCTACAGAATTTTTGTAGATGTCCATTTTGTGGCAGTAAAAACAAGTGGGTCCTGTACTTCTGGAGGTAGGACAAGAAGTTTGTAAGTGTCCTTTCTGGTGACAGGAAAAACACGTGGGTCTCATATCCCCAGAGGTGGGACCTGCCTTTTTCTGTTGTTTGTGCTTTCCTGAGCACTTCCCTGTATTCATGGATGTCTGTGTTTCCTTGAGTGCTGCCATTAAAATCTGTGGTTTTGTCTTTTGCCTCTCCTCATCTCTTCTCACATACACTTTCTGTGCTTCTCCTAACAATTCCTGAAGCCCTCTATCCTGCCAGTTTTCTCCTTTTTCCAGCTTCTTCCTGATGTGCCCCCAGGCCTTAGCTACACATTGTGTTTTCAAAAGGACCTGTCCTGCTGCAGTGTTGGGGTCTACACCTGAATATAACTGCAAGGCTTTTCTTAGTCTTTCTAACCAGTCTGCCAGGGGTTCATCCTTCCCTTGGTGCTCGCTTAGAGCTTTCCTTATATTCTGCCCCTTGGGCACTGCTTCCAGAATTCCTCGGATAATCATCCACCAGAGATCACTCATATTCTGCCTGTGTCTTTCATTCTGTTTATTCCATCCTGGATCTTGCATAGGCCATTTCTGATCCCCCTGGTCTGGCCCCTGACGTTCTCTATCCCAAACCCTCATTCCTGAATGTCTAATAATTTCTCTTTCTTCCATGATAAACAAGATTCCTAAGATAGACTGCCATTCCACCCAGGTGTATATATTCAGCCCCAAGTACTGATCTAATCTCTCTGCCACTCCAATAGGATCCTCTAGCAGCCTGCCCATCTCCTTCTTAAACTCCCTGACATCCCCTGTGTTCAGGGGAACACTCACATCACCAATAGGTCCCTGTTCTGGATTTGCCATTGGAACTTTCCTAAGTGGATATAGTCCATCTTCCATTTTTGCTTCCCCATCCCCATCATCACTTCTCCCCATCCCCCACCTCTAGTTCTATGTGCTACTGGCTCTTCCTGAATAGGGGCTGTGTTTGCATTTACAGGAGGACCCTTGGGGGCTTGGGGTTGAACGGGCTGATTAGGTTGCCTATAAGGGGGTGGGAGGTGGTCTAAAGGATCCTAGGGTTTGTGTCTGTCTTTTTTGGCTGCTCAGCCTCTAGTTTGTAAAGGATACATCAGATGACCTTTGCTTCCCTGCCTACAAGTAACAAATTCACCCTTTCTCCTGGGAAGCCACAGAGCAGCATAGTCACTTTCTTCCTGATTAAATGGCTCTTTTGAATTCACATACAAAATCAAAGACTGGTAAATCAAATCTCCATATGGTCTAAACTTGGGCCAATATAAGTTATTCTTCCCGATCATTTCCTTTGTCCTTTCAAATATACAATAATAATTCATTTTCTGCTTGTTTTTTCTTCTTCCAGATTCCCATGCATCTCAGAATCATAACATCATCCCCAGTGGACTGTCCTGAGGGATGCTCCCCTTCTGAGAACCCCCCTCACAGTTCCCAGATATACCAGGCTCTTGTGAATTTCCTTCATAATTCACAGCTCCTGGGTCTAAGGACTTATTTTTCCTTGGACCCAATTTTGGTGGCAACAAACTAAGAAATCCCCAGTACCAGGAGAATCTTGGTCTCCCTCCCTCATTGTGCGGTTCAATACTCTCACTTATTATTCTGTTGCACTATCTTGTCTTTTGCCAACTCTTTGCCTCACACCTAATTCCAATCTTTCTCCCAATCTCTCTTCCCTGACTATGTCCTTCTAGCTACTTCCCCTTGCAATCCTTCTTAATCTCATACTTAAGTTACCAACTATTTTCTTTTCAAAGAAAATGGAACTTGACTCAATTTCTCCCCTCCTTATTCACCTTGCCCCATGATCAGATCGCTCCCTTCTCCTTGAGGACCTTCCCCTGGGTTCTCGGGCTGGGACCCCTCCTGCCAGTCCCTCCCAGGGATCCTCACTCATTCTCTCTTTTCTCTTCCCTCCTTTCCCGGCCAGTCTCCTTACAGAGAGCTGAAAACGCGGTACTGGGAGGTTCACACTCACTTCAGGGGTCTGGGCTACCAGCCCCCATTTTAGATATTCTACACACACACAAACATACAGCTGCCCGCCTGCTCAACCCTGTGTTACTTACACAGTCCGTTTTCCCACACAGTTCTTGTGCACAAGACGTTTTACAGGCACCTTTACATTTAGCCGGCACTCCAATGGGAGCTTTTATGCATGCCTCCTTTTGCTAGCTTCTTTTTCTTATGCATTATTGTAATTGGAAATCCTTCTCCAAGGGGGCCTGGTCTAAGCTCGGGACCACCTTAAAAGAGCTGGTGGGGAGCTCTGTAGTGGTGTGGGATTTGGTTTTGGTTTTATTGTATGTGCTATTAATTTATGGTTTGTTCTATGTATCCCGGTTTGTTCCCCCTAATGATCTTTCCCTGCTCTTCTCCCCTCCAACCGTTATATGTCAATCCCCCTCTCCCCCCTCCTCTGGGGTCTGCCTGTCATCTTGGGGCCTTCCCCTGGAGCTAGAAAGTTCTTCCAAGGGCATCGAGAGATAGGGCAGATCCAGAGGGAGTCCCTCCTCATCATTTATGTTTGGTTTATGAAAATATCATTCATCCATGTGACCCCTCCCCGGTGATCTCTGATTTGCTCACCCACTGCCTCTTCTCCTGGTTCCACCCCCAGATAAAAGCTGCTGGCAAGCAGCCTGGGGGTCTCTGCCTAGGCAGTTACCTGGAGGTCGGGAGGTCCCACACCGGGGCTCCAATTAAATCTTGTGACCCGTTCAGCAGAGTCTGCATTTCTATCTCCACCGTCGTTGCCCTGCACCACCTGTGCCTGCTGCCGAGGTCGTGTGGGATCCAAGGCCCCACAGGATCGGGTTAGCTGGCACGGCCAGCTGTCCGTACCTTTCCACACCACGGTGCCTGAGCTAGCCCGGGCGAGCGTGGAGACCACGCTTAAGGAACCGCAACATCCTTCTTTTATTTTCATTTCTTGCCTGATGTTAGCATTTGAATTGGAGCTCATTTCCTGAGCATTTATTAGATGTTGTTCCCTGTTTACAAGATTTCAATGAAGACTAATTGGGCAAGCTTCTCTTCCTTTCCCTGTACTTCTTGTCATCCCATTCACTTTTTCTTTTACATGTCTTCAAAATATTCCCTTTTTCAATTTAAGTTTGAATATCTTCTACGTGTTTTCCTCTCCTTCCTTTTTTTCCATTTCTTGACGGATTGCAGCTTTTGAATTGGTGTACATTTGTCAAGTGTTGGTCCTTTTCACTGCCCCTCATTTCATCTCAGTCCATGTGGCCTCACTCATTTTGGTTCCAAATTTCATCAGTTTTCATTTGCACTGTTTCTCATCATGTCTCCTTTCCTGAGTTAGACTTTGTTTCCTATTTTAAATATTTCAGAGAAAATACTTCCTTTCAGGAAAGGAAATATAAACTTGCAATTTCAATGAAGATAAATTGGGCAAGCTTCTGTCCCTCTCCCTGCACTTCTTGTCAGCCCATTAACTTTTTGATTTTCACATGCTTTCAAATTTTTTCGATTTTTCAATTTAAGCTTGCATTTCTTCAAGATCTTTTCCCCTCCTTTATTTCCATTTCTAGCCTGATTACAGCGTTTGAATTGGAGAAATATTGGCAAGTGTTGGTCCATTTCAAAGCCCGTCATTTTATCATCCCTACCTCTCCCAACTACCACAAAACCCCTCACACTGCAATCCTCACTTTACACTACACCTTGCAATGCCCCACCGCCCTCTCAGGGAACAAGTCCATCCCCACATCCCAGCTCACCCTGGCCCCAAGCAGTGTCCAGCCATGGCCTGTGTCCTGGCGCTGCAGGCCCTTGGCAAGAGTCTCTCCCAGCCAGCAATTCCTGCTCTTTCCTGCTCTGGGGCAGCAACTGCAAGTTGATTTGCTCCCTGGGCCATCAGCCCAGCCCCAAGCCAGGGCCGGGACCTTTCCCCAGAGCTCTGTGGCCACTGCAATGCTCACAGCTCTGAGGCTGCTGCAGCTCCATGAGCCTTTGGACACCGCTCCCGGGAATGCCCAGGCTGCCACTGTTGGGCTGTCTGTGCAGGGCAGGGGCCTGCACTCCATGATCCCACTGCCTCCCTCCCAATTCAGCCTTTGTGTCTCCTCCAGGCGCTGGCAGAGCTCTTGGGGCCGGGTCAGGAGTGGCACAGCCCCAACATTCCCCTCTCTGGGACATCACCTGTGCTGGCAGCTCCAAGTTTTCCCTCTCTGTGGCACCATGGCTGGGGGCAGCTCTAACATTCCATGTATTGGAGATGCTCCAAGGGAAGCATCCAGAGCCACACACAGTCATCAAACTGACCACCCATTGAGCACCTCCGACTTGATGTAAAAGTTCGTCTGAAGTTCCCCTCATTGGCCTCATGATCATCATAAGGACCCTGAGGACCCCACTGCAGTTCTGGCCTGCTCGAGGTGGATGCTTGCCAATCATCTGTCGGCGCATTTTCCTGTGTCACCACGCCACGGTACACTGGCTTTGAGCAGTGTAATGGTAGTTCTGTACCTGAAGATTGCACTCGCTGCATTGTCCCTGCTTCATGACAATAGCCTGTGAATTTCCCCACCTCTCGGCCAAGTGGACTTTCTGGGGTAACTCTGGTGGTCCCCCACAGAAAATCCCTCATCTGCTTCACTGCCACCATAACAGATAGAGATCAAAGCCCCCTCTCAGAGACATGAGACCCCTACAACCCCAATATGGGGACTGGGGCTGACTTAAACAAAGCGAGATGTTTGCTTGCACGTGTGGTAGTTGGACCAAGAAGACAATGGCTCTTGCTTACTGCTGAGAACATGGACTAGCTGTTCCTGCTCGGTGGCTTCAATAGACTTATTTGCATTACTTGTTCCCCCCACAATGGAGGACTATAATAAAAACCCCTGAGTAAACCAGAGATTTTGAGAGAGACTCTCCCCAACATGAAAGGCACACCCATCAACAGGAACACCAGGATTTCATCTCCACGTTTGGTAGCTATATCCCCTTTTCCCTCTCTCTATTTCTATCTCTTTCTCTCACTCCTAATCCTTCTATCGCATTTGCTATGGGCAATCAATAAAAAGTGCATTTGTTTTGATTCATAGTGAAATCCCCTCTGTGCTGTGTTTTGCACTCTGAGATCAGTAAACAAACCATTACGACCCCCGCTTGTATGAGCAGATTGTAATAAGAGGCAGCAGGATCATGGAGTGCAGGCCCCTGTTGGGTTCTTTTGTTTGTGTACTTTTTTGAACTTCTCCTGTTGGCTCTGGGCAAAGCTCTGTAGGTCTATGTGCCACTTGCCTGTGGCACTGTGGAGGTGGCCATGGGGACCTTCCCCGAGCTGTGTGCACAGCAATGCACATCAGCCCAGGCCGGGGGTGCTCAGTGCCCGCTCAGTTTTGCTGTCTGGCTGTGGCTCTGGACGCTTCCCTTGGAGCGTCTCCAGGCAGGGAACGTTGGAGCTGTCACCACCATGGTGTCACAGAGAATGGAACCTTGGAGCTGCCAGCACGGTGATGTCCCAGAGAGGGGAATGCTGGAAGCCCCAAGAGCTCTGGCTGCACCTGGAGGAAACACGAAGGCCGAATTGGGCAGGAGGCAGCGGGATCATGGAGTGCAGGTCCTGGCCCTGCACAGACAGGCCAAGAGTGGCAGCCTGGGCATCCCCTTGGAGCGATGTCCAAAAGCTCCTGGAGCTGTAGCAACCTTGGAGGTGTGAATATTGCAGTGGCCACAGAGCTCTGGGGAAAGGTCCTGGCCCTGGCTTGGGGCTGGGCCAGAGCCCAGGGAGCAAATCAACTTGCAGCTGCTGCCCCAGAGCAGGGAGAGCAGGAATTGCTGCCTGGGAGAGACTCTCGCCAAGGGCCTGCAGCGCCAGGACACAGGCCATGGCTGGACACTGCTTGGGGCCAGGGTGAGCTGGGATGTGGGGATGGACTTGTTCCCTGGGAGGGCGGTGGGGCCCTGGCACAGAGTGGGAGGAAAAGCTGCAGCTGTCCTGGAATGGCTGGAAGTGTGCAAGGGCTGGTTGGAGGGGACTTCCTGCCCAGAAGGGATGGGATGGGATGGGATGAGGATGGGATGGGATGGGATGGGATGGATGGGATGGGATGGGATGGGATGGGATGGATGGGATGGGATGGATGGGATGGGATGGGATGGGATGGGATGGGATGGGATGGGATGGTGTAATGTGGGGTGTAATTGCAGTGTGGAGGTGGTAGGAAAGTTTGGAGGGATAGGGATTGCAGTGGGGGATGAGGTGGTTTGGGCTCTTGAGTAGGGGAGTGGAGGGAAGGAAATCAAGAAGCTGTTTTTAAGGGCTGCTGGTGCTTTTAGGAATTTTGGGGCCTGGGAGTGTCTTGTGGGAGGTTGCCGTGAAATTGGGAAGGCTGAGTTTAAGGTGCTGTGCTGTGCAGGGCTGAGGTGGAGTGTCAGTGATTTTGGGATTGTAAAGGCACCTGGTCCCAAGAAGAAAAAAAAAGAAAGAAAGAAAGAAAGAAAGAAAGAAAAGAAAGAAAGAGAAAGAAAAGATGAAAGAAAGAGAAAGAAAGAGAAAGAGAGAAAGAAAGAAAGAAAGAAAGAAGAAAGAAGAAAGAAAAGAAAGAAGACAAGAAGAAGAAGAAGAAAGAAGGAAGGAAGGAAAGAAGGAAGGAAGGAAGAAGGAAAGTTTTTAAATGAAGCTCTATATGTCTATTTCAATATGTAATGAAGTTGAATTCAGCAGCAATGCAATTTTATTTAAGTAGCATTTTATAATCAAGCATATGCAAAATTTCAGCAGTGATTTATTAAAGATAAGTCATGTTTGGATAAAGCATAAGCAAAACTGACCCAGGTACGGAGGAAGGTTTCTCACCCTACCTCACGTACAAAACAAAGTAATCCAACTTAAACTTATATATTGTATGCTAATACATATTCATTAATATTTCCTTGTGAATCTCCTATTTTCAATTCTTAAACTCTACGTCACTGTACTATATAGTACATGCTCCACTTGTTGTCAGGGTGTCGTGTGGCTTTTGGTGGTCTTCTTCAGATGAAGGCTCATCATCTTCCTCTCCTCCTATGAATAACCTTACTGGTAGCGCATGCGCTCTAAGTTTTGTGTTATACATAACTAAACATTTTGTTCCAAAAAGTAATTTTTTCATGGATCAAACCACCACCAAAGCTCCCTACCTTGGAACAGTCCCAGCTTTGTCCATCTCAAGGCCAGTTCTATCTTAAGATATCCTGTATCCCATAGCATCTGCAGAGGGCCCATCTCCCGACCTTGGAGTAGTCCCAGCTTTGGTCAATCCAACTTTTGCTGCCTCTGCTGAGGTGTAGCGACCTGGTTCGGGAACAACACGGCAGCCACACCCAGGCTGCTCGGGCCACCAGCTCACAGACACCAATGTGGTGGACGGCTAATGGTGTTTATTAACTGGTTACATGGAGTTATAAAGCCTCTGTTTGCTACATCACATCCGTCTGCTTACGTTACAAGTTACGTGTTGCTTACCTTATCAGGGACACTAAACAACTAAGTGTTGAGGGAGGGGTTCTGTCTGCCCGTACAACGTGATATCTTCCGACCTGCCTGTCCCTAATCTTCCACATCTCCCCCCCCCCGCCTCAGGATTAAGTAAAACACCTATAAAAGTATAAATGTTATAAAAAATGCAAAAGCTGTTAAAGTTAGTATAATAGGATACAAAGTGATACAACATGTTAATAATAGTGCACTTCATGGTAATTGCAGGCGTTCGACAAATAGGATGTCGACTTTCTCTAAACGGCTTCTAACAAATGACACTTAACTTGTTCAAAATGCAAGGCCCAAAAATCTATATCCAAGAGTATCATGGTGAGAGGGACTATCAGGGTGGAAACAAGGGTGGCAGCCATGGGGACTGATTGAACCATGACTCGAAACCATCCTTGTTGGGCCTCTCTCTCTCTCTTTCTCTGGGCCAGTCTTTCCTCTCAGTTCGGCCATGGAGTCTCGCACGACTCCGGTATGGTCTGCATGAAAACAGCATTCTTCTCTCAAGGCGGCACACAGGCCTCCTTGCTGCATGAGCAAGAGGTCCAGTCCTCGCCTGTTCTGTAGGACGACTTCTGAAAGCGAGGAGGATAGATTCCTCCAGAGAGGAGATGGATTTTTCAATTCTAACAAGTCCTCATCAATGGTCATTTGCAGCTGAGAAAGTCCTTGGTGTTGGGTCACGAGAGCTGAAACACCTGTGGCTGTACCGGCAGATCCTAGGCCAAGGAGCATTGCAATGGTTATACCTGTTATTACTTCTCTTTTGTAGGAGCTGGATGGTTTCTTCTAAAAAGCGATACATTTCCTCTTCTTGGTGATACAGGACTCTAGGAACAATCAGAACTTGGACACAAAAGTCAGCAAGGTTATTGAATTTACCAAGGTACACACAGGGTGTTATTCCAGATTGTTGGACAAACCACATTCCTGGTACGAATGGGACTGCCCACTTATCAGTCTTTTGGCTAGGTTGGATGAACTCAGCACAAATGTTTCCCATCTGCTTTGCTAAGGTTACATTTGCCAAAGCACTTGCCTCGGCCTGTGACATTGACTCAAGGGTAATTTCCCTCTGGGGGGTGTCCCATCTACAGTTGTCGTGGATTATCTGCTGCAGAATATTCGAAAAGGAACATCAAGGGTGACACCCTCATAGAAAGGATGTTCTGCATTATAACATAACCAGCATGACTTTTGTAAAGTTTGGATTGGATTGGTTCAACGACAAAAAGGTAGCATTTAATACACTAAGAAATGGATTGTAAGGATCTGACTTAGGTTTTTGGTAGATAGCTAAAGGACTGAATGAGGAGGAGGTGCCAGGTGTGGCCTCTCTCCTGTGTCTGCGTGCTGTGAGAATCTGATAGTGTCTAATTGATCGGGGTACTGAAGGTAGGAGTCTGATAATTTGCACGCTTCGCCCAATTTAAATGCCTGGCTGCATTTAAAGCATGCCATTTCACTAGTTATTGCAGTACGGATGGCTGCTTGGATTGGGGCAAAATGTTCCTCTTTTGCAACATGCCTGATCATGTCTGCGAGGTTGGACCCGGGTGGTAATGATCTTAAAATGTCCTTAGTGGCTGAATTGCATTGTTGGCGCAAGCACTCTGCTAACACAGGACCCTTTGCCTCTGAAGGCAAAGCTGAGGAGTCAAGTGATGCTTGGAGCCGATCTACAGATTGTGTAAAACTCTCACTCTCACTTTGCTTTATTGTGGACCATGATGATGGTTTAGCAATGACCATGGAAGCAGAGCAGGATAGCTTCCCTGGCAGCATGGGTAGTTGTCATGACCTCGTGGGCCCTGCAGGCTCTCGGCTTGTGCCTGGGGGGTGATCATGGTTGGGTCTGTGCCCATGAGCCGTTGCAGGCTGGAGCCATATAGAGGATGATCCTGGACCAGTGACCAGAGCTAGTTGCTTTGCACAATTGTCCTCCCACTCTTGTTTAAAAACTATCATCCCTGCCCATCAAAAATCAGTCTGCAGGTTTGCTTTATGTCAAATGGGAGCATGTCATCCCCTCCAAAAACACTATCAATGAGAGTGGAAACCATAGCTGAATTGATCCCTCTGTCAGTGATTGCTTTAACAATTGCTTGTAATGTCCTTAGGGTTTACTGGTGAGTACGTTCTCTGGTTTCCACCTGCCCCCCCCACTCGGACTGGAAAAGCCAGTGTGGCTGACTGACCCCAATTGGCACATGCGACTTTTATTTTCCTCCAGTCTGTGAGAGGAGTTCCTTCTTTTTCTGACTTCCCCTCAACCCGAGTAGAAACATTGTTGTTACTGATTTTATATACTGTTACTTCTTCTTTGTCGGAGCCGGAGCCAGAGCCGGCAGCGGAGGACTGGCTGTCCCAGTCCCAGCTGGAGTCCGATTCAGAGCCGGAAGTCGACTGACTGGCTGCTTCCGGGCTCTGGACCCTTTTGGTCGGGCTCCGACCCCGCCCCTTTCCCTCAGGGCTGGGCCGTCCCTTCCCTCTTGGCCCCGCCCCTTTCCCTCAGGGCTGGGCCGTCCCTTCCCTCTTGGCCCCCGCCCCTTTCCCTCAGGGCTGGGCCGTCCCTTCCCTCTTGGCCCCGCCCCTTTCCCTCAGGGTTGAGCTGCCCCTTTTTTCCCTTTTTAAACTGTGTTCCTTAAAAGAATGTCCTATTTGGCAAGCGTTCCGACTAGCTTTAATTCCCTCTTTCTTCTGTTTGCGTGTGCCCGCGCTATCAAATAAGCTGTTGGCAGCAGGCACACTGTAAAAAACTTTGTTTGCTGGTTCTTGGTTGTCTGCCAAATATTCTGATTTAGTTACATTCTTATTTTCTCCCAGCGATTCAATGCAATCTCCTGCTGTATAGGGTGGAGGTCCCCCCTCAGCCCCTTCTACCAGCGACCCCCCAGCAGAATTTTTGGCAATATTCCTAGCTTCCTCAGTTAATTGATCATAAAACAATTTTGCCTGATTTTTTTCTTTAGCAGCTAACTCTGGACTTGAAGGCTTTGAAGGAAGATTTTGTTCCTGCAAGTCTCCGCACTCATTAGGACAAACTTTATCAGCAGTCTGAGCAGACTCATTGTCTTTCAGACCGCATTTTCCTACACTCTGATAATCCCCTTTAAAATTTTCCTCTGAAAAAGTTTCCTCTAAAACAGTTTGCGTTGCAGTTCCTACACCGAGCTGCGGCGTAAATTTTAGACAATTCTGTGCAGCTTTCCAGGTCTCTTGTTCCTGCAAAGCCTTCTGCAAAGATTGCACAACCCTCCCCCATGACTTAAGATACTTTGCCGACCCTGAAAAGCATAGTTTCCTCGGCTAAAGCTTTCGTACAGTCGATCCCAAATATCTGGGTGGAGAATTTCCACCTGACGATCGATGATACTAAGTTGCAAAAGCCTCGTCACTGCGAGGGTAAAATCTTTTGCTTTACAATCAATTCCCTACTGTTTATGAATCTGAGATACGATCTTCATGAGAGATTCCATCCTCTCCCACGGGTCCTGGAGGCGTCCCCTCCTGCCGAGCTGGCCCCGCGCTCGGCCGTCGTTCACCCGTCCAGGCGACTCCCGGTCTCCCGGGCGATGTTCCCAGGGGTTTCGGCACCACTTGCTGCCTCCGCTGAGGCGTAGAGACCTGGTTCGGGAACAACACGGCAGCCACACCCAGGCTGCTCGGGCCACCAGCTCACAGACACCAGTGTGGTGGACGGCTAATGGCATTTATTAACTGATTACATGGAGTTACAAAACCTCTGTTTGCTACATCATATCCGTCTGCTTACGTTGCAAGTTACGTGTTGCTTAGCTTATCAGGGACACTAAACAACTAAGTGTTGAGGGAGGGGTTCTGTCTGCCCGTACAACGCGATATCTTCCGACCGCCTGTCCCTAATCTCCCACAGGGCTGTGACCCCCCACTGCCACCAAAGGCTACGGCGGCTGCCTTGCCGGCACGGTGGGCTGTGGAGCACACTTTGGGGAGCAGAGGGGACACAAGGCAGGCCTCCACTGAAGGGCTAGCCTGTGTGGGAAGAGCGGGCAGAGTGAAGGGACGCAGGACGCTGCGAGTGGGGCACTTGAAAGCAACAGCTGAGGACAGCCGAAGGGCCAAAGAGAGCAGAAGAACTTGTTGCACATGAGGAGTGGGGGCTGAAGGTGTGTGCTGGCCTTTTGCCAGTGCCTCAGAGGGACCGGCAACCTGAGCACGTGAAGCAATGTGGAACAAAGACACGCAGAGCTCCTTATGTGTCCGTGAGAACATGTGTCTGTTGCTGCGTGGGCAGCTGTGTGAGCTGCTGCCATGAGAGCCAGGGGCTCTGAGGGCAAGCTGTTTCTGTTTCCCTCGAGGGGAAGGACAGCACAGCTGCCGGAGCTGCTTGCCAGGGTGCGTGCGCTTTCATCGCTGCCTTGCAGCAATGGGTTGGGAGTGGCCAGTGCCCGGAGCCAAGCTGTCCCTCTCCCGGTGTGTGACTCGCAGCAGGCTGGAAGCAGCGCTAGCACGGCCGGCTGCTGCCCCTGCCTGGCGACAGCAGAGGCTGGCACGGGCAGCCTCTTGCCAGACTGCAGGTGGCCCAGGCAGGACTGGGCTTGCCATCACCAGAGATGCCCAAGGGATGGGGCCGGGCCCATGCGAGCCGTGGCCATCACTCTGGGGATCCAGCGGCAGCACTAATCCTGCCCAGTTACAGCAGCTGGGACTGAGCAGCCAGACACGTAGCCGGAGCCTGTGGAATGAAGCTGCTCAGGCAGGGCCAGACCTGGAGCAGGGATTCCACTCCTGCTGTGGCCAGCACATCAGGCCATGCAAGTGTTGCAGCAAGTGCAGAGGAGGCCAGCGGGTTGCTAAGGTGAGCAGCTCTCCTGTGGAGACAGCTTGAGAGAGAATTGGAGCTGCTCAGGCTGGAGAAGAGAAGGTTGTGGGGAGATCTCCCAGTGCCTTGCAGTGTGTGCCAGGAGCTCGTAGGGAGCTGCAGAGGCATTCTGTGCCAGCAATTGTAGTGGTAGGCTAAGGGGTTGGAGCTGTCAGGCAGGTGGGGAGAGCTGCCTGGGCATGGGGAACTGCAGCCGCCTTTGTGTCTGCAGGATCTTCTCCGGCACAGGGCAGAGGCTGTTCCCTGCCAGCAGTTCCACAGCCTTGGGGGAGCCATGAGCTGGGCACTGGTGGCACCTGACCTCTTCCTGATGTGGGCCCGTGCTCCTGGGAGCGCTTGGCTGCCACGGCCTGGGCTCCCATTTTCAGTGGCAGGCCTTTCCTGGCCATCAGCGCCCTGCTGCCTGAGTGGGTCTTGCCGGCCCTGAGGCAGGCGGTGCTGTGAGGTCACAAATGGCATGACAGCGGCCTGAGGCTGGGCTGTGATGTCACGCCGTGTGGCGGCCCCAGCATTGTGAGGTCACCGGGCCATCCCTATATAAGGCGGTCCGGCCCCACAGCCGCCAGTGCAGTGGCGATGGCACGTGTCGGAGCCGTGAGCGACATCAGCGTCCTGCTGGCTGCACTTGCCCTGCTGCTGGCCACGGTGGCTGTCCGCTGGGTCATTGGCCACCGGGCACGGCAGGGCCGGCAGGCCGGCACTCGGAGGCGGCGCAAGCAGCTCGGGGGCCGGGCCAGGGGCCCAGGCAGGAGCCCAGGAGCCCCTGTAGCTGCCAGGGCCTCCGGGCCTGGCGCAAGCCCTCGGAGGTGTCCCGATGATCCCGCCACTTGCCCCAAGGGACCTGGCAGCTGCGGTCCCTGCGTTAGCGTGGCCAAGGAGCTGCAGGGGCTGATGCTGCTGCTCCGGGCTCACCGTGGGACATGGGGTCAGCTTCATCCTGCCATGTGGCGGGCGCTGTGGGTGCACCTGCAGCAGCTGGGCAAGCGAGGCCACCTGCCCTGCTGTGCCTCGTCCCGCGGCTCCGGGTGCTTCCGTGCCTCCGGCAGGTTCCTCCCAGCCAGAGGGGCCATTCCTGGCACAGCTTCCAGCCCTTCCAGGAGATTGTGTTGGACACCAACCATCCCTGGGAGAAGCTCGGGCTGGCCCAGATCCAGCCTTCCGCGAGCTTCCACCGCCTCAGATGGCCTCCAACCCTGCAAGTCCCTCCCTGCTCTCAAGCGCCTCCCTCCCTCGCAGAACCTCCCCAGCGCCGAGATGCCGCCTCCCTCACAGCAGCTTGCCACAGTCTCCATCCCTGCTGAGAGCCCCCAGCCCTTCAAGATCCTGCGCCTGCCAAGGCCCATCCCTGGTGTCCAGTTTCTGCCTCCCTCCCAAACATTCCCTCCTGGAGGCCTCCAGCCCTCCCGGCCTCTCAGGAAAGCCTCTGAGCCTGCGCAGCCTGAGCAAGCGCTGGACATCTCCTCCTGCTTTCCTCCACATCAACAGCATCCCGTGCACATCGAGAGCGCCGGCGTGTCCCAGGGCACTGACACGGCCAGGGAAAGCTGGGAAGCACAAACAGGAGCCAGGCAGGAGAAGGAGAGGCATTCCCAGGAGCAGGTGGCTGAGCCACAAACATCCTGCAGCCACCAGTGTCCAGCGCAGGGCTCCCAGGATGCTGTGCCTGACTCAGGCAGCAACAGCCGCAGCTCGGTGGCACAGACGGCGCCCACGAGACCATGGCGCTTGCGTGGTCTCCAGGAGGCTGCCCCGAGACGGTCCCCGCAGCCCAGGCAGGTGGTCACAGGCCTCGGAGGGCCCTTCCACCCTAGGTGTTAAATAAATTAGCATTCCCCCAAAGAGCTGTGGCAGTGTTCCTGCTGGGAGAGGGCTCTTTTCTTCCCCGGAATTGGCTCAGTGCTGGGCTTGCCTACGGGCTGGGGATGCTAGGCCATTCCCAATGACTTGGTTTCAACTCCTGTTTGTCCTCTGAGGCTGAGCAAGTATCACGTGCAACCCTCACCCATGTTGTTGTCATTTCCACTGACAACATTCTGAGAGAGATGCCTGCAGGGCTGACTCATATACCAGTGCTTGGAGGCTTGGTAGGGACACAGTTACGGCCCCACTCTGCTTGTCCAAACGCTCTGCTGGCCATCCTTGTAGGAGTAGGTGTTAAAGTGTGTTCATTTGGTTGATACTGTGTTTCCTTTTGATCTTGGTGTTTGGGATGTTTTCTTCCCTTTTCCCCTTGGAAAGTGGAGCACCTTGTTTGTCCCTGCTTCGCTGCGCTCATCCCCCAGGCTGGAATGGAACCCAGCTCTGTTCCACTCCCACCTTCTCCCTGATCGGGGAGTGGCTTGTCCCTGCCTCTAGGCCCTTCCCCGCTCTGGGAAAAAGCCCTGCGACTGCCGGCAGCTCTGTCTCTCGGGCACCGGCGGGGACGAGGAAGGAGCTAAGGAAGAGCTGCGGCCAGCAGGGCAGGAGCCCAGAATCAAGCCATGATATGCCCCAGGACAGAGGGCAAGCGCGGTGCCTTTTGCCATCGACGCTCATCTGGGTCTCTCAAAAGAACCAGCACAAGCAGGGATGGGGCAACCACGTGCAACTCTGACTTTGCCCCTGGCCAGGGCAGCCCCGCTGCAAGAGCAGCCTGTCCAGCGCTTCACAGCAGCCTGGTGCCTGGCAGCATTTGATGGGGAGGAAATGAATTGGGTGGCCACAGGGCCCAGCCTGTGTGGCCGTGGCCGTGTGGCCGTGCCTGCGCCATGCTGCAGGCAGGGGCTGCCTGGTGCTGGCTGTGGATTGCCCAAGAGTGAGGCCATGGTCGCTCCCTGCAGTCCCGTCCCTGCTCGATTTTTCCTTTGCCCAGGGAGGCTCAAGGGCAGGCAAGTGCAGGCTCAGGAGCTGATGCTGCCCACTGCAGAGTGTCCTCTGGCTCACCTGGAGGCAGCCAGTGGCAGCTCTGGGGCTGGTGCAGGGGCGCTGGGGCTGTGACCCCCCACTGCCACCAAAGGCTATGCCGGCTGCCTTGCTGGCACGGTGGGCAGCAGAAGGGACACAAGGCAGGCCTCCACTGAAGGGCTAGCCTGTGTGGGAAGAGCGGGCAGAGTGAAGGGACGCAGGACACTGGGAGTGGGGCAGTGGAAAGCAACAGGTGAGGACAGCCGAAAGGCCAAAGAGAGCAGAAGAACTTGTTGCACATGAGGAGTGGGGGGCTGAAGGTGTGTGCTGGCCTTTTGCCGGTGCCTCAGAGGGACGGGCAACCTGAGCACGTGAGGCAATGAGGAACAAAGTCACGCAGAGCTCCTTATGTGTCCAGAGAACATGTGTCTGTTGCTGCGTGGGCAGCTGTGTGAGTTGCTGCCAAGAGAGCCAGGGGCTCTGAGGGCACGCTGTCCCTCTTTCCCTCGAGGGGAAGGACAGCACAGCTGCCGGAGCTGCTTGCCAGGGTGCGTGCGCTTTCATCGCTGCCTTGCAGCAATGGGTTGGGAGTGGCCAGTGCCCGGAGCCAAGCTGTCCCTCTCCCGGTGTGTGACTCGCAGCAGGCTGGAAGCAGCGCTAGCACAGCCGGCTGCTGCCCCTGCCTGGTGACAGCAGAGGCTGGCACGGGCAGCCTCTTGCCAGACTGCAGGTGGCCCAGGCAGGACTGGGCTTGCCATCACCAGAGATGCCCAAGGGATGGGGCCGGGCCCATGCGAGCCGTGGCCATCACTCTGGTGATCCAGCGGCAGCACTAATCCTGCCCACTTACAGCAGCTGGGACTGAGCAGCCAGACACGTAGCCGGAGCCTGTGGAATGAAGCTGCTCAGGCAGGGCCAGACCTGGAGCAGGGAATTCCACTCCTGGTGTGGCCAGCACATCAGGCCATGCAAGTGTTGCAGCAAGTGCAGAGGAGGCCAGCGGGTTGCGAAGGTGAGCAGCTCTCCTGTGGAGACAGCTTGAGAGAGAATTGGAGCTGCTCAGGCTGGAGAAGAGAAGGTTGTGGGGAGATCTCCCAGTGCCTTGCAGTGTCTGCCAGGAGCTCCAAGGGAGCTGCAGAGGCATTCTGTGATAGCAATTGTAGGGATAGGCTAAGGGGTTGGAGCTGTCAGGCAGGTGGGGAGAGCTGCCTGGGCATGGGGAACGGCAGCCGCCTTTGTGTCTGCAGGATCTTCTCCGGCACAGGGCAGAGGCTGTTCCCAGCACGCAGTGCCACAGCCTTGGGGGAGCCATGGGCATTGGTGGCACCTGACCTCTTCCTGATGTGGGCCTGCAGCAGCTGGGCAAGCGAGGCCACCTGCCCTGCTGTGCCTCGTCCCGCTGCTCCGGGCGCTTCTGTGCCTCCGGCAGACACTTCCCAACCAGAGAGGCCATTCCTGGCACAGCTTCCAGCCCTTCCAGGCACCTGTGGGGCTGCACAGACAGCCCTGCCCCGGGCTCTGCCGGGCTCTGGGCCAGCAGAGAGGCCGGGCAGGGCTGGCCATGGCCGGGAACAGGCCCTGAGCCCCACAGGAGGATGGAGCTGGGCCACAGCCAAACTGCCCCGCAAACCTGGGCTGAGCAGCCAGGGCTGGCAATGGCTGGGGACAGAGGCTGGCGCTGACAAATGTCCTGGGCCGTGTTCCTGCTCTGTCCATGCCACCAAGGGCACAGAGCAGCCTCCTCTCTGGGCCACTTGCCTGTTTTCAATGCCTTCCACAGGTGCTGGCCCTGCCCCACAAGGCCTGGGCTGAGTCCTGCCCCTGCACGCTCACACAGGCTGAGATGGACACTGATGGTTTCTGTGGCAGGCTCTCTCAGCCCAGCCCAGCTCCCTCCAAGCTCTGCCAGCTGCCCTGAGCTCTCGGCAGCACCAAGGGCCTCTCCCCAGCACAGCCCAGCCGGCTCTGGCCCCACAGCTCTGCTCAGGGCAGGCTGCTCTGGGCAGGGGCCCCACGGCCTCAGCCCCTCGGAAGGGCACAGCAGCAGCTGCAGCTCAGACAGGACTCAGCCCCAGCCATGGGCAAGGTGCTGGGCCAAGGGAAAAGGAGGCTCCCTGTGTGCCCTGCTCCCCTCTCCCTGAGGTGCTGAGAGCTCTGCAGCCCCTGCTGCCATCCCATCTGCCCAGGCCAGCACAAACAGCCGCGGCCTTGGGGCCCTCAAGAGCTGCTCGTGCTCCAGGCCCAGGGCCCATCCCAAAGCTGGGGCAGCCAGAAAGCTGTGCCCATTTCTGTTCATTCCTGCTCTGATGAGGATGGATCCTCAGCCCCTTGGAGGTTGCTGATGAATTTTACTACTCCAGAGACCTCTTCCTTCTTGAACTCTTCAGTTACAGAGTTCATTGAGAAAAGCTCATAACATTTGTTCAAAAAAAAAAAAAACAAATAAGAAAAGTGCCTGGGAATGATTTAAGTTTTCAGTTCTTCTGCGGCCAATTAGACAGATTTCAGAAATTTATTCGAGTGAATATTCTATATTGAAAACAATGCAGAGAGAACTGTTTTGCCTTGTTTCCTTTTCCATTTTATCAATTGATATCAGCAATGTTCAACTGATATTGACATCCAGCACCTTCTTCTGCAGTCTGAATAGATGTAAAAATCAAGACCCTTCATGGCTGACAATCAATCAGACTTTGTCCCCAACCCCTCCCCACCAATTCTCTCATCCAACCCTTGGCACTCCTATGGATCAGGAATGGTGCTGCCATCAGGAGCAGGGCAGTGATTCTTTCCCTGTGCTCAGCTCTGGTTGGGCAGCACCTCAAATATTGTGTTTAGTTCTGAACCCCCCAGTTTAGGAAGGACATGGACTGGTGGGAGCGTGTCCAGAGAAGGGCAACAAAGCTGGTGAGTGGTCTCTAACAGAAGTCCTGTGAGGAGCAGCTGAGGGAGCTGGGGTTGTTTATCCTGGAGAAGAGGAGGCTCAGGGAGGCTTCATCACTCTCTACAACTCCCTGACAGGAGGGTGCAGCTAGATGGGGGTCGGGCTCTTCTCCCAGGGAACAGTGACAGGACAAGAGGACATGGCCTTAAGCTGCAACAGGGGATTTTTAAGCTGACATTAGGAAATATTCTTCCCAAAATGGTGACTGGGCATTGGAATGGGCTGCCTAGGGAGGTGGGTGGGTCATTGTCCTTGGCAGTGTTTCAGGAATGACTGGATGTGGCACTCAGTGCCGTGGTCTGCCTAACAAGGTGGTGTTGGCTCACAGGTTGGACTTGATGCTCTCCAAGGTCTTTTCCAGCCTGCTTGTTTCTCTGACGATGGTGACACTGCAGGGCCCTGGTGAAGCAAGGGGCCATTGTGACACTGAGGGACCTGGTGGCACTAAGAGGACCAGAGTGACACTGTGCATGATATGTCAC
>JAKJHU010000770.1:78536-201119 GCA_022316685.1 Progne subis subis | reverse complement strand
TGTGGGTGAGAGCTGGCCGTGCCCAAACCCCCATGTAGCTGTGGGTGAGAGCTGGCCGTGCCCAAACCCCCTGTGCTGTGGGTGAGAGCTGGCCGTGCCCAAACCCCCTGTGCTATGGGTGAGAGCTGGCCGTGCCCAAACCCCCTGTGCTAGTGGGTGAGAGCTGGCCGTGCCCAAACCCCTGTGCTGTGGGTGAGAGCTGGCCGTGCCCAAACCCCTGTGCTGTGGGTGAGAGCTGGCCGTGCCCAAACCCCTGTGCTGTGGGTGAGAGCTGGCCGTGCCCAAACCCCCACAGCTGTGGGTGAGAGCTGGCCGTGCCCAAACCCCCTGTGCTGTGGGTGAGAGCTGGCCGTGCCCAAACCCCCACAGCTGTGGGTGAGAGCTGGCCGTGCCCAAACCCCCTGTGCTGTGGGTGAGAGCTGGCCGTGCCCAAACCCCCACAGCTGTGGGTGAGAGCTGGCCGTGCCCAAACCCCCTGTGCTGTGGGTGAGAGCTGGCCGTGCCCAAACCCCTGTGCTGTGGGTGAGAGCTGGCCGTGCCCAAACCCCCTGTGCTGTGGGTGAGAGCTGGCCGTGCCCAAACCCCTGTGCTGTGGGTGAGAGCTGGCCGTGCCCAAACCCCTGTGCTGTGGGTGAGAGCTGGCCGTGCCCAAACCCCCAGAGCTGTGGGTGAGAGCTGGCCGTGCCCAAACCCCTGTGCTGTGGGTGAGAGCTGGCCGTGCCCAAACCCCCAGAGCTGTGGGTGAGAGCTGGCCGTGCCCAAACCCCCAGAGCTGTGGGTGAGAGCTGGCCGTGCCCAAACCCCCAGAGCTGTGGGTGAGAGCTGGCCGTGCCCAAACCCCCAGAGCTGTGGGTGAGAGCTGGCCGTGCCCAAACCCCCTGTGCTGGGCAGCAGGGAGGGGGGATTCTGCCCGCTCAGGTGAGACCCCACCTGCAGAGCTGCCTCCAGCCCTGGGGCCAGGCGCGTCGGCCTTTTGGAGCTAGGGAGATGGTTCGAGGCACTAAGCACCTTTCTCATGAGGAGAGGCTGAGAGCCGAGATCGGGCAGCATGGAAAACAGAAGCCTTTGTGGCGACCTCACCGCTGCGTTCCAGTGCCTGGAGGAAGAAGGATGGAGAGAGACTGTTTACAAGTGCCTGGAGCGGCAGGACAGGGGGGAATGGCTCCCAGTGACTTCCGATGTCGGGTGTGAGCCTTAGGGACCGGCGCGCACAGGCACGGAGCGCCGGGGAGAGGCTGGGCTGCGGCTCAGAGCCGGTCCTGCCGGCGCCGGCTTTGTCAACGAGACTAAAACAACGGGGCCGGGCGGAGTTCGGCGCGGGGAGCTGTGGGGCCGGCACCGCGCCCACGGCCCCGGCCCGGAGCGCCGCCCTCGGCACGGCCGCGGCCGCAGCCCCGCGCCCGGGGGATGCGGGCGGAGCCGGGAGGTGCATCCCGGCCCCCCGGTCCCGCCCCCGGCCCCGCTCCGCCCGGCCCGCCCCCGGCTCCCGGCCCCGCTCCGCTCACCCCGCCCCGCCCGCATCCCCCGGCCCGCCCCCGGCTCCCGGCCCCCTCCATCCCACCGCCCGCAGCCCATCTCCCGGCTCCGCTCCATCCCATCGCCTGCATCACCCCAGCCCAGCCCCGCTCCATCCCATCGCCTGCATCACCCCAGCCCGGCCCCGCTCCACACCCCCGCCCGCATCCCCCCGGCTCCCAGTCCCGCTCCATCCCCCGCCCGCATCCCCCCGGCTCCCAGTCCCGCTCCATCCCCCGCCCGCATCCCCCCGGCTCCCAGTCCCGCTCCATCCCCAGCCCGCATCTCCCCAGCTCCCAGTCCCGCTCCATCCCCAGCCCGCATCTCCCCAGCTCCCAGTCCCGCTCCATCCCCAGCCCGCGTCCCCCCGGCTCCGGGCCCCGCTCCACCCGCCGCCCGTATCCCCAGCCCGGCCCCTCTCCATCGCACCCCCCGCCCGTCCCCCCGTCCCCGCTCGGCCCCGCCCGCAGCCCGGGCCCGGCCCCGCTGTCCCCGCCGTCCCCGCTGTCCCCGCCCCGCTGTCCCCGCGCTGTGGCGGCCGCGGGCGGCGGGCGGCGGGCGGGAGGCGGCGGCGCCGGGCTCTGCCATGCGGGCGGGCGGCGCCGGGGCGCGGGGCGGCTGAGGGCGGCGGCGGGGCCGAGCGGGAGCCGCCGGGCCGGCGGGGAGAGGCCGCGGGGCATGCCAGCCGCCCGCCCCGATGTTTCACTGGAGCAAGTGGAAGAAGAGGATGGGAGCGAGCGCCTCCTCCTCCAAGAGACCCGTCTTCGACGAGCGGGAGGACGGTGAGTGCGGACCGAGATGCTCCGGGGTGCCCGCCCGCCCTGCTCCGCGATGCTCTGCCCTGCCCTGCTCTGCCCAGCCCGGGATGTGCGGCTCCGGCGCACTCTGCCCTGCCCCTCTTAGCCCCGGCGGTGCCATTACCGCCGTGCCCAGCCCGGGGTGCCCAGCCCGGGGTGTCTTGTCCCTGGTACCCTGTCCCGGGTGCCCATCCCGGGGTGCCTGTCCCGGGTGTGCTGTCCCGAGCTGCCCCCCGGCGCTGGGGTGCCAGGCGGTGCCCCCGGCCGAGCGGGCTGCGGGGGCCGTGCCCGGTGCGGGGGTCCGGCCCGGCGTCGCCCCCCCGCAGGACGAAGGAACTCTGCCCGCGGGCACCCCACGGCCACGGAGCCGTTCAAACGAGGGGCGCTGAGAGCGGCGGCGGGGGGCAGTTCAGCAGGGAAGTTGCGGTCTGTGCGCGGACAGCCCCGCTCGTACCAAGGGCGAGCCGGGCGCCTCCGGTCAGCGACACCCGAGCGCTGCTGCCAGCGCACAAAACTGGTTTGGGGTTTTCCCATAGTACGAGTTGGGATTTCTTTCTTTAGAAATACACCGTGAAATACCACCGTTGCATTAAAACTCTCGGGTGCAGGGTGAAATTTCAGAGGAGCAAAGGAAGGAAACTTTGACTGCGGGTGGGGGAAGAGTCGGGAGAGCCATCGGGCCAGCAGCAGGCGGGTGCCGCGTGGTCGGGGCAGTCCTGAATGCTGCGTTGGCCCTGTGGCACCAACCGAGCGCACACAAAAATCCCTGTGTCTGTGTGTGGGGGTGCCGGGATTGTGCACTGGATAAAGCTGGAGTTAGATGTGCTGGTTTGAGTCTGAGTGCAGTGATGTGAGAGTCGGGGTCTGCTGGAATCCTTCTGTGAGGGGACCACACCTGTCCGTGCTGCCCTGGCAGCTGACAAGGGTTAAATCTGTCAAACTTTTCCTGACACAAGAGCCGGTTGATTTCTCCAACACGTTTTTATTAGCGATTCACACTGAGCGAGACGAGTAAAGACACAAATCTGAGGCTTTGCTGCAATTTCATTCTGAAAGCAAAATTTCTTTGTGAGGGGCTTTTAATTCTGCCCTGAGCCTGTGTGCAGCCAAGCAGGGCGAGTGATCTCTGCAGCTGAATCCCTACTGACAGGAGCCTGGGAACACCTCTTCAGGTACTTTCAAGCAGCGCTTTCACCGCGTCCCAATTATTGGCACGTCGCTTCCTTGATATCTCCTGCTTTTCCATAATTCCTTGTTAGTGTGCTCAGAGCAATTACAGCGTTGTTCCAGTGCACTCATATTTACTGTCATGGCACGGTTGCTATGGTGATCTCTTAAGACATCCCAATAACTTCCTTAGATAAAGAAGCCCGTTGATACTTGGGTTTGTGTGTGACATAATGTGGAAGAGCTACTAGTGACAACAATTTAATGAGAAATCAATTAAAAAATATAAAAAGGAAAAGACAGTTTGGTATGTGAAATTTTGCCCGTATGTGGTTCCTTGTGATGGATCTCTGCACAAGGATGAGCCTGACTGCTGAAATCCAGCAGATAATCCCTGTGAATTTTGTCAGGGTGTATGTAAATAGAAGGTTAACACTTATTGTAGTCAGTAGTAACACAACTAGTGTTTTCTCTCACATAAATCTGACTCCAAACCATTGCAGACCTCACAGTCTTCATCCCTGACCTCCTGGGGACTGGGTTTGGGACTTCACTGAGTCACTGGTTGCTGTCACTCCGCTGTGGCTGAGCGATGCAAGGGGATGTCTTGGGGGTGAGCAGCGAATGTGTTTGTGCGAAACACGGGGCTCCAGAGGGTTACCCACTGCTTACCCTCCATTAAGAACTGCGGTTTCTCCTCAGCCTGCGCCTGTCCAGCCCCAGCTGCTGTTGGATCTCCTCTGGATAAACGCAGGAGCTCCTGTGTCACACCCCTCTCTGGAGGGCCGCGGCTGTGCCGTCCTCGGTGGGAAGCGTGGGTTGAGCTCTCCCAGTCTGTGACTCCAAGGGTAAACTGAGTATTCCAGAGCATGTCCTAAGGACCTTCTCTCAACCCCCTGCACTTGTTCAGCATCTTTCCTGTCAGTGCTGGGGCTGGGCTTGTTCTTTGGCAGAGGTGGAAGCTGGTGCTGGTTCAGCCGCTGTGTGGGGCTGGCTCCTGCTCCACCCATGGCCAGGGCAGTGTGGAGCTGAGCTCCGGGGAACTGTGCCCGAGGCACGGCCATGCTGCTCCCTCCTTGCTTCCCTTGCTGGGTGCTGTGGTGTCCCCATGCCCAGTGTCCCCCAGTGTCCCCCAGTGTCCCCCAGTTCGGGTGACCTCCCGTGGCTGTGAGCCGGGTGCAGGCCAGGTGTGCCTGGTGCTGTGCTGGGCACAGTGCGCCCGTCCCTGCCTGCCTGCAGTGCTCACTGTGCTGCTCCCTGCCTGCACACGCAGCCTGAGGGATCTTCTGGGCCTTTCAGAACTGGGGTTCAGCTAACAGGAACGCCGAGTGTGAAAGGACGGTGCCTGTGTTTGTCTGTGCTTCCAGGGAGATGGGTTTCTCTGCCTGGAGCTGCTGCTCCAGCTGGTTCCAGTCCCACAGAAAAACTGGCAAGCTGCACATCCATCAGCTGGGAGCGAGCTGGGAGCGAGCTGCAGCCTGTCCAGCTGGAGACTGCCTAGGGATGCCTTTTTGAGAGCTTGGTTTTGGCAAGGTGTGTGACACCCTGTTCATGAACAGATAAAGTTAATGAATGGAGGGGAAGGAGGAAAAACAAAGTAAGGGGAAAAGTATGGGAAGAAATAAACAAGGCAGAAGAACAGAAGGGCTGCAGGGTGGAGCACCCAGAGCTGTGGCGTGCTGGAGTGAGGTGGGCTCAGTGAGCTGAGATGAATTCTAGTGGCCTTCAGGGTTCTCTGTTACCACTGTGGGCTGTTTTCCATCAGCAAAAACACCCTTGTCTGCAGGGGCTTTTCAGGGTTTGTAATTTATACCTGTAAGGAGCTTTTAAAACCTCACTCAAGGGGAGGATTTTTTCTCCAGCCCCATGGAAGGGCGGTCACTGCTGTCTGCTGGCTGAGACACGTCTCTCTGTGCAGGGCACGGGGCACTGGGGTGTCTCACAGAATCACTGAATCCTGTGGGCTGGAAAAGCCCTCCAGGATCAAATCCCAGCTGTGCCCCAGCCCCATCCTGTCCCCAGAGCTCTGAGTGCCACCTCCAGGGATTCCTGGGACACCTCCAGGGATGGGGATCCAAACCTCCCTGGGCAGTGCCAGTGCCTGAGCTCCCTTTCCATGGGGAAATTCCTGCTGCTGTCCGAGCTGAGCTCCCCTGGCCCAGGCTGGGGCCGTTCCCTCTGCTCCTGTCCCTGTTCCCTGGGAGCACAGCCCGACCCCCCCGGCTGTCCCCTCCTGTCAGGAGTTGTGCAGAGCGAGAGGAGGCACAGAAATCATGAGGCTTGTTTGTCATTTAGGCAGGAATTATGCTGTCATTCTGGGAAACAAACAAATTTATTGACATCTTCCTCCTTAAAAATATATATATATATATATATTTAATTTCTTTTTTATATCAAGTGAGGAAAACCTGTCATTCCCAAGCCAATGGGAATGTTTCTACCCAAATATCTAAAAATGCTTGGCAGAGTTGTTGGTCTCGGGCCCCGGGGCTGAGCAGGAGGAAATACAGGGCACACTTAGTGCTATTAGCATTGCCCGCAGTTGTGTTACATGAGAGAGGGGGAAACCACAGCATGATTTATCTCTCTATGCAATTATGTCTGAAGAGGAATTTCAAGAGTGCATTTTGGATGTGGTTTCTCCTGAATCAAAGTGGTTTACTAAAAAAAAGTGTGTAAATATACATAAGAATCTGTGAAGCCATCTGCTGCTTTTTGCTTTTCTGTGCCTCCCCTCGCTGACACGAGGTGAGTGGTCCAGGGTTCCTGTCCGTGTCCCGATGCTGAATTCGTTTTTCTGCTGACGTACAGGGTTTTAATGGTGCAGCCCAGTGACTTTGATCATGGTTAGTATTTGTGTCTCAATCACTTTTCCCCCATCCCCTGTTTGACTCTGCCAGAATGCAGATGGTGTTTTGTAAGGGGGTCAGGTGCAGGCGCCTGTGTTTATCCTACTTTGCATCAAAATCAACTTTTAAACACGGGTTTCCAGTTCCTGCAGCTGACGGGTGGAGCTGTGCCGGTGGAGCAGCCTGGCAGTGTGTGCTCAGGGTTAGTCGGGGTCAGGGAGGTGTCCGTGGCCATCGTGTGCGGTGTCCCCCGCGGCTGGGGATCCGAACAGGCTCAGCTGACCCTGGGAACAGGCACCGGGCTTGGCGGGGTGCGGGCTGCGGGGGTGCCGCGGTGCCTCCGCCGCGTGTTGGTGCCTGCGGGGATGGGGGGTCTCAGGGAGCCGCTCCGAGGTTCCTAGCGGAGCCACCGCTGCGTCAGTGTGCTTCCGCGGACACGGGCGGCTGTCACCCGGCCGGAGGGCGCAGCTCCGGGGACACGGGGCACCCTGGAGCCCCGTGCTTCTCATCCCGCGATGTGCCCCCGTCCCCGTGGGGCCTGGCGAGAAGCTGCAAACCCTGGGGGACCCGCTTCAAACAATGCTCATTTTCATATCAGGCCGTGTGTCGGCAGGGCGGGGTCCTGCACCAGGAGCCAGGGCGGGCAGCCCGCCTGCCCCAGTGCGGTGCCCAGCCGGGCCCTGCATCCTGCATCCCCTCGGCATCCTGCATCCCTTCAGCATCCTGCATCCATCCCCGTGGCATCCTGCATCCCTGCGGCACCCTGCCTCCATCCCCTCGGCATCCTGCATCCATCCCCGTGGCATCCTCCATCCCCTCGGCATCCTGCATCCATCCCCGTGGCATCCTGCATCCCGTCAGCATCCTGCATCCATCTCCTCGGCATCCTGCCTCCATCCCCTTGGCATCCTGCATCCATCCCTTCGGCATCCTGCAGCCCCTCAGCATCCTGCCTCCATCCCCTTGGCATCCTGCCTCCATCCCCTCGGCATCCTGCATCTCCTCGGCATCCTGCATCCCCTCGGCATCCTGCCTCCATCCCCTCGGCACCCTGCACCCCCTCGGCATCCTGCAGCCTCCTCCGAGCCTGCCTGGGTTGCTGGCTGCAGCTTCGGCAGCTCCTGGACCCGCTGTCATTGTCACCTGCGTCCCGTGGAGCCCTGGGCTTCACTCCTCGCAGATTGGCAAACTCTGTGCTCCTGCTTTTCCTTCCTCTGCTCCCATGGATGTGAGATGTCCAACATTATCCACACTCTCAGCAGTAGATTTTCAGCTTGGGCTTCTTTCCCCATAACTTTTTATTCCAGGACTTGGCACCTTCAGGGAAACAAGGACATGCTGCCAGGCAGTCAGGGCTTGGGGGCAACAGGGGCATGGAAGGCTGGGGAGCAAAGCCTGACCTCCCTTCCGCTGTGTCCTTCACCTCTGGGGGACTCAAACCCTTCTGGCCAGGTTTGTGATAGGTCTGGGGCCATCCTGCTGTACTGCTGGGAGAGGGACCTGGGAGATGGATCCAAGGATCAGGAAAAGTTTCTCTCTCTCTCCTGAGGTGGTCAGTGCCATAAACCATGTGCTGGTCTTGGGGCAGCCAGCGTGGCCTGGCTGTGTCCCCTGGGCCCTGTGGGCCCTAAGCATTGTCCCTGCTCCTGCTGCCGGCCACGCTCCTCACAGAACCCGACTGTCACCTCGGCTGGGCAGGGCTGGCAAAACCTGGGCAGGAGACACTGCCCTCCTATTGGAAACCTGTGGTCCAGTGCCCAGTGAGGCAGTTGTAAAATCCCAAGTACTACTTATTTGGGGTCAGGTAGAGATGTGTTACTCTTCCATGCAAACCACTGACTGAAGTGTTCCCTGCTCAGACTGCAAGGAGAACTTTTCCCATAGCCTGACTTTCATGGCTGTGGGTTGGGAGCACAGATGTTCCCTGATATTTAAACACAAGGGAAAAACGCCTTTCTGTACAATCAAAGTGTAGCTAAGTAAGTGAGCGGGGGGAGGAGGGAGTGGGAATTGCAAGGAGGTGTCAGCGAAGCTGTGCTCAGCATCCTCAGCCGGGCTTTGTTCCGGCTGCCCGCCGATCTGGGACGTTGTGCTGGAGCTTTGCCCAGGGACTCGCTCCCTCCGTGGGCTCTCTGTCCCTGGCCCCCTGGCAGAGCCACCGCCCCTCCTGCTCACCAAGGACAGAGAACTTTTCTAGGCAGGAAGCTTTGCAGTGTGTCATGTAATGCAGAAATAGGTTAAATCCTGGGAATTCAGCAATTTCGAGTCATGGAGGTGTGTGGTACCATGTGCAGTGTGGGGTTACTGGCCCTGGTCTGGTTAATTCAGGACTGTGCTGTCCCTCTCCACCCTGCTGGCTTCGTCCTGTTGCGTAGTGCTGGCTGAAGTCTGAAGAAAAACCATTCTCGAGGTGCTCATGTGTCTGTGGGAGATCGGAGGAGAGCAGACCGGGTGAAACGAGCCCTCAGGGCAGCTGAGACTGCTCGCATGGAGCTGGAGTAACAAAACCCACACAAACAACAAAAAACACACAAACAACAAAAAACACACAAACAAAGGACAACAGCAAGTGGAGGGACATTTGATGGATAGGGAGGAACAAGGGCAATCAAGGAAAAGTCACTGGAAGTACCATTCAAGTGAAATATTAAATCAGATTAATTCTTGGTGTGTTCTGTGGAGTCCGCAGTCCTCATGACTAGCTTGGCATGGGTTTCCTGTAAATAACGTGCAGGAGCACGTGGCTGGGGATCTGCTCACCTCCCTGCCCATGTCCCCAGAGTGGCACGGTGACCTTCCTGGTGGGGCTGGCACTCCCTGGTGCCCACAGCCGTGTTTCCTGGGGCATACGTCCCGGGACATGAGCTGCTGGAGCCCGTGGAGAGCAGCAGGGGCACAGGAGAGCTGTGCTGTCAGAGCTGCCTGCGCCGGCAGCACAAGGTCACCTCCTGCCGCGCCTGGTGCGATGGCAGGGAGCGGCACCTGATGAGAAAAACCTTCCCAGAAATGGAAAAAAGCTGCTCCTTTTGCAGTTTGGAGCTTTCACCGTCTGAAACTGGGGTGCTGAAGTGGTGAAGCAGCTGGCTGGGATGGCGGTGTGTGGCATTAGGGGAGGAGGGGTGCGGAGCTGGTGTGTGCCCAGGGGCCCACGCAGGGCTGGGCAGAGCCTGCGCTTTATTTTTAGTGGGAACGCCCGAGGTAGAGCACTGCTCGCCCACGGGAGAGTCGTGCCCTGGGCCAGGGCTTGGCTTTCCACTCGCTGTGGGCACGGGAGAGTGTCTGTGAGCGTGGCCCCGCTGCGCTGGGACAGGGGACAGTGCCGAGCCCGTGGCTCGGGGCAGCCTGGGACGCGCAGCAGCTCTGACTTTCCGCACTCTTTCCAGTGGCGTGCTCTCCAGCTCCGGAGGCACGGTCCCTCGGCCGCAGTGGAGCCTCTCATGGCTGGGGGGTTGTTGAGGTGCAGGTTCCACACCCGGCTGCACATCCTGTCCCGAGCCACGCCATCAGCCATCGCCGACAGCTGCCTGTGCTGGGATGTGGCCGGAGGCAGCACAGGGAGCGCGGCAGGCTCCGAGGGCCGGCAGGCAGGGTGCCCGTCCCAGAAGTGGTGTGTGCCAGTCCCTGCCCAGGTGTGTGCCAGTCCCTGTCAGGTGTGTGCCCAGGTGTGTGCCAGTCCCTGCCCAGGTGTGTGCCAGTCCCTGCCGGGTGTGTGCCCAGGTGTGTGCCAGTCCCTGTCAGGTGTGTGCCCAGGTGTGTGCCAGTCCCTGTCAGGTGTGTGCCGGTCCCTGCTGGGTGTGTGCCAGGTGTGGGATCCGTGCTGGCTGGGCCCTGGCTCGGTGTTTATCTCCTCAAGCAGTGTCAGGGACAGCCTGAGAGTGGCTCAGCTCCTCTGCACAAGAGAAGATAAATGTCAGCGTCCTCTTTCCCTCTCCCATTGCTCTTCAGGAATTCAGTTGCTTTCGGTGACAGTTATGGAAAATTAAAAGCGCCTCTGATGTGTGGGCACAGCCGTGTCTGAGCGCTGCCAGGCAGTGAGGTGTGACACTGTGACACTGTGACAGTGTTGATGTGTTCGTTTACATCCCAGATGGTGTTCAGGGCTCTCCCGGTACCTGGGAGTGCTGAGGAGGTGCAGGCACTGAAAGATGTTCAGAATTTCGTGGCTCGCTGGTTTGCCTGTGCCCATGAATCCTTACAGGCTGACAGTTAGCCCTGCTGTGTAATTTAATTAAATTAAATTAAACTGCAATGTAATGTCTTCATAGCTTTGCTGATGTTTCTGGAAGCTGATAAATTTCATTTATTATTCTAGAAAATACCCTTACTTGGTTCTAGTGGCTCCAGCAAAGAGCTCCTGAGGCTGATGATGCCCGAGTGACTTTCAGGGTACCCTGCAAAGGGCTGTCCCAACGCAGAGTTACCTCACTGTGCAAGGTTTGCCTTTGGTACAGCTGAGCTGTCCGAAGATAAAGCGACATTTTGTGTTTAGGTGGGTGATCCGTGCTTTGGAGCGCTGGAGAAGGTGCCCAGAGTAGCTCTGAAGCAGAGTGGGGTGGGCTGGAGTGAGGCTGGGGAAGCACTGCAGCTACTGGTGTCTTACTTTGGGTCTCCCATTCCTGCCTGAGCTGTCTTTGTTCAGGAAAAAATATTATTTCTCCTTTTCTTTATTTCTCCTGACCATAACCCCCTCCTACTGTGACAAAGAAAATGCACGACTCAAAGAAGTTGCCATCACTGCTTAAAATACCTGGGGTGTGATTTGTGTCCTGGGATTTTAGAGGGATCACACTGTGGCAAAAGGCCATTGCATGAATATTTCAGATATCCAGGGTGGGGGAAAAAAGCAAAGGAACAGGGAAACTTGGTAGAAACCGTGAAGAAGCTTCGATTGAGAATAACCTGTTGGAGTGTTTAGGAACCCAAGGCAGGACACTTCCCAGCATCAGCAGTGAGGAGCACTGTCAGGGGGCTTCCCCAACATTCAGGTGGTTTCAGGGTCCCTTTCCCCCCTGCACAGCTCCGAGCCAAGCCGAAGGAAGAGACGGAGTCTTCAGGTGTAGATTTTTCAAGGTTGCATTTTTCGTTTATTGTTTCTTATCTTACAAATTTCTCACAGTCCAGCAAGATGTTTGCAGCTGCATGGACTTCTCACGTCTCCCCCCGAGCTGGGCTGTCCTTAATCTTTTATACTAATTACTACGTGTTCGTTATTTACTATTTCTTACCAATGCCTATCACAATTACTAAAAAGGTCATCTATACACTGACCCAATCCTCACTACTTTGTGCCAATGTCACTGCAGAAATGGAGTGAAGGAAGGAGAAAGAAGAAGAAGAAGACAACGCCCCAGATTCTCCATCTTGTCCCCATTCACTCCAATGCTATGAACCTAAAATTACTATTTTTTCACTCTATGATAAACTAAACTACTATTTTTCACACTCCCGTGGCCTGCAAACCCTCTCTCAGTTTAGGAAGTTTTTCCCATAGGACTGAGATCAAAGCCAGTGTCTCTCTAAGCTCTGGGCTGGGGTCTCAGAGCCCCCTGCCCAGGTCTCTGACCCTCCAAGGCAACCAAAGAAATGCCCTAGGACTCCAACAGAGCACTGGTGTGTAGGTGGGACAGCCAGCAGAAGGCACAGGCTGGTTCCTTGCAGAGTTCCTGTATTTTTAATTCTGGTGTCTGACAAAGGTCGGGAAGGTGGGCTGGGCAGGGCTTGGACTAAAGCTCAGCCTCCTCCCCTGAGCAGGCAGTTCTTGTGAGGATTAGGAGAAGCATTCGTGGGTGGGGGTGCATCTCCCCCGGGCCCTGGTGCTGGCTGGGCGCCCCTTTCCCCACGGGGCTCAGCGTGTTCCTTTCACTGCCAGAGGGGTACAGGTGAGCACTCAGGTACTCCTGAGTGAGAGGTGTGGCACCTTAAACTGCCCTGGGAGAGAAACATCACAGATTCACTGCCAGAGGGGTACAGGTGAGCACTCAGGTGCTGCTGAATGGGAGGTGTGGCACCTTAAACTGCCCTGGGAGAGAAACATCACAGATTCACTGCCAGAGGGGTACAGGTGAGCACTCAGGTGCTGCTGAGTGGGAGGTGTGGCACCTTAAACTGCCCTGGGAGAGAAACATCACAGAGCCCCCGGGAAAGCGACTTGCTGCACGTTGGCTTTTTGTGCGCCGGTTCCCAGCCCTGATGGGAGCTGGCAGGCAAGAGCAGCGAGCAGGGAACACAGAAAATGATACACATTATGTGGGGATTGTTTGCACTGTTGGAAAATGTGCTTTATGCTTTACAGAAAATAGGGCCCAAGCTTGGTCCCAAATAATTCCCATTCTAAAGGCTCAACGGTGCATATGGCAAGCACATGAATAATTCATGCACACGCAATCAGGCCCCACGATTTCACATTCAAGCCTGATTCTAGATTTGCTCAGAACTTTGAACTGGCATGGATTAGTGGCTCGTCCAGCGCACAAGAGGCTTGGCAGGACCGTCAGCACGGGATGAAACAATCCCCTCTCCTGACAGTGCTGCTGTGTGTCTCCTAAGGGCTGGGAGCTGCCCTGTCTGCCCTGCTGGGGGGCACTGGCCAGCGGCTCTGACAGCTCCGTGCCTCGAGCACCTGCTGAGCCTGACCTTCAAGGCTCGGTTTCCTTTCACGCCCTGATTCTCCTGTACCAAGGATTTTGGGGCACAGCTGTTGCTGTGGGCTCAGCACGAAGCTCTGAGCTCCCCGAAGTGCAGAGAGTTTCTGTTGAAGGGGTGAGCTGATGCCGTAGCAGGAGGAGCGGGCAGTGGTTTGGGGTGTGCCCTGCTCACCCCCCAGCAGGCACTGCCCACCGGCTCATCTGGGGTTTCTGGGGGGTGTGGGGCTCGGGTACAGCTGCACACAGCACGGCAGCAGCTCTGGCAGCTGGAGGGCACAGAGGCGCTCCTGTCGGGGTGCTGGCAGCGGCTCTGCTCGGACATCCTGGCTGCCCTGGCTCTCCATCCCCTGCCCGCAGCTCCCCAGGAGCCACAGCCGGGTGGCAGCTGCTTGAGCCTCCAGCACCAGCACGGGGCTCTGCCCTGGCCCCTCGGGAGAGCCCTGAAAAGCAGAGACAGCCCAGGAGCTCTGCGGCCGCTCTGCTGGGGTTTATTCCGTGTTAAATGTATTCCTGCCGCAGCAGGAGCATTGCAAGCAGGTGTCAAAACAAGCACAGCTGCAGCGAGGCAAACTTAGGGATTGATTAATGAATAGTTTCAGCCTGTTTTGTGTTTCTCTACACGGCTTTCTGATGTAAAGATCAATCTGTGGATTTATTTAAAAAATAGCAGGTTTCTTTTAACTAGAACAAATTGCTTCTGTTTATCAAAAGGCTGAGTAACATCAACAAACAGTTCAGTCTCTGTTGCACCTCAGTGCTGCTTGGGGAATCATTTTAGCTGGTGCTTCTTCGGGCCTTGGTTAGGATTGTTCCATGCTCTTGGCTTGGCATCTCCAAAGGCAGCCCTGCCTCCCCTGTGCTCTCTCCAGGGGCCCCTCTCCTCCTCCTGCTCTCTGCTGCCGTGAGGTTCTTCCACTGCCAGCTCTTCTCTTGCCGAGGCTGCCCTGGGGTTGTTCCCAGGCGTTTGCTCTGCAGGGTGTCCCAGGGAGGATGGGTGCCCTGGTGCCAGGGGTCAGTGCTGGTGCTGGAGGCACGGAGCTAACGCAGCCCGGGGACAGTGCTCGGCCCCAGGAGCCATCTGTGCACCCCGGGGTGCTGTGCAGGGCGAGGAGGGGGCTCCTCGAGGGCCAGCGCTGCTCCGTGCAGCCCCTCAAGGAGGGGAGGGCAATGCCCCTGCTGCAGGTGCTGCTGCAGGACCTGACCTGCCCTCCCTCCTCCCCGTGGCTGATCCTCTGCCAGATGTTCTTTTTTTCCAGAGCGAGTTGTGCATTGCCGTGCTCCGGGGAATTTCTGATCACACAAGTAGGATGTCTGCTTTCCCCAGAGAATCTGAACTTGGTGAATAATTCTGTTTGGCATCTGCTGGGATTTCGGGTCTGCTCCCTTCCTGTGGAGTTGGAATGGATGCTGAGTGGTTATGGCCCCCGTCCCGCAGGTGCCAGCTGTGTCAGCCCAGTCCCTGCCATGCTCGGGTGCATCAGCGAGCTCTGGCCGTGGAGCCAGTCTGTTCTGACACCTCGAGAGAAAGAGCAGGCTGCTTGCTGGCTACAGGAAGCACCAAAGGGGATCACTGCTCCTACCTGTGGTCAAGCAAAATATCCTCAGCTTTTCAACACTCTCTTGTTTGTTCCTTCCCAGATTTACTGCCATTGCCAGCGCGTGTGAGTGATACCCTCTCATCCACACTGTCTTGCTCCTAATTTTTCCTTCTTTGCCAAAAAGAGCCTCTTCCATTGCCAGAGCTGTGGGAAATGCCTGCCCAGCTCCATGTGTGGCAGAACACAGGCCTGCACGTGGGGACACCGGTGGTCCCGGGGACACCACACCCTCCTGGGCTGCCTCGCTGTCGGTGCTGGCCAGCCTGGGACCCGGTGGCTCCTGGGCTGGTGCTGGTGCTGAGCCTGCTCCCGGCAGCTGGGTTCCCTGCTGAGCCCCTGGCCCGTGCCTGCCGCCCTCAGCAGAGTTTGTGACAGGAGGGAGGGCCAGTGGAGGAGCATTTCCACAGCCCTTGAGCTGCTGCAGCAGGAGCTCTGCCGAGCAGCACATCCACCGAGCCCAGCCAAAGGTATTTTGGGAGCGTGTCTGCTGCTCACGAGCCTCTGGGACAAAGATAGGAGCGTGTGCCTGAAATAGCACCCTGCAGCCTGCACACCCCACCAGTGGCTGCTCTCGAGACGGAAATCCAGAGTTTGTTTTCAAGTCATCATCGCTGTGTTGACAAGGCTGTCGTGAGGAAAACGGTGTGAGCTGGGAATGTCTGAATTAACTCCAAGTGCAGTGTACACACACAGCGCACACTGCTCACCGCCAGTGCGGGCACAGAAGGGACTCTTGCCTTTGAAACAGGTATTTCACACAGAATCACAGAATGCCTGGGGCTGGAAAGGCCCTCCAGGATCATCCAGTCCCCCTGTGCCCCATCCCCACCCTGTCCCCAGCCCAGAGCTCTGAGTGCCAACTCCAGGAATTCCTGGGACACCCCCAGGGATGGGCATTCCCTGGGCAGCCCCTGCCAAGGCCTGAGCACCCTTTCCAAGCCATGGAGGATGTTGTGGGTTCATCACTGTGCACGTGTTAAAACCCACAACCCCAAACCAGACATCGCTTTGTTTTCATGGTGCTGATCCGTCCAGTTGCCAAGAAATGAGCAAAGCTTTCAGTTCAGCTTTTTTGGGAGATTTTTTTCTCTTCTTTTTGATTTGCTTTTTGGTGCTCCAGTGGTGTGAAAGGCTGCAGCAGAGACCATCCTTCAGTGCTGCAATTGCAGGGTGTGCAGCAGCGCTGGAGCGCTAGAAGACCAGGAAATGGCATTTCCAAATGAAATGTCTCTTCTGTTGCACCTCTTGCAGCTCAAATGCAACATGGCTGGTGCGCAGTTTGACTTTTTGGTGCATTTTCCCAGTGTTCTGGTAGCTGTCACCAGCCCCAGTGGCACAGCAGCAGGAACAAGACTGTCTTTCATGACCCACAATGAATCTGCTGGTGTGGCAAGCAGTAAAAGCCTCTTTGATGGGAAACCAGAAGCAGCTGATTGTAGAAAATATTCTTGGGCTCTCTGTGTTACAAAGAGTTGTTGTTCCAGGGCTGCTACACATTGTAGGAGACCGCAGTGCTTCTGGAATGACTTGGGGAAAGCAACGATGATCAGGAGACATAAAATAAGTGATAGAATTTGTGATACCATATAGAATGAGTGAGGTCATCCCCCAAAAGACCTGCGTTTGTCTCAGACCTCTTAAACCCTCCCGTGTAATTTAAAAAAAGGGAATGCTGAATTCTGTTTTGTTATCAACGGTTTTAAAGTTCTCACTTAAGAATGCTTGTGTGTGATCCATCACCCCCCTGGTTGCTGCTGTGAGCCCAGCAGTTCTGTCACAATGCCTCGCTGTTAGCTGCTGCACAGAACACAAAGTTAAACCAGATGTGGGCGGCTCCTTCTGCTCTCTGCCCCGAGCAGCCTTTATGTCTCTCCTTGGGTGCACAGAAAAACAACGCCGGGTCTGAGGGCTTCAATTACCTGTGGTGACTGGATTTAATGTGGCTCTTTCTTGGAAAAGTGTTCTTAATTATTAAAATTGCTGTTTTCTCTATTAATTAATGTTGTAAATCTTCCAAACACAGCGTCGGGGCCTTCCCGAGTGCTGCGGTACTGAAGTTAGCCATGGTCTGTCTACATCAAATGTCCTTGTGAGCCGTTTCCCGACCTTTTAATACAAAGCCCCATTGTTTTCCCCTCTGCCAGGTGGCTCCTTCTCTGCAGGATGCAGATGTGTGCTTGCAGGAGGGTGGGATATGGTTACAGCATGAAAAGGTGCCTTGGATTTCACAGTAGCAGCCGATGCATCTCGAGGATGGCCCGTGCTGCTTGTTATTATCTGTATTTCCACAGCTCATGGAAGGGCTGGTCAGGGCCCTGGGGGTGAGGGCAGGGTCCCCTCTGCCACTGCGGTCAGGGCTGAGCTGTCCCTTGGAGAGCTCCAGCACAGCTCTGCCCATCTGTGCGCAGCTGCTGACTCCATCTGCTCTCATTTTCCCCGAGCAGACTGCAGCCCTGCTTAGCTTTCCGTGCCACACGGCTCCAGGTGAGCTCCCTGAGCCGTCCCAGCCCCGTTCCAGGTGTGTTCCTGCCGCAGGGAGCCGGCTGGGCCGGGGCAGCTCCTGCTCTCCTTGGTGTGACAGCGCCAGTGTCCCTACGGCTCCCTGCGCCCGTCAGCCTGGGAGTGCTGATGCAGCCTGACAGCTCCTAAAAACCCAGCTGGAGAATCTGTTCTGCAGTCTCGGGGCGCTCTTTGCCACAGGTTGGCTGCTGCTATATAAAGAAGTAGTCTGTTGTTTCTAAATTTACCTTGCTAATGTCACAGAGCAGTGTGAGGAGCAATGGCACCGGTAAGCAGCGCTCCAGGAGCGGGCGGTGCTGCTGTGCCCAGCTGCGCGCCCCGGCGCTCCTCGCTCTGTTTCAGTGCCCGAGGCTGCTGGGGCACCCCCGTGTGCCTGTCTGCACCCCAGACACCTGCTCTGGTGCCTGGCAGCCCGCTCGGGGCACGGCACAGCACTGTCAGGGCTTTCAGAGGCGCAGGGAGGTGAGTGAGGCGCTGCTGGGGCTGCAGTGGGGTGCGGGATGTGGCCCTTGCACAGGCAGGCAGGGGCAGAGCTGTGTGCCAAGGGGGAGCTGGGAGCCCTGTCCAGGTTGCAGGGAAGCCACCCTCGGGCTTCATTAGCGCAGAGATTGTTGCCAATCTCCTTGGCCTCGGCAAAGCCTGGATCTGGGCATCATTGTGCCTGGAGCTGTGGGGGTGTGACCAGTGCTCGGAGTGTCTGACCAGGGAGCCTCTTCCCTGCCACCAGGCACAGCGGTGGGGAAAGGTCAGGTGCATGGCTGCAGCCAGGAACAATCATTAAACACAGGAAATGACCCATGGTGCCACCATCACAGACATACTTGCAAAAGAAGTGATTCTGGTCTTTAGGACAGGGATGTACCAGGGGTGTAACTTCTGGCCCTCAGGTGCCCCCAGCTCGTCTCACGCCGGTGTTCCTCACGAGGATCTGCGGTGAGGAGTGGGGCTGGGGCTGTTCTGACAGACCCAGATCAGATTTCCCATGTGCGACCTAAGCTCCATTCCCCAGGGCTGTTTTGCAACCTTTCAGTGAAGCCTCACTGCTTGCAGGTTCTTTGTGTCTCCACAGGATGCAAATGCAGCTCCAAAGTAGGTCTGTGCAGGCAGTTTGTTGGTGCTGGGCTCGAGCTGTCATCCATGTCAGCCTATGCCCTACATACCCGAACTCCTTCCCGCAGGTGCTCCCAGGGGCTGTTGGGTCCATCAGGACGTGGTGCACCTCTGCCTGCAGAGGAACTCTGAATTGTTTTGTTGGCTCTGAGCACACAGGGGTGTGTGCACAGGTGGTCACAGCGCAGCCCAGGGATGCTCTTGCTTAGGCTGTGTTGGTTTGTCCTTGGCCATGAGTGTCCCTTTGGGTCACAAACTCCTCTCTTGAGTCTCGTGAGTGTCAAGGAGTTTCAGGTGCAGTTTGACTGGTGAGGTGGAAGTGACCCCTTTGTCTGTGTAGGGACCCCCAGCTGCTCTGGGAGCCCCCAGGCTGGGCTGTGCCCCCACGTTGGACTTGTGCCCCCCACATCTGGCACCAGGAGCATGTGGGGTGTCCTGGTGGGCACCCCTGCAGCCGGTGTGCTGGGACATGAACCGGGGAAGAGACAGAGGGAATGGGAAAATGGAACCTGATTCTTCTGCTGGAGCTTCTGCTTCCTTTAGATTGATCCCTTAATGTTGTTTTAAACCCATCCCTCTGACACTGAGGCTCCCCCAGTGCGGTGCTGTGGCTGCCCACTGCATCTCAAACCTCCGTGTCCAGCCTGGCTGGTCGGGGTTGCCTTGGGGGGTGTTATGGGATCATAAAGGGATCATCACCCTGGTGTGCCCCAGCAGGGAGGACGCACACAGATCCTGCTCTGGCTCTCTCTGGGAGCCCTCAGGGAGCCCTGGTGCAGCGGGTCAGCACCAGGAGCTGGCCTTGGTGCCGCACAACCCAGCAGCCAGGCTGAGATCACTCCTGAGGAACGTGCACTGCGCTTGGAGGGCAGCGAGGCGCCTTTCAGCGGCGCTCTGCCGAGGCTGCTGGGTGACGCTAATTACCGGCAGGTAATTAAAGAGTGGTGGAGAGGAGAGCTCCTTGAGGGACACTGGCGAGAGCACAGGGTGAGCTGGTTACCATTTCTGTGTGACCCCTCTGGCTCTGCCCGTGGCTCTCCCGTGCCCCATGGAACTTGGGGCTGTGCTGCTCTCAGCGCCCTCACCCTCTGCATCCTCACTGCTCACCCTCTGCACCCTCACTGCTCACCCTCTGCATCCTCACTGCTCACCCTCTGCATCCTCACTGCTCACCCTCTGCACCCTCACTGCTCACCCTCTGTCACCCTCACTGCTCACCCTCTGCATCCTCACTGCTCACCCTCTGCACCCTCACTGCTCACCCTCTGTCACCCTCACTGCTCACCCTCTGCATCCTCACTGCTCACCCTCTGTCACCCTCACTGCTCACCCTCTGCATCCTCACTGCTCACCCTCTGCCACCCTCACTGCTCACCCTCTGCATCCTCACTGCTCACCCTCTGCACCCTCACTGCTCACCCTCTGTCACCCTCACTGCTCACCCTCTGCATCCTCACTGCTCACCCTCTGCACCCTCACTGCTCACCCTCTGTCACCCTCACTGCTCACCCTCTGCACCCTCACTGCTCACCCTCTGCCACCCTCACTGCTCACCCTCTGTCACCCTCACTGCTCACCCTCTGCATCCTCACTGCTCACCCTCTGCCACCCTCACTGCTCACCCTCTGTCACCCTCACTGCTCACCCTCTGCACCCTCACTGCTCACCCTCTGCCACCCTCACTGCTCACCCTCTGTCACCCTCACTGCTCACCCTCTGCATCCTCACTGCTCACCCTCTGCATCCTCACTGCTCACCCTCTGCACCCTCACTGCTCACCCTCTGCCACCCTCACTGCTCACCCTCTGCCACTGCCACTGTCACTGCTCACCCTCTGCATCCTCACTGCTCACCCTCTGCCACCCTCACTGCTCACCCTCTGCCACCCTCACCCTCACTGCTCACCCTCTGCACCCTCACTGCTCACCCTCTGTCACCCTCACTGCTCACCCTCTGCCACTGCCACAGTCACTGCTCACCCTCTGCACCCTCTGCCTCCCTCTGTGCTCCACATCCAGCCCCCAGCACTTGCATTTTTCCATTTCCGCTGCAAATCTATATCGGTGAGTGAGCAAAATAAACGTTGCTTGTTTGTTTTGACAAATACAGTAGAGATTTAATTACCCTCCTTCTTCATATACTGCTGAATGTCATGTGGTGTGTTAGGCGTAAACAAAGATGTTCTGCTAACGTGAGGTGCGGTTATTAAAGACACGCTGTCAGCCTGCAGCCTCGTCCCTGGGACTGGTGTCAGCTGGAGCCCGGCTTCCAGCGTCTGCATCCTCGGGTCCCCGTGCTGGGAGTGAGGAAGAGGCAGATGCTGAGCAGAGATGTCACCCAGAGTGCCTGAGTGGGCTGTGGGGAAGCGAGCGAAGGAACAGAAATACAAGAACAGAGAGAAAACCGTGTCTACGTTTTCAATGATTTTGAGGCAGCAGCTTCAGGTATCATAGCAGGAATACAATATTTCAGTCTCTGAGGGAGATCTCTGTTCAAAACAGTGGGAATCCTCAATTGCCATCGTGAAAAGGGCCCGATTTTCCTGCTCATCACTTACTGCCTTTGAAGAATCTGTCTAAAAGCCTGAGCCTATTGTGTCGTGTGAAAGCAGCTGTAGCATTGTCTGGCAATGGTAAATTGGCAATGACTTTGCATTTCATAATTAGTTAACAAGGAATCATTTACAATGAGCACGTCTCTCAAACCCCATTGAAATGTGCAGCAGATGTTTGACGTTATTAATTAAAAATAGGAACTTTAAATGCTCTCTGGCAACAGTTCCCCTTTCCCCTCACTCCTTGGGGCCATTGACAGGGACGAGGCTGGGTTAAGGCAAGGATTTGAAATTCTTTCTGAAAAAAGGACTTTGGGACTCCAGGGTTATTCAGGAGGGCATAAGAGACCATTGACTGTGTTCCAGATCCCTCCAGCCCTTTTCCTTAAGCTCCTCAACAGGGCTCTGTGAGCTCCCCCCACTCCTGGTGAAGGCCAGCCTCTCAATTACATCTTGTCAGAAAACCTCTCAGAGAGCTAATTCGAGGGAGAAATGATTTCTAGAGATTCTTGTCAAATTATAGAGAGCCTTTAATTAAATGAGTGTCCATTACTTAATGGCAATTATGGAGAGAAGATCCTTACTTCTGAAAGAGGCGAAGCTCCACTTTCCTAGGGAAAATTTACTTTTTAAGATAATAAGATAAGGATGGCTTATTCTGCTCCAGAAGTGAAGTCCGAAAGAAATGAATGTGCACCCTTGGAGGGTTTTAATTCAGAAAGAGAAGAGCCCTGGTGGCATTTCCGTGTGTGTGGGAGCAGCCCTGCTGCAGGGCCAGCCCTCGCAGCTTGTGCCTGCCCTGGCATGGAGATGAGGAGCCCGTCAGTGCTTTTGGGGGGCCAGCACCCCACACCTGCCTCTGGGTTTGTGGTTCTTCCCTGCCATTCAGAGCATTTCCCAACGTTTCCCAGTCAGCCTTGAAAGGGGCAGTGCTGGGGAAGCTGGGAGGGTGCGTGCCCTGCTGCCCACCCCCGGCTCGTGCCAGCCTTATCCCTGCCTACTGCAGGGCTTGGGGTGGCAATGAGTAAGAGAACACGGCCCAGCCCTGCTGGTTGAGAACCAGAGGTGTGTTTTTGAGATTTGCTTTACGTCTTTTGGGTATTTTTATCGTCTGCCTCATTCGAACGGTCTCAACTGAGTCATCCCATCCCTAGTTTAGATTTATGCTCCCTCTACGCCCACTCCAGCAGGGCCCAAATCCTCCTGGCACAGCCTGCTGCTGGCCTCGCTGGAGTCATGGAAGTCTGGCACTAAATTATGTGGGCACTAGGTCAGGGAGTTATGAATGTTGATACATTTTATTTAGCAGCCTTCTGGACTGAATGAGTGTCCATAATACAGTAATTCATAATTCATCATAAACAAAGACGATAGATTAGGTTGCAGTTTAATTATTGCTTATTTTTGTAGCTGTTGTGGGGTTTGTGTAGGAAAATCCAGACAGGAAAAGCATCCTTCCCTAAGTTCCAGCCCTTCCTTTGTGCAGGATTAGGGGAATAGCTGTACCCCTTCCAGTGGCACTGCTCATGGGATGAAATGACAGGACTCGTGGCTGAGCAGGAGCCTTGTCTGGTCTGGAACCTCCAATGATCATTATCCCTTGGTAACAGAGAATCAGGGATTCAATGACACATGCTTTGTGCTTGCACTGACTGGCATTCTGTGACAGGGAGAGAGGGAACGGCCCCAGCCTGGGCCAGGGGAGCTCAGGGGGGACAGCAGCAGGAATTTCCCCATGGAAAGGGAGCTCAGGCACTGGCACTGCCCAGGGAGGTTTGGATCCCCATCCCTGGAGGTGTCCCAGGAATCCCTGGAGGTGGCACTCAGAGCTCTGGGGACAGGCTGGGGATGGGGCACAGCTGGGGCTCCATGGGCTGGGAGGGATTTTCCAGCCTCAGTGACTCTGGGATTCTGTGATTTTCCTTCCACAGACACCTGGCTTCTGCTTATTTAATGAACAGAACCCCTCCAAGTGGGACAATGGACAGCTGCTCCTCTCGTTTAATTCCAAATGGTGAATCTTGTATTTATGAGCGAGAGATCCAAATATGGTCCATCTGCTGCAAGTTACTCAGCTGTTCACTTCACAGAGAAGAGAACGTTTCCATATCTCTCCCAGGATGTTCGCATGAAGAGCTGAGTCTTTTAAAGCTGTTTAATGTTTTTCTTTGCTGAGGGGTTGCATACACGTGAGAAATTCCACCAAATCTAGCACTTTGCGCTCCCAAAACCTCAGGGCTGCCCAGGTGGGTCAGGTTTGGAGTGCAGCCCGGGCTCTCACAGCTCTCTCTGAGCTGTGTGGCTCAGGTGACCTCTCTGTCCCACCTGCCCAGGGCCCTCCAGCTCTGGTGGGAGCTGTCCAGTGCCTCTTCTCCATTCACCCTGCTGCCACGTGAAGGTGCCAGGTGCGTTAAAATTGGGCAAAACCAGGCAGAGCCATCGTGTTGTGGGTGCAGCCGGGCTCAGGGCAGCTGTGGGAGGTGGGTGCAGGTTCTGCTCCTGCCTGGGGAGGTGAGGGCTGATCCCGGGGGTGCTGGGGAACCATCCCCTTCCCCCAGTGTCTCCTGGGCTGGCCCCCCACGCCTGGCAGCTCCTCTGGGGTCAGCTGAAGTTGTAGTGCTGGGTGCCACGGTTAGAGATGGATGGTACAAAAAGCTTTAGGAAGTGCAGGAGGAGTTTTTTTGCCAGAGATTTTAATTTTGCATTGAGCGTAAGGGGAGTGGAAGGAGTCAGACATAATCAGGAGAGAGTGGGGAACTGTCCAGAAATAATGTCCTGTCTTTCCCTCTGAAAGCCTTGAGAGTTCCTGATTGATTTCAGGGGAAGCAGCATGGGAGACTGAGATGAAGGGAAGCTGAAGAAGTGGTAGGTCAGAGATGAGATGGTTTCAAGGATTGGTGATCTGGGAGTTGCTAAGAATAGAGCAAGGCAGAGACAGAGTGTCAGGCAGTCTGAGGGATGGATGCTCCTGCAACTGCGGCATCTCTGGAGATGGCAGCAGCAGAGATGAGGGGTTGGGAGGAAACTGGTTAGAGAGCAGCTCTGCAGGAACAGAAGTTTGCCTGAACTGGGGTGTGTGATCCGTCATAAAGCTTTGATGTGGCAGCAGCTTGGGGAGGGACTGGAGGTGGGCTCTGTCCAGTGACCTCGGCCTGGGGAGGTTCGCCTTTGGTCTGGACCGGGCGACAGTGCCAGAGGGAGGGAGGCACCTTTTGCTCCATCTCCATCAGCAGCAAAACAAGCAGTAGCTGGTTCAATAAACAGGAAGGAAGCTGTGGAAGGTTTCCTGATGGACAGCCAGCTCCATGGGGCAGCCTCCCAGGGCCAGCACCACGTGTGCAGCTGTGGGACCTCAGGGTCTCCTCGTGGTGGATGTGCCCGAACAAAACTCTCTGCAGGTGTATCTGCAACTTAATGCTTTTCCATAAAATATTCATTATTCCATTTTAGAAACTAGTTTTAGCTGAAAATTATTTCTTAAGAATTCTTGATCACCTCAATTAGAAAGAAGAACAATTCCAGCACACTCAGAAATGCACTGGGATAAATGGGAATAAAAGCCTTTGGTTTCCTGTGCTGCCTGGCAGTCGGGGTGTGCTGCGAGCAACTGCTGCAATTGGCATTTCCATAACACACACACGCACACACATTAAATTTTGATTCACATCTCTGACATCTAGAAAATTGCTCCTTAACAAAAGGAACATTATAGGCATGCTGCAAAATACAGGCTTGGTCTGGCCACATTTTGGATAACTCTACCCTATTCTTTAGAAAATTGGTTTTATTGCTGATAATTGGGCTAAAAGGAAGACTATTTAATCCTGGCCAACCCAACTTTCTGGGACATTAAGTTCTAATAGGCAGATATAAACTGGTCTTAATAGATGAATCTGACATCATCTGGCTGCTTATTAACTATTAAACCTTGTTTCAGTAATTCTCTTGGCAGCTCTGTGTGTGTTGCCATAGTTTCTTTGTTAACAGAGCAAGACATTAATGCATTTTGAGTACTTCTTGCCCAAAAGACACGAAAAAACACCTTATGTTTAATGATGCAAGCTGGCACGTGTTCGGTGCGGCGGCTCTGCAGCTGGTGGCGCACGGGGCGTGGGGTGCGCGCCATGGAATGGCACCAGGAACCTCTCTGGTGTCACCTGGGCGTTGTCACCTCGGGCAGGTCGTCTCCTGATGTGGGGAGCCTTGTAGTCAGCAGTGGCTGGGCCAGCAGAGTGGAGATTCCCAGTGCTGGAGGTGTGTCTGGCTGGGGACCCTTGGGGACAGCGTGGGCAGGAGGGGGCTCAGCAGGTTCCCGACTCAGGGACCCCTCCCAGTTCCCACCTGGGACATGAGCTGTATCCTTCTCATTCCTCTCCTCGCTGGCACCTGGCACCTTGTGAGCGCCATCGCCGGGGGGGACCGTGGGCGCCGTGACCTCCACGGCCGCGCCGGCCGGGCTGGAGCCCTGTCCGGGCTCCCAGTAAACACGAATAACATCCAGCTGGCTTCTCCTCCTCATCACTGGGATAGATCAAACTGCGGGATAAATAGGCTGAAATCAGCTCCTGTCTTTCAGCGGATAGTCGTCAGCTTCAGCCTGAATTTACTGAGGGAAAATCAGTGGGAAATCTGTACAGTAGTGAAAGGCTTTTCTAAGTAATTACAGGCTTAAGGGAAGTTGTAGCATTGGATAGTGACAACTGGTATTTATTCCATATTTTGTTCAATATTGTAAATTACATATTTAGTTAAAAAAAAAAAAATGGCAGGCATCGGCTGGACCAGCATCTCCTCCCGCGCTGGGGATGAAGCAGGAGCTGCCTCTGGACTCCCCAACTCCTGCCAGAGCCAGTGGAGTCAGCCAGCAATTGACACGGCAGTTTTTAAAGGAAAAACAAATGCCTTCGTATGTGCAAAGTCAACCTTGGTTTGCCCAAAGCAGCTGGGAGCTGCCCAAAGAGCTCTCCTCTTCTGTGGAGAGGTTCCTGTGTGGGGATGACGCAGTGTCAGCACTCGGTTCCGTTTCCCTGGGAGATGCTCTGCAGGAATTCCACACAGGTAGCAGAGGCAGCCGCGCTGTTTGCAGAAGAAGGCTGAGACGCTGCTTTGCTGGATGGGGTTTGTGTCTGTGCTGGGGATGAGCAGGATGTGCTGGGCAGGTGTGGCACATCCCCAGGGTGGAAGCTCCCGGGGCAGGGAGGCTCTCCTCTGCTCGGCTGGCACGGACCGTTGTGTTCCCGTGGGAATGGTGTCCCTGGAGCTGCGGCCGGGCGGTGAATGGCTCAGCACGGGGCCGTGGGAGGGGAGCCCGAGGCACCCAGAGCCTTGCTGGGATCCCGGCGCTGCCGGCCTTCATCCTGCGCTGCGAGGAGCACGAGGGCCAAAGCTTAAATACCCCTGGAAAACCGGCACACAGCGGAGGAAAAGGCAAGAAAAAGGAGTCTTTGGAAATGCAGAGCTTGTTTTTTCCCTATGGCCCCAGCAGTATCGTTTGGGATGAGGCTGTGGGAGGACGCTGGTTTAAAGGTGGAAGGGACAAAGCAGGTTGTGCTCTCACTTTTCCAGGAAGGGTGTTATCTGCGTGTATCAGACACTGCATCTCCATCCTGACTGTGAGCACAACACTTGGCCCCTCCTCTGGCAGCAAATGTACACATTCCCCATCCTATGAAGATATATATATATATATATATATATATATATATATATAATTTTAATGGCTTTTTGGTATTTCTGGATACTAGTAGGCTAATTTAAGGAACATTTAGTCTTTTTCTCTCTGTGTCTTGATCAAAAGGAAGCAGATTTTGAACAATTTTTTCCCCAAGAGGTAGAAAAGTAGTATTTGCCTTTAGGGAATAAAAAAGAGAACACTTTCAGTTCATTAAATCTAACTGGAAAGTGCTCAAGATGTCAAGTGTGAAAACAGAGGCTGAGAGAAGGGAAGGTTTTGATTTAATTCAATTGATTCTACAATTTATCAGGAATTTGTTGAATTTGGTGTTTCTCACTGCTGTTTAAAGTGAGGTGCATGAAGAAAGTTGTGACCCAGCTGTAGGGAAAACAGATGGAGTCTGAGGAGATGGGGGGGGCGATTTGGGGCAGTGTCACAGGCAGGTGAGAGGACAGGATGGCCCCCGGTGTTGTCCCCACAACCTTGTTGAGGCTGTTTCCTCCCCAACTTTTTTATTTTTTTTTCCCTGTGGGGGAGATGCACTAATTTGAGCAAAGACAGTGCTTCATTGGCTTCAGTTTGGGTATTTCAAAATTATATTTATGGAGTTTCATTGGAGTTTATCCCTTTGTCTATTTACTTGGGGGCTTTTGGCATCAGTCGGATGCTGGGTTTGAGGTTTTTCCTATTTTTGGGAGTGAGTCATGGAGCGGTTTCGCTGTGCACCGTCCTGGCAGCTGAACAGAGCTCCCACCTCCGTGACCCGGCTGGAGAGGCTGCGGGGTGAGAACAAGAGCCTGTGAGCTGCCAGTGCTGGTGTGTTTGATCACTCTGCTTTGCTGGCAACGAGGATGGAGCAGCGAGCGCCTGGAGCAGCCTTGGGGGCTTGGTTACCTTGGAGGTGCAATTGGACTTGATGATCTCAAGGGGCTTTTCCAACCTAATCAATTGTGTGATTCTATGGGCAGCACTTTTCTGAGCCTTTTTCCTTCCTCCCAGCAAACATTGTTGGGTTTTGCAGACTCACAGGGGCGAGTTGTCTCGCAGAGCCTGGATGCGCAGCGTGGCTTCTGGAACATTTTGTTTTCAGTTTAGACAACACTGGGGAAGTTGCACTTGGCCCCCCAGGAGTCCTAATTAGCTCCATCAGAGAATGTGCAGAGGAATCATTAAACGTGTGTGCCTGGGTTTAGCTAAGGAGGAAGGAACATCAAGAGCCACCTGACTGCATGTAATTAAGTTTAAAGCATGAAGAGTTAATCCTGCTGTGAATTGGAATTTGTGCCGTTTGAGTGTGGACTTCTCAACGCACGGGTGTTAAAAGTTGGTGGGAATTAGTGTAAGCTGTTATTGAGCCGAACAATCGGAACAAGCTGAAGGCTGGAATACGATGGGGAGCAATACTATTATTAGCACTCGTGTTCCTGAGTTGGTAATGATCTCTCCGACCTGCCATGGGAACAAACGATACAGTAATTAATCCGCTGCATATGGCAGGGCAGCTGCGTTCTGTGATCAGCATCCCTCTCTCTTGGCGTGAATCACAAACAAACAGAGCAGAGTCGGGCTGGAGGCACCCCGCCTTGCCAGGGCCGGGGCCGGGGCAGGGCTGGAGCCTGCTGGAGGCTGCTGGGCTGTCTCACTGGGGCTGTCTCACTGGGGCTGGCTTTAGGCAGGTCCCCGGTGCTTAACCGGACTGAGCACCCAGCTGCTCAAAGGGGCTGGCACTTCCCAGAGCCCTCCTGGGAGAATGTCTGGTGGAAGGTGTTTGGAACTGGATGAGCTTCAGGGTCCCTTCCAAGAGAAACCAGTCTGTGATGCTTTGATTCTATTAAAGATCTCTTGCTTTGTGCTTTGGTTTCATGTGCCACGTGTTTCCCCTGGGCTGAATCCCATCCCAGAGGCTGCAGGCACCAGTGTGGTCTCCAGGAGATCCAGGGCTGGCACTGCCTGTGCAAAGCACAACAGGAGCACAGAGCTTGAACAGGACCCTTGTTCTGTGGCTCCCAGTGAGGAAAAATTCCTGTGGACCCAACAGACAGCAGCAGCCTGGGAATATCCTGGCTGACAGCTTGCTGGGAACAGGCCTCGGCTGATTGTGTTTTCTTTGGGGATGTGTAAAACCAGAAAATTAAATGTGCCAGCAAGATTTTTTTTTTTTTTTTTTCCTGTCACATTAAAATCTGTTTATTTTGTAAATACTTAGAGAAAATGAAAAGAAGGAAAACTACAACACACTCCCCCTTTCAAGGCAGGTGCAAACCCCACTTGGACAAGGGCAGGGGTGGCTGGGCTCTGGCAGGATGGAGTTTTCCCAAGCCAGGGTAGTGGCATTGGAAAACTGGGGTTATTTCCTTTGCAGTTATCATTAAAGCTTTGCTCGAGTCTACAGGAAAACCAGACAAAAGTTGGTCTGTTAATATTTTTGCTGGGTACAGTTAAAATGGAAAGTCAGGGTACATGGTGGAGACGGTGGGAGAAGCATGAAAAATGCAGACGGTTTAAATTTGGCCCATCCTCACGTGGAGCAGAGCTTAAAAATGGAAACTGGGGAGGGGAGCACATGAAGTGTATGGTAATTCTTCTATGGGATGAGCATGACCTATTTCTGTAAGTCATTCTTGGCTGCCAGCTCTAAGAAATGAAAATGTATTTTCTGAGCAGTGAATAATTTAGCAACTTTGAAGTGATTAACATAGAGGAGAGGCTGGAGCATGGAAGGTGGAGTGCTTTTGGAGTGAGACACGCTCCTGGGCAGGATGGCAGCACAAACCCTTTGCATCCTTTCAGCTCTCTGAGTTCACTCCAAGAGGGCTCCTACTGAGAGAAGGGCCAAGATCTGGGCTTGCCTCCTCCTCAGGGCGCAGGTGAACTGAGGACCTGAGCGTGGGGAGCAGGTTGTGTGTCAGACCCTCAGATTGGGCTTTGTCACACAACTTTTCTTTAAATTGTGGATTGAAATGAGTTAAAGAATTAACTTCTTGTTTAATGGTTTCCCTTGTACAGTCAGGAGCACAGGGTGAGCCAACTTGTGGAAATAAGCTGATTTATTTCTGATAGAAACCCTGTATTTATTGCACTGCGAGTTGGGGACACTCAGTGGAACTATTACTGTGCCACAAATGATTAAAAAAAAAAAAAAAAAAAAAAAAACCTGTCCTTGTTGTATTAGACAGAACTGAATTGTGGTCAGTGCTTGAAAATGGTGCCAGAACAGCACAGCTCAGTCTGCTCCTCACCCAGGAGTGTGTGTGTCACTGGCACGGCAGGATGGAACCTTACAGCAAACACTAAAGCAGAGGATGGAGGCATGAAGGCACGGAGGGATGGAGGGATGGACATGGATGGATGGACATGGATGGTTGGAAGGATGGACGGATGATGGATGGATGATGGATGGATGGATGGATGATGGATGGATGGATGCATGATAGAAGGATGGACATGGATGGATGGACATGGATGGATGGATGGATGGATGGATGGATGCATGATGGAAGGATGGACGTGGATGGATGGATGGATGCATGCATGATGGAAGGATGGACATGGATGGATGGACATGGATGGATGGATGTGGATGGATGGATGGATGATGGATGGATGGATGATGGATGGATGGATGGATGGGACAGGATGGAGCCCGGTGGCTCGGGTAGCTGGAGGTTCCTGCACCACTGCCTTCCAGTGCTGTGCCTTCTGGAAATTTCAGATGAGGCAATGGAGTTTGGCTGGTGGAATTGCTTCCCCACAGAGCAGTAAAACCTGCCATGCATTGTCTTCCTGCTTGTGCTTAGAAGAGACCCCGCAGAGCTCCTGCTGCGTGTGCCCTGGCAGGCAGGTCCCTGTCACAGCCCTTGTCCCTGCACCACAGGCTGTGGGATGCTGATCCCTCCCTTCCCTCTTGGGAAACCCATCCCACGTCACGCTGGAGGGGCTGCCAAAGAACAGTGGCTGTTGTTCAGGCTGCCATAAGAGCAGCTGGTTCTGCTCCTGCTGGCCCTAGGGCCTCTCTCGTGTTGGCAGGAGAATGGCGCTGGTGCTGCCCTCAGGACGGGAACCCAGAGGCAGCAGCTCTCCAGCAGCTCTTCAGACACGTCCTCCTTCCACCTCAGTCCGGGTTTGCATAAGCTCAGCTGCCAGTCCTGCTGGCGTCCCGCCTCCAGAACTCATTCAGCGTCTCTGGATGGGCTTAAATATTTTACAGGTCAGCTGCAGCCTGAGGGTGCAGGGCAGGTTTCCTGCTCCGGTGTGGAGGCTGAGGAGTGCTGCAGTATCCATATTTTATGAGCGACAGGTCTGATGAGGACGGTTAGGATGAAGGAATGAGTCGAGGGTCCAATCCTGCCTCTGCAGGGCCCAGAACAGGAGTGCTGAGGGCTTGGGCATCTTCCATTTCCACCCCTCGTGTGTTCCGGGGCTGTGGCTGATGGTAAAATGCCAGGGTGCACTTGTACTGAAGGGAGGACTGCTCTGAGTGGGCTGCAGTAGCAGAAACCCTCTCTTGCTAAAAAAGCACTTACTGGAGAGACGTTTAAGGACACGAGCTGTTGAACCGGGGTCCTGTGAGGCTGCACACACATCCCATGAAGGGGGAAAAATCCTGCCTCAAAGGGATTCTAATTAAATCACTTCCTTTGATTTTAAAAGATTAAACTGACAGAGGTTAAATTTAGTTTAGATATATGGGAAGGTTTCTGCCCTGTGAGGGTGTTGAGGCCCTGGCACAGGGTGCCCAGAGCAGCTGTGGCTGCCCCTGGATCCCTGGCAGTGCCCAAGGCCAGGTTGGACACTGGGGCTGGAGCAGCCTGGGACAGTGGGAGGTGTCCCTGCCATGGCAGGGGTGGGATGGGTGGGATTTGGGATCCCTCCCAGCCCAGTCCAGTCTGGAGTGCTGTGACTCTATGATTCATCTTTGCCACGTGTCTTCTAATTTAATGTTGGAGATACTCCTTGGACTTCCACATCCTGAATTTTATTACAGATTTTAACAATGTTTTCTTTATTTCTTCCTCCTCGAGTTTTCTGCTTCATCTCAAGGGTCCTCTGTGGACTTCTGCCTCATCCAATGTTGGTAGCCATTGTCTCATACAACTGGGAGGACTGGAGCTGGCTTAGAATAGCAGTGATGAGTTTCTTCCTGGAAACAGTGTATGTCTGCTGCCTGGACTTTATTTCTGATTACTAAAGGCTTCTACATCCCTATGAGAGTTCCTTAATTGTATTTAAGCTGGGCTTGCTCAGCAAACCTCGACACTGAAGAGCCAGAACGTGCAGAACATGCATAAAACCATGGATGTTTTCCCAGGGATGGGGGTGAAGCCAGGCTGACAAACCCAAAAGTTTGTGAGCAAACTGGTTGTCAGCTCTCAGTTTTGAATGGAAATGGCAAAGACACCCCAAACTTTGTTCTCAGCCTTATTTTTTGGCATTGAGGGACTGGAGTGCAGGGCAGGGAATGGAGCTGGGAAGGGGCTGGAGCTCCAGGAGGGGCTGAGGGAGCTGGGAAAGGGCTGAGCCTGGAGATAAGGAGGCTCAGGGGAACCTTGTGTCTCTGCAGGGACAGGAGCAGAGGGAACGGCCCCAGGCTGGGCCAGGGGAGGCTCAGGGGGGACACTGGGGAGAAGTTCTCCTGTAAAGGGTTGTTGGGCCCTGGCACAGCTGCCCAGGGCAGGGGTGAAGTCCCCACCCCTGGAAGTGCTCAGAAACAGAGTGGATGTGGAGCGTGAGCTTTGTTGGGACCCTGCTGGCCGATGGCTGGACTGGGTGAACTCAAGGGTCTTTTCCAACCTCAATGATCCTGTGATTCTGTGATTGTTTAAGGTGGTTTTTTGTGAGTGTTTTCCCCCAAACCAGTGTGTTCCCTGTGGCCAGGCCTGGGGAGTCCCTGCCTGTGTGGTCAGGGTGTGGAGCTGGGCCAGGAGCTGAGAGTGGGGCTGGAGCTTCATCAGCATTACACAGAAGTGGTGAAAAATACCCAGTTTGGGCATTACACCTGAAATTCAGATTTTGTCGGAGGAGAAATGAAAACTTCATTTGAGCTCAATCGTTTAATTTTGTGTAAGTCTTTATTCTTTTTATACCTTTTAAAATAAAACTGCAAAAGAGTCTTTATTGGGCTAAAAAGTGCTGGCATGGCCAGTATTGAAAACACTCCAGAAGAGACGATTTTACACGTTGTAAACAAATGAATGGAGGCAATTAATTCAGGGCCCTGGTCTAGCCAGCTTTACAATCCTTGCTGGAATTAACTTGTCTAAAATTATGTAGCTTTACAAAGGTGCTTCTGTTCACTTTGGGGGTTTTAGCAGTCCCAGCGGAGCCCTGAACGTGGCACAGCCTTAATCTCTCAGGAGGCACCGAAACTCAGCCATTTATCATTTCTAACATATGCTGCACAAGCGTTAGGTAACATCCAGCAGCTGTTTACTGCTAACGTTATGCTACTCTAAACATGTGCTATAAAAACTTTTCTTTTTTTCCGTAAATGAATTACAGTTCCTTGAAATGAAATTTTCTTATTGGTAGAAGTAAGAAAAAAAGCAACAATCCAAGAAGTGCAGTCCAGCCCTGGGGCTGCTGCTGTGGGGCAGAGTGGGCTGTGCTGCCCAACAGCCCACTGTGGGTGCTGCTGTGACAGTGTCCTGTGGCACTGCTGTGACACTGCTGTGGCACTGTGCTGTGGCACTGTCCTGTGGCACTGCTGTGACACTGTGCTGTGACACTGTCCTGTGGCACAGTCCTGTGACAGTGTCCTGTGACAGTGTCCTGTGGCACTGTGCTGTGACACTGTGCTGTGACACTGCTGTGACACTGCTGTGACACTGTGCTGTGGCCCTGCTGTGACACTGGGCTGTGACACTGTGCTGTGACACTGTGCTGTGACACTGTGCTGTGACACTGCTGTGACACTGCTGTGACACTGTGCTGTGACACTGCTGTGACACTGGGCTGTGACACTGTGCTGTGACACTGCTGTGACACTGCTGTGACACTGGGCTGTGACACTGTGCTGTGACACTGTGCTGTGACACTGCTGTGACACTGTCCTGTGGCCCTGCTGTGACACTGGGCTGTGACACTGTGCTGTGACACTGTGCTGTGACACTGCTGTGACACTGTGCTGTGACACTGTGCTGTGACACTGCTGTGACACTGCTGTGACACTGGGCTGTGACACTGCTGTGGCACTGTGCTGTGACACTGCTGTGACACTGCTGTGACACTGCTGTGACACTGGGCTGTGACACTGTGCTGTGACACTGTGCTGTGACACTGCTGTGACACTGCTGTGACACTGGGCTGTGACACTGCTGTGGCACTGTGCTGTGACACTGCTGTGACACTGCTGTGACACTGCTGTGACACTGGGCTGTGACACTGCTGTGGCACTGTGCTGTGACACTGCTGTGACACTGTGCTGTGACACTGTGCTGTGACACTGCTGTGACACTGGGCTGTGACACTGCTGTGACACTGTGCTGTGACACTGTCCTGTGACACTGCTGTGACACTGGGCTGTGACACTGCTGTGACACTGTCCTGTGGCCCTGCTGTGACACTGGGCTGTGACACTGGGCTGTGACACTGTGCTGTGACACTGCTGTGACACTGTGCTGTGACACTGTCCTGTGACACTGCTGTGACACTGCTGTGACACTGTCCTGTGGCCCTGCTGTGACACTGGGCTGTGACACTGTCCTGTGACACTGCTGTGACACTGCTGTGACACTGTCCTGTGACACTGCTGTGACACTGTGCTGTGACACTGCTGTGACACTGCTGTGACACTGGGCTGTGACACTGGGCTGTGACACTGCTGTGACACTGCTGTGACACTGTGCTGTGACACTCTGCTGTGACACTGTGCTGTGACACTGCTGTGACACTGTGCTGTGACACTGTGCTGTGACACTGTGCTCTGGCACTGTCCGCAGGGACAGCCCGGGGACAGCCTGGGCTCTGTCACAGCAGCACATCCCAGGAGCTGGTGGGATGTCAGAGCCCTTTCAGGCTTTCTGTGCTGAGGGGCGCTGACCCTCAGGTGAGCACTGACCCTCAGGTGAGCACTGACCATCAGGCTGGCACTGACCCTCAGGTGAGCACTGACCATCAGGCTGGCACTGACCCTCAGGCTGGCACTGACCCTCAGGTGGGCACTGACCCTCAGGTGAGCACTGACCATCAGGCTGGCACTGACCATCAGGTGGGCACTGACCCTCAGGTGAGCACTGACCCTCAGGTGAGCACTGACCATCAGGCTGGCACTGACCCTCAGGTGGGCACTGACCCTCAGGTGAGCACTGACCATCAGGCTGGCACTGACCCTCAGGCTGGCACTGACCCTCAGGTGGGCACTGACCCTCAGGTGGGCACTGCATTTGACCTGAGGCCGTGGAACAGGATCCCAAAATCGAGTGCTGGCACTGGGTTTGTGGGTGTGCAGCGTGAATGGAATTGTGTGATCTCACAGGGTGAAAAACCTGAATTTGGAATTTTAGTGTATAGTAATGTATGGGGCAAGATGGAGGACTTTGGGCATTGTCTGGGTCCTTCTTCTTCACCTTCTTCTTCCTTCTTCTTCATGGTTTGGGTGGTTTTGCGAGCCTTGGGTGGTCATTGTTGGGTCAGAAATATAAATAATATAGGTGTTCTCTCATTATTGGGTAACTATTGCTTAATTAATCTTGGAAAGTGTTAGAGGTGCTCCATTTTACCTCGTTTCTCTAAGCTGCTAGTTAGAGCTCACAGCTGGTGAGTCTGTAAATAGAAGTACAAATGTGTGTGCAGCTGTGCTGTGGCTGCTGCTGCTCTGGGCAGTGACTGCTCCTGGGCACAGGTGAACAAACGTGTGTGCAGCTGTGCTGTGGCTGCTGCTGCTCTGGGAAGGAGCTGCTCCTGGGCACAGGTGAACAAACGTGTGTGCAGCTGTGCTGTGGCTGCTGCTGCTCTGGGCAGTGGTTCCTGCTGTGCTCCCCTGCAGGAGGCTTGGATGTGGTGGCTGTCCCTGTCACCTGCCAGCCCAGCACCTGCCCTCAGCTGTGGGAGGGGACGTGGTGGCCCTGGCCCTGCAGGTCACCTGGGTGTTTCCATTGTGGGGTGAATGCCTGAGTGACCTTTGCTTTTCCGGCACCTCTGCTGTGTAATTTTCCAGGAATTTCCCAGGAAGCCATTTAACCAGAGGGACCACTGTAAAACGGATCATTTAGCATGCGGTTTTGCCGAGGGCAGTGCCCTTGTGGAAGTGCACTCGGTGCCATGGTCTAGCTGGGGTGTTAGGGCTGGCTTGGAGTCGATGATCTGGAAGGTCTCTTCCAGCCTGGTGATCCTGTGATCCTGTGGTACTGTGAACCCGTGATCCCGTGGTTCTGTGACCCCGTGGTTCTGTGACCCTGTGACCTTGTGGTTCCGTGACCCCATGGTTCTGTGACCCTGTGACCCTGTGGTTCTGTGACCCCGTGGTTCCGTGACCCCGTGGTTCTGTGACCCTGTGACCCTGTGGTTCTGTGACCCCGTGGTTCCGTGACCCCGTGGTTCTGTGACCCTGTGACCCTGTGGTTCTGTGACCCCGTGGTTCTGTGACCCTGTGACCCTGTGGTTCTGTGACCCCGTGGTTCTGTGGTTCTGTGACCCCGTGGTTCTGTGACCCTGTGACCCTGTGGTTCTGTGACCCCGTGGTTCTGTGACCCCGTGTTCTGTGACCCCGTGGTTCTGTGACCCTGTGACCCTGTGGTTCTGTGACCCCGTGGTTCTGTGACCCTGTGACCCTGTGGTTCTGTGACCCCGTGGTTCCGTGACCCCGTGGTTCTGTGACCCTGTGACCCTGTGGTTCTGTGACCCCATGGTTCTGTGACCCTGTGACCCTGTGGTTCTGTGACCCTGTGATCCTATGGTTCTGTGAAATACCAGCCAGACACGTGGCAGTGTGGGATAACAGAACTGATGCCTTAGGAATGCTGACCTGAAACAGAGACTAGAGCTAGAAAAGAAGGTATTTATTGAAAGGCCGCTGGTCCATCCTCGGTGCTGGCCTTGGGGCACTGCTCCCTCACTCTGGGTGGTAGAGGGCTCTGGGGAATGTCCGTGGAGCTGTCCTGCAGCCATCCCGACACAGGCTGACCTGAGCCCTGGCTGCTGTGAGGGCTGTGGGTGGAGCAGCCCTGGGTGCCCACCCTGTGCGTGTGAAGCCCATCCTCATCTCCCCGGCTTTTGGGACCCCTGTGAACTCATTTAGTGCTCATTAATCTGCACCAGCCAGGGCTCAGCCGGTTAATGAGTGACCTGTTGGCCCCCCTGGGTTGTTGTTGCACAATAAAGTGTTTTTTAACAGAAATAGCACTGGCCAAGCACATGGAGCAGGAGGGATGAGGTGCTGGGTTTCCTTTTCCCTCTCCAGTGCCTCCTGAGCTTGCTGATGGACATCAGATAAATGCAGCATGCTCGCACTCCTTGGAAGAGCTCCTGGCCAACTCGAGGGGTATTTTTTTGCTAATTAGGAATGGTTTCTGGCCAATGCAAACATTTTTGCATTGCACATCCATTTCCCAGTCTTCCTAAACTGACTTAGCAGTTGCTTTGCATGGTGTGTTCAATTCCTTAAGGAGTTACAGGGACTAACTTTAATGATACAATAATTTTGTTTTTACATGACTTTAGGGTTGCTTCTAACAGTAGGTTGGAGTCTGTGGTTTCTAAAGGGGCTCATTTACAGCGCTGGGCTGGCATTGTACCTTTAATTTCTTCCATTATCTACCAGCATTCCCTGGATTCCCGGGTAGTGAATGCTCACTTGAGGTTCCTGACAGTCCTGTTACACTGGATTTCCATTTCCCTCACCTGTGTAATCTTCTCTGTGGATATGAACAGGCAAAACAGATTGGCCCGAGACGCTGGGGACCGAACACGCAGCTGGTGCTTTCTCCGGGGACAGAAGGGAGAGCAGAGGCATCCTGCACTGCACGGTTAGAGCCGTGCCTTGTGCTCCAAGGGTTCCAGGCTCGGGAGGGACTGCTGCCACCGCTCCCCATCGCCCTTTGCTGCCTCTCTCCATCCCTCTGCATTTCAGCACAAATGTCGCTTTTGATTCCTCCCAGTTGGCCCCGGCTGATCCTCCGGTTTGAAAGCTTTCCATACTGCGTCCTCTCGTCCCTGCCTTGTCCTGTCCCTCTCTCCCTGCTGGTCCTGGAGGGCTCAGCCCGTCCTTGGGGATGCTCAGAGCTCTCCCTGGGCTCTGCCTCCTTCCCTTCTGTGCCCTGTCGCCCTGGCCAGGCCCTCTGTGTCTCCAGAGCTGCTCCAATCCCCGATCTGTCCATCCCCCGTGTTCCTGTCCCTGCCCAGGCGTGGCCTCACCTCTCGTGTCAGCCCACCTGTGGGATGGCTTTGGAGCAAGGCTGGAACTCTCCTTCCTGCCAGATGAAACTCGTGGCATTTTGTGGCAGCAAATTTGTGGTTTCTGTGGCCACAGTTTCGTGTTTCTGTATCCATTACTGGGGTGCTTCTTCCAAGCTACACTGCAGAAGGACAGAGGGTAGAGAAATGCTATTGATTATGCCAATGTGTAGAAATACATCAATAGAAAGCGGACCATGTCAGACTACCCTGACGCATCTGCTGTTGCAAGATTTTAAAAATAATTTCTTAGGCCTTTAGTGTTGAGTTAAATGTTCCTGTTGATATTCATGGAGCTGGAAAACATGCAGCTAAAGAGTAAAAGGTTGATTTGAACCTTAAAATGTGATTTATTTTGCTGGCTTCCCCAGATTTGAGGATGTTGTAGACCGAGTTTGCTAACTGCATCCTACTATATTGTTCTCCTGCTGCTGGAGATTAATACCAGGTCCTGATGTTGAACACTCACTGGGAGTTCACTGTGTACCTAAAGTGTTACTTTTAGGTATCTTGCAAATAACTGCAGAATAAACAGCAAAAAAAAAGTCATAATTTTAAAATAGTGAAGACAAGGCGCTTTTTTTTTTTTTTTTTTTTCCTTTTTTCTTTTTTCTTTTGCATCCCTCATCCTTCTGTATAATGCATTTTTGCAGGGAAATGTACTCTTCATTCTCTCTATTTCACTGGCAAATGGAAGCTGTGTATCCAGCCTGCTTTATCCCACAGCACATCTTGTGATTACAGTGAGATCTTAATTACAGGGATGTCAGAGCAGCACCTGGCGCTCTGTTGTGCAGTGGGCAGGGCTGGGCTGCGTGAGGCTTGGGGAGGTCCTGTGGGCATGTGGAACCCTGCCATGAGCTGAGGAAACACCCCTGGGGCCATGGCAGCACAGCCGAGGGCACTGCCTGGGTGATGGGCACTGCCTGGGTGATGGGCACACACTGCCTGGGTAATGGGCACACACTGCCTGGGTGATGGGCACTGCCTGGGTGATGGGCACACACTGCCTGGGTGATGGGCACTGCCTGGGTGATGGGCACACACTGCCTGGGTGATGGGCACACACTGCCTGGGTGATGGGCACTGCCTGGGTGATGGGCACACACTGCCTGGGTAATGGGCACACACTGCCTGGGTGATGGGCACTGCCTGGGTGATGGGCACACACTGCCTGGGTGATGGGCACTGCCTGGGTGATGGGCACACACTGCCTGGGTGATGGACACACACTGCCTGGGTGATGGGCACTGCCTGGGTGATGGGCACTGCCTGGGTGATGGACACACACTGCCTGGGTGATGGGCACTGCCTGGGTGATGGGCACACACTGCCTGGGTGATGGGCACACACTGCCTGGGTGATGGGCACTGCCTGGGTGATGGGCACACACTGCCTGGGTGATGGGCACTGCCTGGGTGATGGACACACACTGCCTGGGTAATGGGCACACACTGCCTGGGTGATGGGCACACACTGCCTGGGTGATGGGCACTGCCTGGGTGATGGGCACACACTGCCTGGGTGATGGGCACTGCCTGGGTGATGGGCACTGCCTGGGTGATGGACACACACTGCCTGGGTAATGGGCACACACTGCCTGGGTGATGGGCACACACTGCCTGGGTGATGGGCACTGCCTGGGTGATGGGCACACACTGCCTGGGTGATGGGCACACACTGCCTGGGTGATGGGCACTGCCTGGGTGATGGGCACTGCCTGGGTGATGGGCACACACTGCCTGGGTGATGGGCACACACTGCCTGGGTGATGGGCACACACTGCCTGGGTGATGGGCACTGCATGGGTGATGGGCACACACTGCCTGGGTGATGGGCACACACTGCCTGGGTGATGGGCACACCAGCTCCTCCTGTGTGCACATTGCAGGTGGGTGTGGGGTGCAACGGAATAGAATGGAATGGAATGGAATGGAACAATAGAATGTTTTCAGTTGTAAGGCACCTATGAGTTCCCTCACCTAGGCTCGTGTCGTGCCTCCGTTTGGTGCCTCAGGACTGCCCAAAGCTAAAGCACGCTCTTAGGCCGTAGTCCAGACGCCTCCCGAGCACTGCCAGCTTGGATCACGGCCGTGGCTGCTGCCTGTTCCTAAAGCACCCGGGTTTGGGGTCCCTGTCCCGCTCTGGTGAGTGACTGCTCAGGCCAGGGCCCTTGCTGCCTCTCCAGATGGTGGCTGCGGAGCCAGAGCAGCGGGTGAGCGGGGCTGCCAAGGCAGCAGCTGTCACCTCCTGCTCGCTGCCACCAAAGCCTCTGCTGGCGGCTGGGAGTCAGGCCGTAGCAGTCACCCGCGGGTAATCGCTCTCCTGGTGCGGGTGAATGACAGCTTTCTCCTGTCAGCGCGGAGAGCGGAGCCTCGCGAGCACACGCAATTGTTCCAGGCAGGCTCAGGGCTTCTATTTTAGGGATAATCACGTACTCTGTAGTGATAAGTTAACATTCTTAGTAATCCAGTGTGTTGTGCACAAAAAGCGACACACTGCTACTATGATTTTCTTCTTCAAATGCTGAGATTGCTTTTGCTTTATTGGGATCACGTAATCGTAGAATCATTTACTCGCACAGAATTATCAGATGGCCTGCTGAATCCTGCAGAAAATACTGGATCTGGGAGACCAGTCAGTGCAACTTCCCATCAGCGGAACTCTGTATTCATTTATTAGAAGTGACGTCTCTGCTGACAGGTTCAAGGGCCTGGTGAATATTCATATCTAGGTTTGTTTCCTGCCTGCTGACTCGAGCAGGCTTCCCGGATCAGCTGTAGTCATGGATACATGGAAATGACACTTTGGGGTTTGTTTTCTCGGTGGCAATGCCTTTTTACACAGGTATTCCAAACATTATAACAAAGAATTGTCCAAAGCTCTCGTCCTGGAGCGATGGCAGATGGTGAGCGCTGTGGTTTAATTGTCAGGGGAATGCTGCCCTGCCAAGGGGCTCCCTGGAGCTGGGCACCCTCCTGGGGAGGGGAGGTCAGCCAGGGGATCTGATTGCACGTGGAAGACATTTCATCTGTTGCTCCGAATGCTTCGGCCAGAGGATTTGAGACAGAATATTGATGAGGCTGAAGCAGCAGTTTTGCACTGCTCGCTGCAGCCCCTGTAGGGGTGGTAGGAAAATCCTCAATAAAAATCACTGCTTAAAGAAAAGGCCCACAGAGAAGGGAGGTGATGATGGAGATGATGAGGAGGTGACACACCACCCCTGGAGATAAGCCTGTCCCCTGGAGGCTTGGGAGGCTGCAGAAGGTTGTGGGGACACTGGTGTCCCCATGTGTCTGTGCTGGGATCTCCTGGAGGAATCTTGGGCAGATCAGAGAGTCATTAGGGTTGGAATGAACCTCCAGGATCAATGAGGGCAGCCTTTGACCGATCACCACTAAGACAACTAAACCAAGCAAACGTGGGGCAGTGCTGGTGCATCCCCCCTCAGCCTCACTGAGGGAGGGGACTGCTGGTGCAGGGACTCACAGAGCACGAGCTGGCCCGGATTCTGTTTGCAGTTTCATTTGGCAAAGTTTTCTGAGCTCCCCTGCAGAAAACGTCCCACAAAAGTGACAATAACAATATTTTGGAAATAAGCCTAGCACAAAAGGGTAATAGGAACTCCACGGGCATGCGTGGGCTCTTGATTCATCCTCAGAGATGACAGATGTGCATTTATTTAAGATCTGGGAGTGGGACTCATAATGTTTATAGTGAATTCTTTGTTCCCTCTCTTCCTGAGTGATTCTGGTCTCTGTGGCCAGGCTCAGCGCTCACTGCTGACCACCTCATGCCGCAAACCCCCAAGCCCATGCCAAGCATTTCTTTTCATCCAGACATCTGGCAAGGAATGCTGAGGGTCCCCTGCACGGTCAGGGTCTCGTGGTAGAACTGGCAAGGGCCGACAGCTGTGTCTGAGCAGGTGGGCTCAGCCCATCAGCAAGCTCCTCCTCACCCTGTCTTTTTCATTTAAAACTGATACTCAATGAAATCACAGCAGTACTTCGGTGTAAAAATAATTCTGTTTGCAGCAGCAGCTGATGGAGGCAGTGGCTGAGGTGTTACAGCTGCACCATCATCTCTTGTCACTGCTCCTCAGGCTGTCTCTGGGACAAACCATGGGTCCTTGCGGATGGGTTTGTGGGGAAAGGCAGTGCGGGGCTGTCCCTGTCCTCTGAGAGCTGTCCCCTGGCAGCATTGGCACCAGCACCAGTGCCAGCACCAGGACCAGTACTGGCACAGCCAGCGCTGCCCGAGCACAGGGGGCAGGGGCAGGGCAGTGGGGCAGTGGGGCAGGGCTGTGGGCAGTGTTTGTGAGGTTGTGGGGCAGGGCAGTGGGGCAGTGTTTGTAGGGCAGTGTTTGTAGGGCAGGGCTGTGGGCAGTGGGGCAGGGCTGTGGGGCTGTGGGCAGTGTTTGTGCGGCACTGTTTGTAGGGCAGGGCTGTGGGCAGTGGGGCAGGGCTGTGGGGCTGTGGGCAGTGTTTGTAGGGCAGTGTTTGTAGGGCAGGGCTGTGGGCAGTGGGGCAGGGCTGTGGGGCTGTGGGCAGTGTTTGTGCGGCACTGTTTGTAGGGCAGGGCTGTGGGCAGTGGGGCAGTGTTTGTAGGGCAGTGTTTGTGGGGCTGTGGGGCAGGGCTGTGGGCAGTGTCTCTGGGGCTGTGGGGCAGGGCTGTGGGGCTGTGGGCAGTGTTTGTGAGGTTGTGCGGCAGGGCAGTGGGGCAGTGTTTGTAGGGCAGTGTTTGTGGGGCTGTGGGGCAGGGCTGTGGGGCAGTGTTTGTAGGGCAGTGTTTGTGGGGCTGTGGGGCAGGGCTGTGGGGCTGTGGGCAGTGTTTGTGCGGCACTGTTTGTAGGGCAGGGCTGTGGGCAGTGGGGCAGTGTTTGTAGGGCAGTGTTTGTAGGGCTGTGGGCAGTGGGGCAGTGTCTGTGGGGCAGGGTCTCACCACGCTCCCCACCCTGCCACACTCACCGTGTGCCTCTGAGCTCTGTGAAGCTCCCCCTGAATCCACGCAGGTCGGAGCTGAATTTTAAACTTGTGCTAACCCACGAATTTAGTGACCTCAGGCAACCCTCTACTCAAAAGGAAAGCAGCTGCTGTCCTGCAGCTTCCCCAGAGGAAAACTTTTAATAAAAGCTTGGCAACGCTCTGTGGTTGTCTCCCTGTCTTCTTTTAAATGCAAGCTTCTTTGTAGTAAAGCACTTACAAATGTAAATCCTTTTTTCTTTACCTCGTAGTGAACTTTGACCACTTCCAGATCCTCCGGGCGATTGGGAAGGGAAGCTTTGGCAAGGTGAGCTCTCGGTCCTGCATGGTTTGTTTATCAGGGGTCTGCTGCTGTGTACTTGTGGTTTATTGGAACAGCCACAGGGCCGAAATTGGCTATTTTTGTATTTTTTTACTACGGCTGCTCAGTCAGCACAGGACAAATGTTCAGGAAAATACTTTGCTGCCATTTGGCACTGCTTTAATTCTTGGCATCTCGGTGCAACAGATGCGTTGTAAATTACCAGCACAATTGTGGCCCTTTTACAGCAAATGTTCTTCATGTTTTCAGTTGCTGTGGGGATGTCTGGGCTGTGGGGGCACTGAGGCAGGAAGGTGCTGGAGTTGTCCTTGGTGGCTGACGGAGCTGGCACACTGCTCAGCACGGCTCTGTGAAGTCCTGGGCTGTTTTCCCAACCAGAACTCGGTTATGCTGAAGAGGCTTTGTTGTTTATTTTTATCTGGTTTTTCTTGCCAAGCATGTGGGAGGATGTGGGAGGTGATGATCAGAAAGCTGTGTCTCTCTGGGGTTGGTTGCTGGTTGCTTTCCTGGTGTCAGTCCTTTTCCATTCCCTGTTTCTCTGGCTCCCCCTCTGTCCCTGTGCCGATGACTCTGGGCGTTTGCGGCCCGACCTGGCAGTGCCAGCACGGTGTCCGTGGCATGTGAGTGTCCTCACACCAGCACCGGGCTGCTCTGGCGGCTCTGCAGTCCCTTTGTCACCCAGCAGTGGTGCCCGTCCGAGCACAGGGTCACCTGGATGAGAGCTGTGGGAGCGCCAGGGCCGGTGACGATCCTGGGACCTGCAGAGCTGCCTGTGTCACCTGCAGAGCTGGCTGTGTCCCCTGCTCAGGTGTCTGTGTCCCCTGCTCGGGTGTCTGTGTCCCCTGCTCAGGTGTCTGTGTCCCCTGCTCAGCTGGCTGTGTCCCCTGCTCAGGTGTCTGTGTCCCCTGCTCAGGTGTCTGTGTCCCCTGCTCAGCTGCCTGTGTCCCCTGCTCAGCTGCCTGTGTCCCCTGCTCATCTGCCTGTGTCCCCTGCTCAGGTGTCTGTGTCCCCTGCTCATCTGCCTGTGTCCCCTGCTCAGCTGGCTGTGTCACCTGCTCAGGTGCCTGGGGACACTGTGACACGTGCAGTGTCCCAGCCGTGGAAGGGCCCAGCCCTGCTCCGCGGGTGGCACAAGTGTCCCCACATGCCGGTGACACAAACAGGACAGCTGAGAGGCTGGGTGAGCTGCACCTGCTCACCTTTCCCCAGGTCATCTTGGAGGGTTTCTCCCATCACATTTGATCAAGAGCTGATGCCATGAGGGTGAGAAAATCCAGATCTGGCTCTGGAGATGATCCACGCTGTCCTTTGCCCTCTCCCTCTCTGTGGTGCAGCCTGACGATGTCCTGTCCCTCAGGAGCAGCCTGCCGTGCTGTGCTTGGAGGGCTGGAAGATGGAAACTTTGCAAAAGCAGAAATTTCCCAGGAGATCTGAGACCTGTTGGGTCAGAAGAACCCAAGTTGTTACCAATTCCTGAACATCTCTTTTTGGATACTGCATGTGTATTAAGCAGTTCCAGTGCTGGGTGACGGTAGCAGCACTAAATCAGGTGGGGCTTGTGTGGGGAGGGTCCAGCAGGTCTGAGAGGCAGCAGAGGGGACACTGTCAGTCCCAGTGCTGCCGTCAGGGTATGAGGAGGGTCCAGCAGGTCTGAGAGGCAGCAGAGGGGACACTGTCAGTCCCAGTGCTGCCATCAGGGCTCCTTTTGAGGGAAGATCTTTTGGTACAGCCTCAGCTCCCTGACGAACCCCAGGGGATCCATTACCCTGCTCTGGCACAACCCACCCACGTGAATTCCTGCTGGGTTTCCATGAAAGTCTGCCTGGGACTTCCAGGGCTAATGAAAATGGGTTGCCAGCAGCGTGCAAGTCACTGTGACGGTTTGAGGGGGTGGTTTGAAACACTCACCCCTCTTTGCAGCCACATCCCTCGAGCAAGGAGAGGCAAAAGCTTGCAGCAGAGCTCTGTCAGATTTCTGGGCTCCTGTTGAATGATGGTGAATGATTAAATACCAGCTCAGTCCTTGCGCTGTGAGGATGAGGCAAGCAGCAGAAGAAAGCCTCCAGGGATCCCATGGGGACAGGACGCAGAGATCCCATAGGGACAGGACACAGGGATCTCACAGGGACAGGACACAGGGATCTCATGGGGATTAGACACAGTGATCCCATGGGGACAGGACACAGGGATCTCACAGGGACAGGACCCAGGGATCCCATGGGGACAGGACCCAGGGATCCCATGGGGACAGGACACAGGGATCTCACAGGGACAGGACCCAGGGATCCCATGGGGACAGGACACAGGGATCTCACAGGGACAGGACACAGGGATCTCATGGGGATTAGACACAGTGATCCCATGGGGACAGGGCACAGGGATCCCATGGGGACAGGACCCAGGGATCCCATGGGGACAGGACACAGGGATCTCACAGGGACAGGACCCAGGGATCCCATGGGGACAGGACCCAGGGATCCCATGGGGACAGGACACAGGGATCTCACAGGGACAGGACCCAGGGATCCCATGGGGACAGGACCCAGGGATCCCATGGGGACAGGACACAGGGATCTCACAGGGACAGGATGCAGTGATCCCATAGGGACAGGACACAGGGATCTCATGGGGATTAGACACAGTGATCCCATGGGGACAGGGCACAGGGATCCCATGGGGACAGGACGCAGTGATCCCATGGGGACAGGACAGAGGGATCTCACAGGGACAGGACCCAGGGATCCCATGGAGACAGGACCCAGGGATCCCATAGGGGACAGGGCACAGAGATCCCATAGGGACAGGACCTAGGGATCCCATGGGGACAGGACACAGGGATCTCACAGGGACAGGACACAGGGATCTCATGGGGATTAGACACAGTGATCCCATGGGGACAGGGCACAGGGATCCCATGGGGACAGGACCCAGGGATCCCCTGGGGAGAGGACACAGAGATCTCACAGGGACAGGACCCAGGGATCCCATGGGGACAGGACCCAGGGATCCCATGGAGACAGGACACAGGGATCCCATGGGGACAGGGCACAGTGATCCCATGGGGACAGGACACAGGGTTCTCACAGGGACAGGACCCAGTGATCCCATGGGAACAGGACCTGGGAGCATCTCCTGTGGTGGCCTTGGGCACAGCATTTCCTTCCATGGTCACCTTGTGCACCTCTCAGGACAGACTGGGATGTCCTCAGTGTGGGAACTGTAGGAAAGGAAGGGACAAGGAACTCATAAATCTCTTCTGAAGAGCCTGAGAGCCTCGGAGCTGTGGCTCGGGCATATCTGCAGTAAATTGCCAATTTCTGTTTTCTAGAGATGGGTTTAATCAGCTTTAAGGCACAATTAATCAAATGAAGGTCAGGTTCAATTCCATGTTTACTCCAATTTGTAAGTGTGCAATATTTTCCACACACAGCAGAGCTGGAATGATTTGATTTTCAGTGATTTAATATCAGCATGGTGTTCCTCCTGCAGCACAAGCTCCTTTCCAAGCAGCAGCAGCAGCAGCAGTTGCTCAGGTTTTGGCTGCTCTGATGACCTTTCCCAAGGAGCAGCAGCCAGGAGAGGATTTCTAGAATGGGGTGCAGTTTGTGGCCCTGTTTTAGTGGGAAATTTGCTCTGAGGTTCATTGTGCTTCACGAGAAACAGGGTGGGACCCAGAAATCTCCAAAGGCAGTGGGGACATTGCAGGGTGGGGACCTCTGCCTGTTAAATTTGGCCTCTTCTGGCTTCAGCCCCTGTGGGGCAGCTGGGGCTGTTTGCTCCTGACCTCCTCCCAGCTGGGCTGCCCTCTCGGTCCTGCAGCAGCTTTTCCGAGGCATGAGGAGCTGGGGCTGTGGGAATTCATTATTTGCGCTTCACTGCTGAGAAGAAATAAGGACACATCTGAAGTGGTTCAGCATGGATTTGCGCCTTCGTGCGCCATTGGAAATAGGAGATTAAACCAAGATTGGGGCTGGAAGGAGCAGCAGCAGGAGATGGAATCTTCCAGAGGGAGCCAGTGTGCCTGGGGTGGGGGCTGGGGGCCCGTGGGGGGCTGGCTTTCCGTTTGCTCCGGAGGGAGCTGGAGGTGCTGGTCCCAGTGCCCAGCTCCACACTGACCCTCCCAGGGAGGGCTGCCTGTGTGTGGCTTGCTTTGCACAAGTGCTTCAACTTCATGATTTTGTTGCTTTAATAATTCACACAGCCTGGAGCTGGGTACAGAAAGGCTTTAATCCATTTTCTAAAGGTCACAGATGCCCAGCCAGTAGCTGTACCATAAATAAAATTCCCTTCAAGTCTATTCTCAACTGAATCCCTCTTTGAAATCAACACCAGCTTGATCCATTTTCTTTTTTTCCTGCGTTATAAATGTTGGATTTTCCCCCTAAAGAAAGGCTGGAATCTTAATCCCTTGATATTTAGCTGCCACACATATTTTTGATTTTTCCTTTATTGTCCTGGATCTCGCATGAGGCTGAGGGTTTGCCAGAGGCAGGGGCTGGACACAGCTGTCCGTGCTGGACACTGCTGCTGTCACTCGGTCACACACCGTGTCATTGGCCTGCCATGGAGACAGGGGTGCCTCGGCTTTGTCCAGGGGCAGCCTGGTGCTGGAGAGGGCACAGCCAGGTCAGGGCAGTCTCGAGAGCTGCTGGTGGCTCCTGGGCTGCTGCTCTTGGGCCACCTGCGCTGCTCAGGCCCTGTCCTGCCCGGCCCCCAGGCTGCCCAGGCAGTCCTGCAGGATGCAGGAGGCTCTGCAGGCAGGAGATGGGCAACTGCAGCAGGAGCGATGTGAAAGACTAACACTCGGGAGACGTTCATGCCCAGAGGGTGCTGGCACTGCCCAGGCTCCCCAGGGAATGGGCACAGCCCCAGAGCTCCAGGAGAGCTTGGACACTGCTCCAGGGATGCCCAGGGTGGGATTGTTGGGGGTCTGTGCAGTGCCAGGGGCTGGACTCCTTGTGGGTGTTTTCCAGCTCAGGATTCTCCATGATTCTGTGATTCTCTGACTGCACAGCATGCTCCACCAGTGCACCCAGCACAGGGGCAGCAGCCTGGGCTGGGGACAGTGGCAGCAGCAGGAAAAAGCACAGAGCACACACAGAGTGGGGACCCTCCCTCTGATGCCTTCTCGCAGGTAGTACCAAGGGATTTTTCTTCTTTCGTGGACCCTGCTAAGCTGTGAGCGTGTCCTGAGTAAAAGCGACGGGAGAGAATGGCCGAGCATGAATGCAGTGGTGACGGGGTCCAGCACCTCCTCACTGCCTGCATCTCCGGCTGTGGGGGCAGCAGCAGAGTTACAGAGTGGGGAGTGCCCCGAAGGGTCTGGGGTGACTGGGAGAGCAGTGAGCTCAGCTGGGAGGAGCTGGGGATTATCCTGCACTTCCACTGGGGACCTGTTTGGGCTTTCTGAAAGACCAGACTTGGAAAGACCATGATTTATCAAACAAGCTGCCCACTTTTGTTATTATTATACACCCGGCGCCTTATTAACATTCGCGTTAGAAACTGCCTGGGGTTTATTTGAGCCCCCGCCGTTCGCAGTGGGTGAGTCACGCTGCTGTGGGAGTGTGGGTGGGACGGGGGGTGGGACAGCAGCCAGGGACCTGTGGGCAGCAGAGACACCTAAGGGAGCAACAAATGGCCCATCTATTTCCCGGGGGGCAGAAGCATCGTCCTGCACCCAAACACGCCCTGATGGCCCTGGGCCACCGCCGGCTCTCCACGGGGGCTGGCACCGCTGGCAGCGGGTGCTGGAGCGAGGCGGTGGCTCAGGACAGGTGGGGACGAGCTGGTTGGTGTCCCCGGGGTGGCACGGGCCAGGGGTGCCCTGTGGTGGCTCTGCTCTGCTGGGAGCAGGAGCGGTGTCCAGAGCTGCAGCGCAAGGCAGCTCCTGTCCCCGGGGCACCGAGAGCTGGCTGTGGCTTGTGCCAGCAGCGGTGTTCTCTCGCCTGAATTCCTGCATTGCACCGCAAGGCAGCTCCTGTCCCCGGGACACCGAGAGCTGGCTGTGGCTTGTGCCAGCAGCAGTGTTCTCTCGCCTGAATTCCTGCATTGCACCGAGCCTCGAGAGCAGCTGGCTGCTTGGGCTCTTCCTGGCTCTGAGATGAGATTTTTCAGCATTGGATTCTGCAACCAAATCCACCCACACCCTCCCCTGTCCCCCTCCCCTCCTGAACCCAAAGAGATCTCATTTTGGGGTCTTCAACTGAGGAATTTTATGGATCGACATCTGCTGCCTGGTGGGCGGCAGGTGTGCTGAATGCTGACCCTTGGTCAGGAGGGCAGTGGGGTGAGGGATGGAGAGCTGCAAGCCGTCAGGAGGAGGAGGAGGAGGAGTTGCAGAGGGAGCAGAGGAGGATGGAGCTGGGGCAGGGGGTCCTGGATTTGGAGAAACATTGGAATAGGGTACCCAGGGAGGTGTGGAGTCCCCACTCCTGCCTGGTGGTGTACAAGGAACGACAGGACGTGGCATTCAGTGCTCTGCTCCGGTGGGCAGGGTGGTGTTTGGTCAAAGATTGCACCTCGATCTTGGAGGTCTTTTCCAGCAGAAAGGATTCTGTGATTCTATGAGACGTAGCCTAAGTGCATCACGGAATTCCTTAAACATTCATCCACCTGTACGGACAAAGAGCAGAACGTTTTGGCATTGATGAGATTAATAATTGGGAATGTGACGATTGTTCTGTTAGCACTGCCCTCAGGAGAACCTCCCGTTGTGCAGGGGCTCCTCCTGCCCAGTACGGCCCACACGGCCACGCCAGACTGCAGCTCTCACGGCCAACACAAAAACCTCTTACTTTTAAAGTAAAAAATCCATCCTTTGTCACTAATGATAATTATAATTTTCTCAGAGGCTGAAATGTGACCAGCATTTGGATCTTGTTTTTGTTCTGACAAGCCGTCATAGCCCACACCCCCACCAGCTCGTAAATGGAACGGAGAGATGGAAGCTTCCAGCATCAGATGCAGCTTTTGGCAACAATAAAATTGAAGCTGTGTTGGACATTGAGGTCATCTGCAGGTCTTTGGAAACTGCAGCTTGTGAGTTTGGGAGGTTGTGTTAATGCTCATGGTTGGACAATCCAATTACAAACCACTTAATGTCATAAATGATAAGGAGCAGTGTCCTGGGTTCCTATGAAATTATGGATACATCAGCATGATACAGCAAAAAGAGTTTATTAAGGAAAATACTGCCTGGCTTTGCCCAGAGCATTACTGCTGTACCCTGCTGTGACTCTGGGCAGTGGTGTCTGTGGAAGGAGACTTTCTCCTCTTCTTCACAGGATGTATTTCTTCTTGTGGGTCTAAAGTTCATGAATTCTTATTGAGGTGTCTGTGCACCGCTTAGAAACTGCTCTGAATCTCGTGGGAGTTGTACGGACGCAGCTCCAAAAGGCTGCACGCAGTTCTGCTCTGGTTTTTCTGTGGTGAGGGCAGGAGCTGCCCACAAGCCACTACGAGGCCCTTGGGATTTCCTGTGTCTCAGCAATGAATTAAAGATGGGGCGTGAAAAATAGACGCAGAAACGGATGCAACTGGTGCACAACTCACAGCGGAAGGGAGTGCAGCGAGGGGGGATCTGACACGATTTTGCTGCAGTTTGAGGAGCACACAGCCCGTGCACCTGGAGCCAGTGGCAGTGCCAGCACTGCCTGGGGTCAGGCCCTTCGTGTGTGCCAGGCTTGCTAGGCTCTGTCCCTCCCAGTGCTGGGCACACCCGCTGCTTTTGTCCCTCCCACTTTTCCTGCCAGCCTTTCTCCTTTGAAGCTGCCTCTTTTCCTGTCCTCTGAGGTGGCCATCTGCCTTGTTTCCCGGATGAACCATGTTGGTGGGCTGTGGGGATGAGCGAGAAGAGGGATGTGGGAAAAGCTGTTGTGGGATAGACCTTTAGAGGTGGAGCAGGAAGGTCGTGTGGAGGGCTGGGAGGTCGTGTGGAGGGCTGGGTGTCTCCTCCAGCTGAGGGGGTCCTTGCACAGAGCCCCCAGGCCCCAGGCGTGTTTGGGAGCGGGGCTGGGCACGCACTGCCCCACAGCCTGCAGACCCTGCTCCTCAGGGAGCTGTGCCCTGGGACTGCTCTGCCCCACGCCTCCTTCTCGGCCCCAGACTGATGGATTGATTTGGGAGGAAGAGACAGGAACAGGAAATTCTCGTGGCACCTGCTCGTTCTGTCTCTGCTGATGCACCTCTGTGCTCAGCCCCACGCTCAGCACTGGGGACAGGGCACGGGAGGATGGGCCAGGGAAAGGTCAGGCTGCCAGGCTGGCACTGCAAAGGGCTCCCGAGAAAACAGCCAGGGAATACAGAACATGTGAGCAGCATGGGGAGCTGGGTGTGATTTTTGGTGGGTTTGGGTTCCTTACCCCGGCTCTTTCCATCGGTGATGCTGTTCCCAAGCCCAGGGTGAGGGGTGAGGGTGCAACCCGGTGAGGGTCACCTGCTGAAAAGGTTATTTATGTAATGTGCATAGCAAAATCATGTCTGTTTCAATAGTTCCATAAAATTAAAATACCAGGAGTGAAAATGTTGACAAATTCTAAATTTAGTGCTTTCCATTTTCGTACCAACTGGCCATTTTGTTCTCTGAAATAAAACTGTAAGTACAGGATAACATTGACAATTGCAAATTGTCTTTTCTTATTTTTTCTTACTACTTTTTTATTCTTACTGACCCATCACATTTGGGATAGACCATATTTTATCTGTATGATCAGGGACTCTATCTCCCCTCAGAAAACATTCTGGACTGTAAGTCCATGAGATTTTTTTTAAAGAAAGAAGAGCATGGAAAGAAACCATGTTTATTGAACAGAAGCCTTTTGTGTTTCTGCTTTCCACCCTCACCTCCCGTTTACTTACTATTTATGTCCAAAATCCATCGAGTTCCCTTCTGTTCCTGTAGTTCTCTCAAGGAGTTGCAGTAAGTTTGTTGTGCCGTATTATTACTTTTGATATAAAAATTGTTTTTAAAAGTAAGTGCTAAAAATTCCTCTCAATAAAGGGCAATGCAGTATGAAATACTTATCTGTTCATGTACGGCAAGCGGTGCAGTTGAACCAAACCTCACTGAAGGTTACCCAGCACCAACCCAGGCAGGAGCTTCAGCCTCCGCTCACCCGTGGGGGGATCGTGCCCCCCGGGTGCCCCTCACAGAGCTCTGGGCTGCTGCTGCATCCTCGGGCTCTCAGCTCAGCTCTGCTCTGCTCTGCAACTCGATTTCAGCCCCTGCTACTGTCTCTGGGCTTGCCAGAGAGGTGAAGATTGTTACCCAGAGCAGCTGCGGCTGCCCCTGGATCCCTGGCAGTGCCCAAGGCCAGGTTGGACATTGGGACAGGGGGAGGTGTCCCTGCCACGGCAGGGGTGGCTCTGGGTGGGATTTAAGGTTCTTTCCAGCCCAAGGCATCCTGTGATTCTATGATTGTGAGATTCAGGGTGTTCCTGGGCAGAGGAGTCCCATCCTGCAAATACGGAGGAACATAAAGCACATTTCTTTGTCCTGGTAACCTGAGGTAATTACGTGCTGTTTGGTAGGTTTGACAGAAAGGTTTGTGAAGGCTCCTTGGGGACAGACAGCCCCTGTGTGACAGTGACTGCTGGGGCTTGGCTCTGGGGTGGCTGGGGAGGGAGAGCAGCCAGGAGGAGCAGGGGTTTGTGTGTGCCCACAGCCCCTGTGCCCTCGCTGTGGCAGGGATCTCCATCTCTCCACAGCTGCCCTTCCAGGGCTGAGCCCTGCGTGCAGCCCGGGGACAAACCCCAGCTCGATGGAGCTTCTGCCAAGGGAAAAGCAAGAGTTTGGCTGCAAGAGGCACTGATTCCTCCTGCGGGCTTTGCACTGTGGAACACGAGTATCCCCAGCTCTCTTGGCTGGAAAGAAGGACCTGTGTTCATTTCCTTCAGCACAGGAGGGAAGCTTTGGTGCCTGGGGGCATGTTGTGGCAGCAGCACAAACCAGGACGTCGGGGCCACTTGGTCTCGATGCCAGTGCCCGTCAGGGCCTGATCGCCATGAGTGATGAGGCTTTTCAAAATAGCACAGCAGTGTTCTTGCCCTGGGGTCAGGGAACGTCAACATCAATTTACATTCAGAGATTAAATAAGGCCCTCCAATCTTCATTGGAAGTAATTAGATTTCTTTTTGTTCCCAATATCTGTCAAATACGTAGTTAAAAAAAATAGTTTTGTCTAACCAGCCTATCACAGAAATGCAGTCAAGGCCATAAGGAGAGATGGCTCCAAATACTAGACATAGCTCAAAACGCGTGTCGCCCACAGGGAAACACTGCACAATTTATTCAGACGGTGCTCGTTAGCTGTGGTTGTGTGCAGGGTCCGGGATGTAAATCTATGGAGCGCTGCTGAGCTGGAGGAAATGGTGGATCCAGGCCTGGATCCGTCCAAAAGGCAGAAAGATGGGTCACAGTGTCTTCAGGGATCTCTGCAGGTTGGTCTGAGTTTTCATCATCCTGCTTTAATTATTGAGAAAGAAAAGCCCAGCAGAGATATCTGAGCGTGTGATTAAAGCCAGACAGAAATGTAGGTGCCTTACAGCCTTTCTGTAGGCAGTGTGACAGCTCCAGAGCACACCTCCTGGGCCGTCCTCCTGCTCTCCCCACGGTGCAAGCACAGCCCCTGTCCCCAGGGAGCCTCCCAGGGGCTGCTCCATGGCCTGCGGGTCACCAAATCCACGCCGTGCCCCAGCAGGGATGTGCTCAGGGCTCTGGCTAAAGGATGGTCCCAAGTGTCTGCATTTTTGTCTGAGCACTGAGTGAAAACAGCAGCTTTGGGGTGTCTGGCTGGTGATGAGGCTGCTCAGCCAGCGTGCAGGGGACAGGTGGAGAACCAGGACAAGGAAAAGCGAAGAAAAACACTCCTCTTTCCTTTTTGTTCTTCAGGGTTCTCTGCTGTGACTTCGTCAGTTTCTCCTTGTTTATTTGGATTAGTGTCTCTCCTGAGGAAAAGAAATCTACACGTGCTTTGGAGCTTCAAGTCAAATAATCCCCCATATCCAAACTCAATTACAGAAACATCTGCTTAATGTCTGATGGGACCTTATTTTCTCAGTGTGACATTAAAGGGAAATGCTTACTCTGAACCACCTTAAATCACATTAAATCACAGGATTCAGACCCTGTAGATAACATTCTGCAGCCCCCTTCCATGATTTCTTGCAGGGAAATTAGGAAATTAGGAAATCTTCTCTGAAGCATACCAACTGGAAGGTCTGGCCTCATTTGCAGGGCACCAATGAGGAGAGCTTTTCCTGACTAGTTTCCGTGGGCTGGTTGTCCCATTTGCGTGAGCAGGACAGAAGGCAGCTCATTCTGGGAAAAAGAAACCAGAAAACATGGACAAGCTTAGCTTTGCCCGGGTTTTGGGCCGCTCCAGCTGCACACACACGTGGTTTGCTTTGGCAGCACACAGTGCTGGGCACACCCGGGGGGACGCGGACCCACAGGGGTCTGCCGAGCCTCAGGGGGCTGTGCACCTGCACAGAAGCACAGGAGCACCTGCCTAGGACTCCAGATTGAAGCTACTGAGACTGCCCAGAGCAGCTGTGGCTGCCCCTGGATCCCTGGCAGTGCCCAAGGCCAGGTTGGACACTGGGGCTGGAGCAGCCTGGGACAGTGGGAGGTGTCCCTGCCATGGCAGGGGTGGCACTGGGGGGGATTTGGGATCCTTCCCACCCAGACCAGTCTAGGACTGTGATCCTCTGATACACAGCACACTGAAGTGCTGTGGGGAATAGCAGGTGTTATTTTGGGTCAGAGGACTTTTTTGTCTCTAACAGAAGCAACTGAGAGAGATATTTTTTATGGAAGTGTTGACACGACCTGGAAACACCAACAGGCTTGCTGTGAATAAAAGTTTCATCAGCTGCTGTTACAACTTGGCTGCAGCAAACAGCAGTACTGCATAAAAGAGATTTTAATGATTTATGGTGTTCTGACAAACGAGTCCATCAATCTTGGGGAAAAGCACAGCTTTTCAGCAGGGAAAAACTAGAGTTGTAAGGCTCCATGAAAAATATCTTAAGGAGTGAAATGTGGCAAGGAGTCTGGAAGGAGAGACAAAATCAGCGCTTAAAGATGTGAAGGCAGATTTGTCGAGCTGATAACCTTGTACTTCGAGCATGGCTCCTGAGGGTCACACTCATTTGGCTACCACTGCAACTTTAGAGGTTTAAATGGGATACTGGAAAAAAAATCTCCCCTGGGAGGGTGTGAGGCGCTGGCACAGGGTGCCCAGAGCAGCTGTGGCTGCCCCTGGATCCCTGGCAGTGCCCAAGGCCAGGTTGGACACTGGGGCTGGAGCAGCCTGGGACAGTGGGAGGTGTCCCTACCACGGCAGGGGTGGGGCTGGGTGGGATTTGGGATCCCTTCCCACCCAGACCCTTCTGTGAGTCCGTGCTTCTGTGAGCTGGATGGAAGGGCTGGGGAGTGCAGTTGTCACAGCCAGCAGCCCTCACATGTCCGTGTCCCCTGGGCTGGGTCACTGGCACATAGAAAGGTGGCTGCGGGAATGGCAGCACGATGTCCTGGTCCTGCAAACAGGTCTTTGTGTGCTGGAGATAATGGTGGAGAGGAGCAGTGCCAGGGACACTGCTGTCAGAGCTGCTCCCGGCACAAGGGGCTGCTCAAAAACCTGCACAGTCAGGCAGGGAAGGGTTTTGATTGATTCAAAGTAAGATTTTGTTCAGGATCAGACAGGCGTATGGTTACATGTCCCCACTGAGTGTGGGGTGAGTGTCACTGTCACTGTCACTGTCAGTGTCACGGGCAGGTTGTGGGGTGAGGGTCACTGTCACTGTCACTGTCATTGTCACAGGCAGGTTGTGGGGTGAGGGTCACTGTCAGGGGCAGGTTGTAGGGTGAGTGTCACTGTCACTGTCACTGTCACTGTCACTGTCACTGTCACGGGCAGGCTGTGTGCAGCTGCAGCCCCATCCCAGGGCTCGGTTCCACATGTCTCTGGGTGTTACCAGACCCCTTGCACACTAAGGGTTGATGTGAAAGGATCTGCCGTGCCCAGAGCTCCCTCCCAGGACCAGCTCTGAAGGGATGGGCAGGGGCTGCACTGGCTCCTGCAGGTGCTGGCAGCTCTCAGTGTCGCCAGTCCCTCGTGCTCATGGCTCCAAGCTCTGGGTCAGCATTGTGGAGGTGGAGCTCCTGTGGGGGAGCAGCAGCATCCTTGAGGGGCTGCTCATGTGGGGGAGCTGCTCCTGGGGGAGCCTGTGGGAGATGCTTCCATCAGAGCTTCCTCCAGCTGCTCCCATGGTTCAGGAGCTTCATGAATCCCTGATACTGAATTATGTCTCTGCACATACACCTGCGAGGCAGCTTTAGGCTTTGTTCTCTTGGCTATGCCTAAAATTTTTTGATTAGCTGATTTTATCCTTAATATTTGTGAGGATTGTAGAACACATTATTATGAACTTTTTGATTACCAGTATTACACAGATGCTAATTACCAGGGAAGGGTTGTATTTTAATTGCTGACAGCACCATCACAATACAGGATGGATACAAAGATGCATTTGAATGCCAGGGGAAGTAATTCTGTGTCCTGTGCAGCTGTGACCATGTCCAGAACAGAGTGATCCCCGTTTGCAGCTTTTCTGCAAACAGCTGAGCAGCTGAGAGTTTAAATGATTTAATACTTTTTTTTATAGATAATTGGCCCAATTCTGCCCGCAGTTCTTGGTACAAGAGCAAAGCAAAGGGGTCCTGGGGATGCTGGGTGACAGGGATTTCTCTCCAGATGCTTTCTAAAGGATGAAAACCCTGGGAAAAGTGAATATGTCTTGGTGTATGAGCTGAGCTACTCCAGGAGAACTTGGCTAAAGGAGATAACTCGTTAGAAGTCAGTATTGAGGTTATCCTTCCAGCAGTGCAGAGGTGCAGTAAAGCCCTTCTCACCTGCTTTACTCTTTGCTCAACAAGCTCAGGAAACCAGTGAACACAATTGTCCAACCTGTCCTTGCCTTTGCTCTGTCTCCAAAGTAAAATTTAGTATTCAAAAGTGAAATCAGTTATCAAAAAAGCTCGAGCTGTTTCTACATCATGGTTTCTACATCATCTCACTGCTTCTGGTCCTTCAGAATGAAATACTCAGTTCTTCCTGCTCCAGGGGCTGCAAATGTCCCATTTCCCCACACCCCCCTAAGGCTGCTGCCATGCTTCCCCCACAGCAGAGGCTTCTTTCCCCACGCAGCCCCAAAGCTTGCTGATGCTTCTGGGTGCTGTGGGCAATTTAATGCTAATGCTCTGCATTTCAAATTTCAACCTTTCTGGTAAATGGTGGTTCTATAGATATTGGGGACAACAGAGAAGGATAAATACCCAGCAGAAGCTGGAGAAGAAATCAATATACGTGGGCAAGGTGCAACCACTGCAAATAAGCATTTTTATAAACCAGAGCAGCGTCTGGCCACGGTTCAGAACTGGGTGGGATTAAGGTGTTTAATGTAGGTGTGTAGTGTTGGCTGACTCTAAGCCTTGACTCTGCTCTAAAAACAAAAGGAATGAAATCCAGGCTTGTATGCTGAAATGTCCCTGTGGCTCTGAGCTGCAGTAAACAGAGTGTCTGTGTGTGGAGGGATTACAGGACATTGGTCTCGTCTTACAGAGGCAGAAGCCAAAAAAGGAGAAATTCAAGAAGGAAACCCACTGCTCCCAGTTCAGACCCAAAGACAGATCCCTGAGTCAGCTGTGGGTTTGTGCACCAGCCGTGACGGTGACGTCCCTCAGGGGTCACGAGTACCTTCACTTTGGGTGACCTCTGCATATGCAGAAGGAAACAAGGTCTTCATGCAGCCGAGGTTGAGCGATCCCCAGTATTTACCAGCTGCAGGGATCCTGCCCAGAATGCAGCCACACACTTTGAGCCCAGGAAAGCTGTGCTGTCCCTGTGTAACAAGGCTAAGTCAGGGCATGCTATTAAATTATTAGGTGACCTCTCATCTGAGTGGGGATTTCAGCCTGACGAATTCCTTCAGAGTCAGCATGGCAAAAAGTTATTGGATTTCTAAGAGAGAAAAGGCAAAGCCCACTCAAGACAGTGTGCCAGACTAGGAAGTGTGGGGATTCAGATGAGCTGTCAGCTGGGATGATGGTACGGGTGTTGTCGATGTGTCAGTATGGGTGTTGTCACTACGACAGAACAGGTATTGTCACTATGACAGTACGGGTGTTGTCACTGTGACAGTACAGGTGTTGTCACTGTCACCGTACAGATGTTGTCACTGTCACAGTACAGGTGTTGTCACTGTCACAGTACAGGTATTGTCACTGTGACAGTACAGGTGTTATTACTGTGACAGTACAGGTATTGTCACTATGACAGTACGGGTGTTGTCACTATGACAGTACGGGTGTTGTCGCTGTCACAGTACAGCTGTTGTCACTGTGACAGTACAGGTGTTGTCACTGTGACAGTACAGGTGTTATTACTGTGACAGTACAGGTGTTGTCACTGTCACAGTACAGGTATTGTCACTGTCACAGTACAGGTGTTATTACTGTGACAGTACAGGTGTTGTCACTGTCACAGTACAGGTATTGTCACTGTCACAGTACAGCTGTTGTCACTGTCACAGTACAGCTGTTGTCACTGTCACAGTACAGCTGTTGTCACTGTCTCACCCGTGGGGTGAAGTGGGCCCGGGAGGTGTCACACGCCCCTGTCCTGGCTGGTGGGTCTCCAGCCCTCCCTCTGTGAGGGCAGCTGCAGGGGATGCTCGGGGTATCTGGGGCTCTGGGAAAGCTTTTTAGTGCCGTGTCTTGAGTAATCCGCTCCCAGCTGCCGCCCGCCTTCTGCCTCGCGGGGATGGCTCCCTTCCACTCGTTTTCCTAATGGCTGTATTTAACCACCAAACATTCCCTTTGTGTGGCTGCATTGTGCAGAATGAGGACAGAGTCATTTCTGCTTCTTGCCTTGCTCCGCATTGTAGACTTGCCTGGAAATGGATTAATTTAAAAAACGCACTCCTGACTTGTGACCAAATGGATGTTTATTCCTTCCCCAGGAACAGATGCATGAACGGAGAAGCACAAAAAGAAGAGCGATACATCTGGTGTCCCTGATGTTTTGAGGGGACACAAACACGTTGATGCGTTTCTGTAAGCAGGGGCACCTTAGGGATGCTTGCTGCCTGTGACAGGGGCACTGAGTGGCTGAGCCCAGCCCAGGCAGCACCAGCTCCGGTCCTGTGTTGGTTGGACTGGAGTTAGACCCCGACCAAGAGCGGTGTAGTGTGATCAGTACCTGGGGATGGCTGCGGACCTCACACAGTGCCCTTGTCCACCAGCTATGGGACACACACGGTGCCCTTGTCCATCTGCTATGGGGCACACACAGTGCCCTTGTCCACCAGCTATGGGACACACACGGTGCCCTTGTCCATTGGCTGTGGAGCACACACAGTGCACTTGTCCACCAGCTATGGGGCACACACAGTGCCCTTGTCCACCAGCTATGGGACACACACGGTGCCCTTGTCCATCTGCTATGGGGCACACAAGGTGCCCTTGTCCACCAGCTATGGGGCACACACAGTGCCCTTGTCCATTGGCTGTGGAGCACACACAGTGCACTTGTCCATCAGCTGTGGGACACACACGGTGCCCTTGTCCACCAGCTATGGGGCACACACGGTGCCCTTGTCCATCTGCTATGGGGCACACAAGGTGCCCTTGTCCACCAGCTATGGGGCACACACAGTGCCCTTGTCCATTGGCTGTGGAGCACACACAGTGCACTTGTCCATCAGCTATGGGACACACAGAGTGCCCTTGTCCATCTGCTATGGGGCACACACGGTGCCCTTGTCCATCAGCTGTGGAGCACACACGGTGCCCTTGTCCATCTGCTATGGGGCACACACGGTGCCCTTGTCCATCGGCTGTGGAGCACACACGGTGCCCTTGTCCATCTGCTATGGGACACACACGGTGCCCTTGTCCACCAGCTATGGGGCACACACAGTGCCCTTGTCCATCAGCTATGGGACACACACGGTGCCCTTGTCCACCAGCTATGGGGCACACACAGTGCCCTTGTCCATTGGCTGTGGAACACACATGGTGCCCTTGTCCATCTGCTATGGGGCACACACAGTGCCCTTGTCCATTGGCTGTGGAATACACATGGTGCCCTTGTCCATCTGCTATGGGACACACACGGTGCCCTTGTCCATTGGCTGTGGAACACACACGGTGCCCTTGTCCATCAGCTATGGGACACACAGAGTGCCCTTGTCCATCTGCTATGGGGCACACACGGTGCCCTTGTCCATAGGCTGTGGAGCACACACGGTGCCCTTGTCCATCTGCTATGGGGCACACACGGTGCCCTTGTCCATCGGCTGTGGAGCACACACGGTGCCCTTGTCCATCTGCTATGGGGCACACACGGTGCCCTTGTCCACCAGCTATGGGGCACACACAGTGCCCTTGTCCATTGGCTGTGGAACACACATGGTGCCCTTGTCCAGCGGCTGAGGGGCACACACGGTGCCCTCAGGCAGCCCCATGGGCACAGGGCAGCCCCTGCTCCTTCCACGGGCTCGACTGCAGGAACAGCCTCTCCACTGACATCCACTTTTCCCCCCAGAAATCAGAGAACAAACATTTCCAGAGTGCCCAGAAGTGGTGCTGCTGTATGTGGAGGTGATGCTGTTCCAATGCAGAAAATTGTTTATCATAATTACAGACTACATGAAGTTTTCATCGTTTTCTCTTTTATTATGCTGGGCTCCCATTTTCACTGTGGAGAAACGAGAGACAAATGACATCAGAATAACATGCAATACTCATTAAGATACAGCAAATCACAACTAAAAAAACCCAAAAAAACAAACCACCAAAATTAATGAGCTTCCAGCAATAATGTGGAATAAACTGACATCAGGAGAGAATGTTGCTCAGTGACTTGATGGCTGTTACCCAGAGGACTGTTTTCAGAGCAGTTCTACAGCAATGACCATAATTTTAAAGGAAAATTGTTAGGGCTTTGCTGCTCAAAGATTTTATAAAATATAAATTTATTTTTGCCTGGTTTATTGAACGTAAACCAATTCAGCCTGCTCTAGGCAGGGGCTGGATCCTGCTGGTAGTGTGCACCATGGTGGGTCGTTTATTATTATTATTAAGTTTGCATGAAGAAGGTTTTCCCTTATGTTTTGTACCTGGAACGGTCCCTGGCAGCTGGAGTTGATGGGCTCTGCTTGCCCATGGGCACCGGAGGGATGCAGACGCAAAGAAACAGCTCAGGTCACTCTGCCCATGAAGTGCCCTCACTGTGAGCTCTGAGGTGTGCAGAGAGTTACGGCAACATCCGATTTTCAGCTCTCACCGTAATTATAACGGTGGCGGAAAACAATCCTGGTAATTCCTGTGCTTCGCTAATTGGGGGGTTTATCAGGCTAACGATAACCACCCATTATTTTGTCACCTCCTCGCGGCGGCATATCCTCGATGATATTGTACCGAGCACCATTAGCTCTTGCACACGGTTATTAATGGCTCCCACCTGTCTGCGGTTCCCTGCCATCCACAGCGGTTCCCTTTCCTTGTTCCACACAGTGTGAGTGGGACCCGCTCTCTGCCCGGAGCCGGCCGAACTGCCCAGGAGCGTACCCAGCTCGTCCTAATTACCGCCAAGTCTGATAATTAACAGTGGGCACACATAATTATAGCAGATGTAGACACGCCGGTAGTTCATTTTAAAATACGTACCATGCTAGCTAATTAGCTCTTTCGAGAGCAGCCACCTCGGTAATTGGGGTGTCATTAGCGGGGCTGAGGGAGGTGCCCAGGGCAGCCTAGTAGGCTCCGTGCCCCTCGGACAGTCCCGGGGCATCCCTCTGGGCCAGCTGGTGGTTGTGGTTGTAACAAATTTGTGTTTTAGTCGCTTTCTGCTGACCCAAATGGATTCCTCTCCCCTTGCAGAGCACAGCAGTGTGCGGGGCTGGGCAGCAGCGGCTGCGAGCAGCGGGGAGGCGAGGCTGGCAGGGAACCTGTGCTTGCCTGGCGCTGCTTTCCACCCAGAGACAGCGAGCCCAAGGCGCTCTCGCACGGCTCCAGACAATTGCAGGAAGAGCTCTCCAGAGCTGGCCATCGTGCCCTGGAGGCAGCTGCACTCACCGATGGCCAGCGGGCTGGAGCAAAGCCCGTGCGCTCCCCAGTCGGGCGCTGGGAGCAGGGATGCGCTGTCTGTAGGTGCCGAGTGTCAGCCTCAGGCTTGGGGTTAGGGATGTCTGCGGGGGTGAGGTGCTGAGCAGAGCGGGTCTCAGCTCCCACAGCAGCAGATGAGGATGCGGAACGTGTTCCTGACCTTTTTCTCCCCCCATCCAGGTGTGCATCGTGCAGAAGAGGGACACGGAGAAGATGTACGCCATGAAGTACATGAACAAGCAGCAGTGCATCGAGAGGGACGAGGTGCGCAATGTGTTCAGGGAGCTGGAGATCCTGCAGGAGATCGAGCACGTGTTCCTGGTGAATCTCTGGTGAGCAGCTCCCTCCCCTGTTCCTCCAGGCTTGCAGAGCCACCCACCTGATGATTCCAAGGGCTCCCATAGCTTTTTCAGCAGCAGATCACTACAAATAGTGACATTTCATGTTGCTCGATAATGACTTCACTGAGTGTGCATTGGCAGAAATATCCTCATTGCTGAGCAACGATTTAGGGTCTAGTTTTAAAAAAAACCACTCAAAATCGGGTTGAAATCTAACAAATAGCTTGAGTTGTCAATGCCTATGAAGTGTATCCTGTCTAGGCAGTGCCAGTACCAAGGGCTGCAGTCTGTCTCATCTGCCCTACAACCACATCCACCCCCCAGCCCACCAGCACCCCTCAGTGTGCTTTGCACCACGCTCACTAGCTAAATAAAACACATTCCTTTGGAGTTCATTATCAAATTTTGCAGGAAAAAAACCCTAATTTACAGTTTTAAAAAGCAGAGCATTATACCCTAGGGTTGTTGGTTAGTTTGTGGTGAGTCCTAGGCAGAGGCTTTGGGACCTGCTGCTCCAGGTGATCTGTTCCTTCGCAGCCTTCCTGCCCAGTGAAGGGTCCCCTCCCACTCCAGCTCTGCTGGATCTGTGACAGGCTGGTGGGGATGGGGAGACTTCTAAAAATTGAGGAAGTTTTATACCCCAAGTGATGGAAGTGGGTGATGTACCACATTTGTTTTGTTGTTCCGTTGCTCCAGAATAACCAATTGAGTTAATATTGACATTTTTCAGTTTCTTAGCAATTGCAAATGTTTTTCCCCACAAGCAATGAAATTCTGGAGAGAGCTTGATCTCGTAGCAAACCCTTTCTTCTCATACTTTTAGAATAAACCTACATTTAAGATGGGAGCAGAAGTGAGTGATTCATAAGTATTATACAATCCCACATACTCTTTCCTTGGAACAGCAGTCACTAAATATAACAATGAATGTTGTTTTGGTGTATCCCCACTGCTGTCAGTCTCCCGTGGGACCCACGGCAGATTTAGAGAGGCGGTTTACTCCACAGTAAATATAAATCTTTTTCTGGTTTATCTGGTTAAATTAGCGGTTGCGTTTTCCAATTCATCTTCAAGATAGGCTGAGATATTTTAAGTAGGTTTTATGAGATTGTTTGCAGTTGAAAATGTGAAGTTTCTCTGAAGTGTCTGGCTGGCAGAGCCTGAGCTCTGTCTGGTGGGCTGACATGGCACAGCTGCTTAGGGACAGTGACAGGGTGAGCAGGGGAACCTCTCTTAGTGCAGGAACTGATTTAAAAAACAAGAGAGCATCTTGAGTTGGACTTGCTTGATTGTGAAGATGCAAGCAGCAAAGCTGCATCTTCAGTTTTAGGCCCATCTCTGCAAGGACCTTGAGGGGCTGGAGCGTGTCCAGGTCAGGGAACGGAGCTGGGAAGGGTCTGGAGCCCCAGGAGGGGCTGAGGGAGCTGGGAAAGGGCTGAGCCTGGAGAAAAGGAGGCTCAGTGGAACCTTGTGGCTCTGCACAACCCCTGACAGGAGGGGACAGCCGGGGGGGGTTGGGCTGTGCTCCCAGGGAATAGGGACAGGAGCAGAGGGAACGGCCCCAGCCTGGACCAGGGGAGGCTCAGGGTGGATATTGGGAAAATCTTCTATCCAAAAGGGCTGCCCAGTCCTGGCACAGCTGCCCTGGGCAGCGGTGGTGTCCCCATCCCTGGAGGGATTTAAAATCCGTGTGGCTGCAGCAGCTGGGGACATGGGTCATTGGTGACCTTGGCAGTGCTGGGAATGGTTGGACTCAATGGTCTCAGAGAGCTTTTCCAGCACAAACGATTCTGGATTCTGTGCCCATAGTGGGGCCATGTGCAGTTCTTCCAGGAGCTGTGTAATTAGGAGAGGGAGGAGCCTGACTCGGTTTGTGAGCCCTGTGAGGCTGAGCTGCTCCCTGGTCCCACAGGTATTCCTTCCAGGACGAGGAGGACATGTTCATGGTGGTGGACCTGCTCCTGGGGGGTGACCTGCGCTATCACCTGCAGCAGAACGTTCAGTTCACTGAGGAGACGGTCAAACTGTACATCTGTGAGATGGCGCTGGCTCTGGACTACCTGCGGAGTCAGCACATCATCCACAGGTAACTCCAGGGCTCTGCAGCTGCGGGGCCTGGGCTGGGTCACGCTGTCCGTGCTGGTCCTGGCCGTCCTCTGGCTGCTGGTCCTGCCCCTACCACTCAGAGGGAGTCTGGTGCTTCACTGGGGGGCTGAACATTTCAGGGCAGGTTTTAAAGCATCCAGGGCTTCACACAAACATCCCCAGTACTGTTATTCCTTTTCCTTGGGAATGAGGCCTGAGCAAGTCTAATGGTTCCAGTTTTTCACCAATTTGCCCAGGAAAAGAGTATTTCTGGTCCATCATAAAGGGGCTTGCCTCATGTTAGAATATTTTTGTTGTATTTATTCCTAATGTTTGATAGATAAACAACTGCAGGATTTTTGTCATTGAGTCTCATCCCTGGTCTGACTGAGATTCCATCTGCTGTAATCTTCCTTCTTTTCCCAGAGATGTAAAACCAGACAACATCCTCCTCGATGAACAAGGTAGGATCACTCTGCTCCTCTTTGTTTGCTCCCTCATTCAGTCCAGGGACAGATTCCTTATGGTCCTGGGTACTGGGCACCATTTTACCTAGGGAATGTGTGGGAAAAGCTGCTCTGCTTTAATGGATCCTTTGGCTGAACATTCCTGTGCTTTTTAATGTGGAAAGGGTCACCCAACTGGCCTGTCCAGTGTGCTGTGGTCAGCACGGAGTGGCAGCCCTACTTCAGCCCTGGGAATTTGGAGCCATTGCAGTTCAATGGCTCCCTGGCTTGGAACACCCATGTCTACTGTCATCTCCATGGCAGGAGCTCGGAACAAGATGATCTTTAAGTCTCTTCCAACCCAAACATTCCATGGTTCAATGACAGTGTTTCCCTGGTGTCTTTTTCACTCCTGTAGCTTCTGGCCAGAGCAATTTGGCCAGCTGAAGCTGCTGGGGGTTACTGGCTAGTTCCAAGTGGGATTTAAAATCAAGACCCAAAGCTCCCTACCCTTTAACCACCTGGCCAGCCCAAATCCTGGGAAATCTTTGGGATCTCTTATGGCCATTCCATTGGATCTGACCCTGACCTGCCCGTGTCTGTGCTACCCTGTCTGAGGGCAGAAGCTTAGGAAACAAATGTGTTCTGACTCTGCATTGCCACTGCACTGCCATTAATTCCTTCTTAAAATGTGTCTTTATTTAAGGTCATGCCCATTTAACAGATTTTAATATTGCAACAATCATTAGGGACGGTGAAAGAGCGACAGCATTGGCTGGGACAAAGCCATACATGGGTAAGAAACAGTGGCTGCTCTCGTGCCTGTGTCACGTTTTGAGTGCTCAGCACATGCTGCCCGACGGGCCCTGGCTGGGGCAGGGGTGTCCGGTTCGTTTAGGACGTTGGTGCTTGTGCCCAAGTCCTTGAGCAGAGCTTGATTGCTTGAGAAGGGAACTCCCAGAGTGAAGGCATCTCGGCTGGCATGTCACCCCATCCCATCCTGTCCTGTCCTGCCCTCTGCATTACCTCCTGTGCAGACCTCTCCATCCCGCCCTGCCCTCCACATCCCATCCAGCCTCCTCCTCCTGCCCTCCCCATCCCTCTCTGGCTCCAGCCTTGCCCTTGGTGTCCTGGGGGTCCCACGGTTGCTCTGTGCTGTGTGGGGAGGGCTGTCCCTGCAGGTGGCTGACATCCCAGCTCCCAGCGGGGCAGGCACACCGCTGCTGCTGCTCCCCTGCCCCACGCAGCCTCCCCTCGGGCAGCCGTGCAGAGCAGTCACCGCAAGCGCTGTGCACCGATTTACGTGAAATCCTGGAATAGAGAACCACAAATAACCTGTTGCCTGTTGTCCCTTTCTGCCCAGCCCCGGAGATTTTCCATTCCTTCCTGAGCGGCGGGACGGGCTATTCCTTCGAGGTGGACTGGTGGTCTCTGGGAATCATGGCCTACGAGCTGCTGCGGGGCTGGGTAGGGCTCCGGCTGCCCCGGCCCGCGGGTCGTGTGCTCTGGCTGACCCAGAGGGAGAGGGGACGCCTCACCTTTGTGCTCTTGTCCCCAGAGGCCGTACGACATCCACTCCAACAACCCCGTGGAGTCCCTGGTGCAGCTCTTCAGCACCGTCAGCGTTCAGTACTCCTCAGCCTGGTCCAAGGAAATGGTCGCGCTGCTGCGGAAGGTGAATGGCCCTCCTGGGGTGCACTTGGGGGAATTGTGGGGTGAATTGTCCTTCTGGGGTGGGTTTGGGTTGGATGGCAGCTGCTGTGCAGGCAGGACTAGCTGAAAATTACCAGCATATTAATAAACAATGAATAATAAGAGTAATAATTATAATATACAAAAGATAGGCTGGGAGAGTTAGGGGTGTTAAGTCTTGAGAAGAGAAGGCTCCAGGGAGACCTTCAAGCCCCTTCCAGGGCCTAAAGGGGCTCCAGGACTTGCGACAAGAGGTGGAGGTGCAGGACACAGGGAATGGCTTCCAGTCCCAGAGGGCAGGGCTGGATGGAGATTGGGAATCAGGAATTGTTCCCTGAGGGTGGCAGGCCCTGGCACAGGGTGCCCAGAGCAGCTGTGGCTGCCCCTGGATCCCTGGCAGTGCCCAAGGCCAGGTTGGACACTGGGGCTGGAGCAGCCTGGGACAGTGGGAGGTGTCCCTGCCATGGCAGGGGTGACCCTGGGTGGGCTTCCAGCCCAGTCCAGTCTGGGACTCTACAATTATTTGTGTTGTGTGTTTATTATCCCTGTAATAAGATTCATGATGTTTGATAGCAAGGGAAGCAAAAAGGCTGATTTTGGTGTGACAGTCAGATTCCCAGTTGGGCTAGAATTGTGCCATGCAGCATCCCATCCTCTCCATGATCACTGTCACCTGTAAGGGCAGCACCTCTGCCTGGGATGGCAGGTGAGGCGGAGCACACGTGCTGTACTGCAGCACCCTCTCGCTGGTTCTTTGGGGCTGGAGTGCTCTGGTGCTTTCCTCGTGCTGCTGCTGGAGAAAGCTGGGATGTGTTGGGGCAGCTGCTTTAGCTCTGGCTTGCTTGAAAACTCTGAAAAGTAGCTGGTGAGTTTGCTGTAGGAAAGATACAGCCGGTGCCGGCAGCAAATAAGTGCCTCTGATATGAGTTAATGTTGGGTGGGTAATTTGCATAATTAGATTCAGTTTAATGAGGAGCAGCGTGGCTGGCAGCGGCTGCGGCGGCACATTCGGCAGGTTTGCATTGCCATCTGCTGGGCAGCCGGGCTTCCAGGGAATCCAGCCTCTCCGCAGGAATGTGCCAGCAGTCCCCTCAGCCGGGAAGGGACCCCCGTGCCACCCCAAAGCGCTGGGGTACCTGCAGAACATTTCCTTAGGTATTTTTCCTGCAGTAAGTTTTCTATTTCCCACAGCAGAAAGGCTCCTTGGCACGGCCGGACCTCTGCAGCTGGCCCAGGCAGGCTGCTGCTGGGTGCCTTGTCTTCCTCCTCTGGCAGGAAAACTCTTCTCTTCGGTGCTTCATCACCAATGCTTTTCCCTCCCCAGCTGCTGACAGTGAATCCCGAGCATCGCTTCTCCTGCCTGGCCCACATCCAGGCCTCGGCTCACCTGTCGGGCGTGGTCTGGAGCGATGTGTGCGAGAAGCGCATGGAGCCGGGCTTCGTCCCCAACGTGAGTAGGAGTGACGCGCGTCCCCAGCCCGAGCAGGGGCTGCTCCTCAGCCTGGAGGAACCGCTGTGAGAGCAGAGCTGTTCTGAGGGGGCAGAGGTTTCTGAGTCTCTGCTGTGCCTGATGTGAGTCGTGTCGTGTGTCCTGGCAGAAGGGCCGCCTGCACTGCGACCCCACCTTCGAGCTGGAGGAGATGATCCTGGAGTCAAGGCCCCTGCACAAGAAGAAGAAGAGACTCGCAAAGAACAAGTCAAGGGATAACAGCAAAGACAGCTCCCAGTCTGTATGTGCTCCCTGGGGTAGCATCCAGCTGGGAAAAGGCTGGATTTGGGCGGGTATTGCAACTGTCACCACCACACTGCGGGAGCCATGGGTTTATTTTGATGCAAACATTTCCCTGTTGGAGTAATTTCAACAACCACATATTCCTCTTGTGGAAGTTTGACCAAACTTTCCCAGTAGTGGGTACTTTGGAAAGTGAAATGAGCAGCAGAGGTCTGGGCAGCCCGGTGTGTTCAGCCTCTGTCCCTGCACAGCCCCAGGACTGCGAGCCTGGGCACAAGGCAGCAGCTCCCTGTGTGCCTTTGCAGGGACTCCCACATGTGTGCTGGGCTCTCCCCACTCTGCCTGTGCTTCCTTTGGGTTGGGTTGGGCACTCCCAAAATACAGGATAACTGGATAAATGTGTCATGTTTATGTCAGGAACAGTTTTGTGTTTCCATAAAACAGATCTGTGTTTTATGGAAAACTGCCGTGGATGGCATGGGCCCCTGCTGAAAGCTGCGTGGCAGCCAGCCCTGCTGCCTCCAGCTGTCGTGCAGAGGTTCAGGGGGGTGGGGCTCCTGCACACAGCTGGGAGTGCTGGGGGCTGCAGGCAGCAATGAGGTGCAAATGAGGCTGGTTATGCATGTTTTGTTTTTCTTCAACAGGAAAATGACTATCTCCAGGAATGCCTTGAAGCTATCCAGCAGGACTTTGTAATCTTCAACAGAGAGAAGTGAGTGGTTTTTTTAGGGAAAAACACTCCTTTTTGTGACTTCCCTTAGGAATCAGTGCCAGTGCCTGACAGCCAGGAGCACCTTGCTGCTGGCTTAGCCCCAGGTGACTGGTGTCAGCAGAGGAGCTCAGGTACTGCCTGTGTATGAAAAATGGTTCTGGCCACAAGGGGAGGCAAGGTCAGGGATTATTAACTGCCATTAAATAAAATATGCTGTAGAGAGACTTCTGGGATTTAACATGTGTGTGTGACACTGCTTCCATTCCCCCGTGGCACCTCCTCATCCATCCTGCTTTTAGCAGATGATGTTTTGGGAAATGAAGATGAGGAAGGTTGGACTTGATTGTGGAGGTCTTTAACACATAGCATACACATCATAAGATGATTAAGGTTGGAAAAGCCCCCAGTGGGAATAAGGAGGCAGTGGAAGTGCTGGATTAAATGCACTGCTTCCCGAGGGTTGGGGCTGTTTGGTCCATGAGCAGGGTGTGGGGCAGGCTCCGTGGAGGAGAGGGCTGGCAGGAGCCTGCCTGTGCTCTGGGTACTCATGGCCGAGGTCTGGGTGGGCTGAAGCCTTGCAGGCTGTTCTGAGGCATTTCAGAGCAGTTCAGTGTGGTTTGCTGGTCCCTGGGCTCTGGCATGACCCATTTGTGAGCTCTGGGAGCATTCCCCGTTCTCTGCCAGGGCAGCGGGGCTCAGGCCGTCCTGCCCAGCGCTGGGCGTGTTTGCCTGGGCACAGCTGTGTAACCCCTGGCTCCTCCGCTCCCACAGGCTAAAGAAGAGCCAGGAGCAGCCGAGCGAGTCCCTGTCTGCCTCCGAGACCACCGAGGAGGCGGAGGCCGAGCCCCTGCACATGTGCAGCTCCGTGTGCTCCTCGGGCAGCAGCTAGGCCGGGGCCGCCGGGCCAGGCCGCCCGCCCTCACCCGCCCTCAGGTGCGCTGAGCACCCGAGCCCGCCCGGACAGCGCCGGCAGCTCCCCCTGAGAGCCGGGGCAAACCAGAGTTCCCACAGGACTGCCCTCCCGGGCCGTGGATCGCCAGCCCAGCTCCCCCTGAGAGCTGGGGCAAACCAGAGTTCCCACAGGACTGCCCTCCCGGGCCGTGGATCGCCAGCCCAGCTCCCCCTGAGAGCTGGGGCAAACCAGAGTTCCCACAGGACTGCCCTCCCGGGCCGTGGATCGCCAGCCTGGCACCATGGCTGCCTGTCGGGGGAAGATACGGCCTATGCAACTTGTCAGGAGAAGAGATCAACTTATTTAGTCTTTCTGTTTTAATGTCAGGTTGCTGAGCTACACGTTTTTAATGCAGTGAGAGGACAGGGAGAGAAGCCATGTCCACGGGAAGAGACAAGGAGCAGGGAGGAAGGCCAGAGCCGTGGTGTGAGCTGGACTTTGGCATTCCCCATTCACAAATGTTGCCCTGGGGATTGGCAATCCCTGTGCAAGCCAGAGCAGCCCCGGGGCCTCTCTGGCACCAGCTCCTGGGAGCCTTCAGCTGTTCAGGGCCTGCAGCACAAGGATGTCCCAGGCACCTCCTTGTCCTTGTGTCACCTGTCAGTTCCTTTCCCGATTCAAGGCAAATAAATGGTTTTTGTGCACTCCATGGATTATTCAGGGCCTGGGTAATGGTTTAATGTGTATTGGAGATGCAGAATGCATTTAAAATATTTTCTTCCTTGATGTGGCTGCTGCAGGCAGTGAGGAGCTGTGGGATGCGTTGGAGGGTCTGGCTCCATGTGCCCAGGTTTGGAGGACACAGTTCATCACAGCTGAGGCTTTGTTGGAGGCAGGGTGGGTGGCCTTGCAAGGCTGCTTGGTTATGAAAGACAGGAATATTGTATTTCACCCTTTGATTGACTTTATTTTCAGTGTAAAGTACTGTATATAATTTGCCAATACCTGTCTTAACTTCTTAATAAGATGGGAAATCTTCCCTTGCTCCAGCTGTGGATGTTGCCTTTCTCGTTGCAGAGGCCTTCACTATATTAGTAGTTTAACCTGCTGCAGAGTGGTTTTTGGTTTCTGTGGCTGAACCCAAGCCCTGCAGTGCCACACGACTGCTCTGGTGCCCCAGGTGTGTGGTGAGACCACAGTCAGCAGCAAACCATCAGCAGCTGTTTGCTGCCAGACACTGGAAGGCTGCGGTGTCTGCAGCCTTACTGGGTCCTCCTAATGCAGAAATGGACGGGAGATGTTTTTAACACATCAGATTCTGTCAGGACCGGTTTTTGTTTCCATGAATAAACCAGAAAGGCAGAATGATCTTACACAAGCAAGGACACAGCGTGTGTGTCTCCCACAGTTGTATGTGGGAATCAGTGTGTGTACCGAGACATGTTTTGATGGAAGTCTCTAAGGGTGTGCAGGAGGAGCAAGCCAAAGCTCTGGCTCCAGTTGCGTGGTTATTTTCAGGGCAGAGCCAGTAGATGCTGTCAGTGCCGGGGTCCCTCATGTCAGCCGTGGGTCCTGCCTCGCCTTTGTGTGCCTGTGGGCCACGTGCTCTGGCCCCTTGGCTGTGCTGAGCAGCCCCTGCTCTCCACACGGGGAGCCTGGCCCTCTCTCCAGGGCTCTGTGCTCACCTTGTGTCTCCATCCCACATCTCTCTGCTGGAACACCAGCTCTCTCCTGGCACAGCAGAGGAGGGCCAAACCACGTATTTATTCAGCATTACAGGTGATTTACTCCACTGTTGTGGGTAGGGTTTTACAGTGAATTCCATTGCACTATTTAGCAACTTCTGCAAATAGCAGCAAAATTCTGGACTATCAGAATGATGAGGAGCATCACTGATTTTTTGACCAAACCATCCCATAGGTGAGAGATGAAGATACAGCCTATTCAGCCAGGATCTCTCGGGCCAGGAGAGGTGTTGGCAGTTACAGGATATGTGTAATTGATGTTTTCATCGCTTTCCTTAGGACAAGAGACAATTGGGCCCTGAGGTGGGGGTTGGTGTGTGGGGGGAGCTGCTGGCTTGCTTCAGGCACTGACGTTTCTCAGCCCAAACCCTCTCTCTGTCAGTCATCTGTTCCCCTTGCAGCACCTCTCTTCTTCAGTGCATTGTACAAAACAGCTCAGTGGCTCCTGGCAGAAACAAGGAGATCTTCTGGGGAGATGCCAGCGTGTCCCATGTCTGGCTCACCCCGTCCACAATGGAGTCCTGGGGGTTTGATCCTCTCTCCTCCCTGTGCCCGTCCCGTGGGTGTTGCCTGCCCCTGGCTGCTGGCACAGGCTAGGCTGGGCATGGGGACAAAGCTCTGGGGGCAGGGCGGGGTTGTGGTGCCCATGGTGGTGCCAGTGTTGGTGCCATTGTCCTGGCTGTGCCCTGGCTACTGCTGCTGAGCAAACCTCACAGTGAAGTCGTGACAGAGCCCTGGTCCCACATCCCGGCCTGGAAGGTGTCACTGACAGCTGTGGGTTACACCTCCACTACAGCCAGAACACAGGAATTTTCTGTACATAAATATTTAAATACCTGTATTTTTTTGTATGACGGATTTATACAGTGTGTGCCATTATCTGCTGTGAAAAGTCTACAGCACCTATAAATTATTCTCCTTTAATCACTTGCCATGAGATTGTTTTCTTATCTCTGTTGTGTTACAAAGTTTTGCAAAGTTGCATATTTTTAAGTGCTTGCATTTAATTCCACAGCCTTCACTGGGAATTTTGTGCAGAAGACAAATGCCAGGTCAGGTCCTGATATTTCTTCTGTTGCCAATTCTCTATTACTACAGAGCTTGCCAAAAAGTCTGAGTAATAAAATAATAACAAAAATACCAATAATATGGACTTGACCCTGGACAGTGCTGAAATCCTGCTGCCTTGGAGGGTATTTTTAAAAATTATTTCAGTGCAGATATATGTAAATATATCTTTGTATTTTATGTTAATAAATTCCTGTAATTTTCTTGCATGACAATTTTACCACATCACAGAATATTTAAGTTAGAACAAGGCTGTGTTTTTGCAGATACTGCCAGAAGCCATTGCACATGTGGAGTAATAAATGTGTATTTTTAACATTGCCAAGGATTTACTGTCATTTCCAGGGTATTGAGCTGTAGATGCATGAAAGCACGGAAGCATCCAAATGCTGGAATTCTGGAGCCCAGCCGGAATCTGGGCTGGTGGGACACTCCCAGCAGCCGCAGAGCTGGGTGGGGCGGGAGGTGTGGGGCCACTGCCATGAAATGCCTCAGAAACTGGCGCTAAAGGGGCGCAGCTGGATCCAGGCGTTTCCGTGTCCCCCTTTCCCGTGCCAGCCGCGTTTGCCGTTCCGTAGCGGGGCCGCACTGCGCACGATGGGGCTGCGGGCGCTGTCCATGGTGCGTGCGGATCTCGGGGAGGAACAGAACCCCAGGAGCTGGCCTGGGTCAGCTGTGCCCGCACCGCGCTGTGCCATCAGCGCTGCGGCTGCTGCCTGGGCTGGGAGCACCAGCGGCAGGCAGAGGTGCCAGGGGATGGGGGCACAACAGCCACGGCCCACAGGGGGTTGGTATTTCCCCGCACGGCCCTGGATTTTGTGTTTTAACCTCAATAAAAGCAGCCTCCGGAAGGGTCGGGAGATCTCCGCTTTGTCTTTTTGAACCCCCTCAGTGCAGGAATGATTTATTTCACTCCGCACGGAGTGCTGCTCGCTGGTTGCAGCGCAGACACAGCTCCCAAAGCTGCTGCTCACACCAAAGGAGCAGTGGAGGCTGAGACTGATCGATGTCTGAGCCTGGACTCATCCCTACTGCACAACAACATCGCTGCTGTGATGCCTCTGGGGTGGCATTCTGGGGGTCCGTGGGTGTCCCCGAGGGACCAAGGGCACCCGCCAGGCTGGGCTGTTCACTGCAGGGGGAAAGGTGAAGGTCACAGAGGGCAGTTGCCCACACACAGCCCAAAAATACAGGGCAGGAGAAGCTGAGGGACTAAAACACCCACAGCAGCCAGGAGAGCTCAGTGCCTGCCAGCCCTGTGCCATCCCCACTGTGCCTAAACCATGGGAACTGGAATTTGCCAGGGACAAGCAGGGAATGACCCTCCCACTGTCATCAATCAGCTTTGTCTCTCTTACCTGCTGCGATTGATCCTGCTGATGACCAAGTTGCTGGATGTGAGGGAAATCACAGCACCACGGAATTCCAGAATGGTCAGCGTGAGAAGGGACAATAAAGCTCGTTCCGCCCTGCCATGGGCAGGGACCCCTTCCACTGTCCCAGAGTGCTCCAAGACCAGGCTGAAGCAAGTGTCCAACCTGGCCTTGGACACTGCCAGGGATCCAGGAGCAGCCACAGCTTTTCTGGGCACCCTGTGCCAGGGCCTGCCCACCCCCCCAGGGAACAATTCCTGCCCAAATCCCATCTGACCCCACCCTGTGAAAGTGGAAAGCCATGCAAAATAAAAATAAAGGATACAGTGTGTATGGAAAGCCAGGGATAAGCACAGGGATAGTTCAGTGCCTGCCTGTTTGCTCCTTGAGGAGCACTGCTGTCCTGCAGGGAACCCAGGGGTCTGTCCCTAAGGAGCACTGCTGTCCTGCAGGGAACCCAGGGGTCTGTCCCTAAGGAGCACTGCTGTCCTGCAGGGAACCCAGGGGTCTGTCCCTAAGGAGCACTGCTGTCCTGCAGGGAACCCAGGGGTCTGTCCCTAAGGAGCACTGCTGTCCTGCAGGGAACCCAGGGGTCTGTCCCTAAGGAGCACTGCTGTCCTGCAGGGAATCCAGGGGTCTGTCCCCACTCCAGGCTCAAGTGCAGGGACTTGGGGCTGCTCCATGGCGGTGCTGCAGAGCCAAGGATGCGCAGTCAAGGGCACGGAATGTCTCCTTGGTGTCCCTGACCCAGAGCCTGCAGGAAAGCTGTCCAAAGGAATTAAGGCCACAGACCGTGTAGGTGCCATGGGGGGATGTTTCCTGGAGGCTCTGGCTCCATTAGCAGGCGGCTGTGGGACTCAGCTCAGCCTCTCCTGGCACTGGGATAGCTGCAGAGACGCTGCTAGCTCTGATCCCCGCATTAGGAGGAGGCTGGGGCAGCTGTGCCGGCTCTGACAGCTCCCTGACAGAGGGAATAAATGCAAACCCTCCCTCTGTGAGGGAAGGGCTGGCGGGATTTGAGCCTTGGGCTGGCACAGAGCGTGGAGGGACCTAACCTGGGCGATGTGGGAGAGGGAACAGTGTCTCTGTTGGGCTCTCACTGGCCCAGGGGCCTGGCAACAACCAGGCCAGCTGTGGGAAAAGGGACATTTACAGCACAGGGACCTCAGAACTCCCTTTGCTAAGTGTTTACAAGCTGGAGGTGTCGGGGTGTCCCTGTCACCCCATGGATGTTGGGCTGATGGGGAGGTCACTGCCATCAGACCATGACTTCCATCTTTGCCATTCCTTATGGATTTTCCACTGCTCTAATTCAAACTCTATTCAGGAAGAGAAGAGATCGCAGAATCATAAAGAGTTTGGGTTGGAAGGGACCTTAAAGGTCATCTCATTCCACCCCCTGCCATAGCAAGGACACCTTCCACTAGATGTTAATTGCCTTGGTGCAATTTCAGGGAAATTCAGAAAATCAACAAACGAAATTATGTTAAAATTAAATATAAACATCCAAACAAATACATTCCCATATGCTTAATGTGGAAATTACTGCAGCATTAAGCTGTGAAATGTAGGTCATACCAAATAATAATAATAAAAAGATAAAAAAAACCCAGCAAAAAATTAAATCCCTCCCTGGTTTACATTTGTGTGTTCATTCCTAATTCATGGATTGATGGATCTGGAGCTCCCACTCACAGATCCCCTGCTTGTGCCATCACAAGTCCTGCTCCCCTTCTCGTGCCTGGCTCAGACAGAGCTGGAGACCCACGCCCGGCAGGGCCCGAGGGAAATCAGTGTCTCACAGATGTGTCATGACATCTCACTGGAACCAGCGTGGGATAAGGGAAAGCAGCCCCACTCCTGGAGCTGTGGGTTCATCTGCAAACCAAGGGGCAGGCGGCTGCACGGCCCCGAGCACGGCTGAGGAGAAGGGTGGGACTCTGCCCACACACAATGAGCCTCTCCCCCCTCCAAGGGGAGCACAGTAACCTACAAGTCAGGATGGGATGGTACAAGCCTCACCCAGAAAAACTCAAAGAAGAAAAGGAAGAAAACAACAAAATGGACTCAGGTGGATCAACCACTTCCACCATTTCGTGGTTTCCAACCAAGTTTATTCCAAGCAAGGAGCAGACAGGAACGGAAAGCCATTCCTGGAGGTACATGCATGGCTCTATGGCCAGAGGTTCACTCTTTGTACACACCTTTAAATATAATAATTGGGCTAGAATAATCTTTATAAAAAAGTGTGCCGCATGCACCTGGCTTCCAAACGAGCCCTGGTATTGGGTATTGTTCTTGAAAAACTGTATAAATAATCTTTAAAAAACAAGGCTGACAGAAGGACAGGGGCCCAGGGCATGGCCGGGTCCTGGAGGGCCAGCAGCACTCTGCCCCGGGACACGGGGCTGCACCTGCCCCCGAGCTGCGACCGCCGAGGGACAGACGGCCTGGGGGTGGCTCCGGGAGCAGGGCCAGGGCCGAGGGCTCCAGCTGGAACCCATGGAAGTGCCCATGGGTTGGACGTCCTTTGATGTGAGCGGGCAGCGGATGCTGCTGGAAAAGAGCGTGATCCAGCCTGGATGTGCCTTCATTTCTGCCCCAGCCCCCAGGGGCCCGGCTGGCCCCGCAGCCCTGGGGATGTGGCGGGGCCGCATGCACAGGGAAGGGCTTTCCGAGCAGCTAGCAGAACACGGACAGAGAACCCAACTGGGAGCGCTACCTCGGGGATCACTCTACTTTCTACCTACGAGGGAAGGGCTGGCGCAGCTGACGAGCGCTCGCTCGCTTGTCCTCCTGCATGAGAGTGGCCCCTTGGCGGCAGGATCCGGGAGGGACCGCTGTGGGGACAGCGCCAGGACAGCGTCAGGACAGCGAGGTGATGTTGGACCTCCCGCCCGGCGGGGCCATGATCTTCTGCGCCGTGCGCCGGGCAATGTGGTCATCTGCCTGTGACCCTGGGGGAGAGCACAGAGCGGGGCAGTCCCGCTGCTTTAAACGGCACCACAAAACATCTCCTCAGGAAATACTAATAATTTCATTATATGTCCTTTTGGAGACACTATGAGCATAGCACAGTTTGGAATGGCTGTATTTGCCTGAACTTCTTAATTTTTCATTGTTTCTTTCTGGAAGATTTATAAATGGCTTTCCTATAAATAAATTTTGTAGATAATAAAATGCGGAGACTGGCAACATTTATCAAACAATATGGGACCCATCTGATCCAACCAGCTAAAAACCCATTATGGAAGTCATTTTAGGGCAGAGCATCACAGCTGCTGGGCAGGCTTCTGCAGAACCAATGATGCTGACTCACAGCCTGCTCTGGCTCCTGGAAACAGAGCCCCCGCCAGGCTGTGTGCGTTGACACAAACACTGTAGGACATTCCAGAGCTTTCTGCGCTGCACTCGGTCCCTTGGCCGCTGCCACAGGACAAACTGCTTTATTACTGAGTGAAGATGAAGCTGTTACCACCCAGACTTGCCCGGGCACTCCCCCCAGGCCCACCCCCCGGGGCCCCACGTACCGGACAGGCTGAAGCCGGACTGGTGCAGGTTGCGCACGGGCGCGGCCGCGGCTTTGCCGGCGCAGGGCGCGATGCGCGACGCCGCGCCGGGCGCCACGGCCTTGACGCTGGCCGGCACCTCGTGCACCGGCCCGTCGTACATCCCCCGGGGCACGCCGTGCACCTCGGCCAGCTGCAGGGGGGAGCACAGCGTCAGCCACCGCGAGGGACGGGCCGCAGGCGGGGGAACGGCCTCCAGCTGTGCCAGGGGAGATTCAGGCTGGGTACCGGGAACTTTCCTCCCGTGGAAAAGGGCTGCCCGGCCCTGGCACAGCTGCCCAGGGCGGTGGTGGAGTTCCCATCCCTGGAGGGAATTGGAAGCTGTGTGAATGTGGCACCTGGGGACATGGGCCAGTGGCCTTGGATGTGCTGGGAGAATTATTGGAGTCGATGGTCTTAAAAGGACTTCCAGCCTGGCCTTGGACACCTCCTGGGATGGGGCATCTACAGCTTCTCTGGATCCCATTCCCACCCTGCAAGGAGCTGGCACATTCCCATCCTGCCCTCCAGGCACCCCAGACACCCTGAGGCACACCAGAGCCGGGGCTCCTGCCTCTGCAGTTAATTTGGGTTACTGATTCCTGCTCTGCATCCTGTAGGATGCAGAATTACAGTGTCTGCAATAGCACAGGGGAAAAGGAAGGAGGACAGAGCTCTAAGAAGCTCTTTACATATTTGCATGTCTTTGTGTCTCTTTACAGAGCTGTGCCAGCACACAGGAGAATTTTTTTTACTGTATTTCCAGTACCTATGGAATGTACATCCCTTACCCTCTAACAGCTGCAGAGCAGACACTGGGAATACAGCAACAGAAACTTCTCTAGCACAGGCAGGAGAGGAATTCCTCCCTTCACCTCAATACAAACAAAAAAACCCTTTTGCTAGAAGTGTTATTTTTGCTTTGTAACATTTTAATAGGCTAATAAAACTGTCATTATTAGCTCTAATACTAAGAATTCTTGGTTGAGGTTCCAGGCAGTTACACGACAACACACAGAAAGAAATAGCATTAATAATATTCCTGCTGCTGTTGCAGGCTTGCCATCCATCACAGCAGCCCCAATACACTAAAGCAGAGAGATTGTGACCAAAACAAGGGATTATGGCAAATAAAACTCTCCTTACCCTGTTCCTTGCTTTTATCCTTTTATAAACGAAGTCAGGGAATGTCTTCCTAGGGATGAAGCGACCTGAGCCCTGGGTGACACACAGATTTCCATCTTCAAGGACAACTCTTCCCTGACTTATGACCACGGTTGGGACCCCGTGGCACTCGGTGCCTTCAAATATGTTGTACTCCACGTTCTGGAAAAAGCAAACCCTGATACTCAGTGCCTGCAGGATATAAGAGGAGGCCAACAATACCCCCAATGCTGTACACTGCTCCTCAGAACTAACTAACCCCTCATATTTCAAATAACAAGATTCCAATAGGAAGCAAACTGCAATGGAGAAAATAAACCTTAAAACCAATCATATTAAACTACAGCAATAGTTTAATGCTTTTATTAAATTATATTTGTTTTATTATATTATTTATATATTATATTATATATTATATATTATTTATAGAATATTTAAGTTATTATATTAAGATTAATACCATATATTAAACAATATCAATAGTTTAATACATATTAAACTGTAACTAACACACAATACAGTTTAGCAATTGTTCAGTACTTCAGTTCAACACTTACATTTTTCTAGTCCACAGCAAATACACTGACCTTAAGATTTCCATACCAGATGCCAACTGTCTTGGAGTGGTCTCTCAGTACCAACCCCACCCTTTACAGCAATAAAAAGATATTTTCCTAGTATTTCTAAAAGCAAATGCAAGCTCCTTCATCAGTTTACCCACACAGACAACTCCTCCCCTGCTGAATGATCTGATCTTGCTAAGGACTTGTTGCTTTTCAGATCTCTCCTGGCTCTAAAACCAGCCCCAGAAATGATTTAAAATATATTTTACCAAATTGTGGGTTTTTTGCTGAGATGATTTTTGTAGCCTTGGGGTTCCACAGCACCAGGTCTGCGTCGGAGCCCACAGCCACGCGCCCCTTCCTGGGGTAGCAGTTGAAGATCTTGGCAGCGTTGGTGCTGGTCACCGCTACGAAATCGTTCTCATCCATCTTCCCGGGGACCTGGGGAGGGCATGAGGAAACATCACCATGGACACGGCCCCGTGCCCGCTGTGGGCACGGTCCCTCCCATGGCCAGGCCTGGGTGCCCCACTGCTGCCCGCACCCCTGTGCCCATGTGGGCGAGGGTCTGCACTGCCACAGGGCTGCGGTTACAGGGGAAGGGGCATGTGAGCATGAGCCTTGTCCCTGTGGGATAAAGGATACGGGAGACACGGTTCATTTTCCTTAGGCTCCAGAGGCTGAAGTCCCTGAAAATTAAGGCCTTCGCTGGTTGGCACAGGCATCTCAGGATCCCTAAAGAGGGTTAAGGGCAGCCCAGTGAAGAAAGACTGGAAGTGAACCTAACTAGTGCTATTTATCATCTTCACTTGTCATCTTAAGAAAAGTTCTATTTCTCTTTGAATAAGGCTCACCTAAGAGAGGTTTCAGGGTGGCTTGGCTCCCAAGCTCCTGCAGTCTGCACAGGGACATCTGCTCTGTGGGATGCAGGATAGACTCCCAGGGATACTGCTGGCAGGGAAGCGTGCACTGGGGTGCAGGGACATGGACTGATCCCACCCTCAGGTCACAGCCCTGCTGCCAGGCAGACACTGAGGTGACACGGAGACTTGTCCCCTCTGGTGGGGCCTGGGGTGACCAGGCAGTTGGAAGCATGGCTACAGCCATGTCCCACAGGACAGACACCCTCTCCCCAAGCACCTCCCCAAGGCCTCTGGTGAGCACAAGGGACAGGAACCTCACCACCCTTGGGAGCAAATGCTGGAGAGACCCCCTGGTAAGCAAGAGAGTGGAGGATGGTGCCTGCACAGCAGCCTTTGAAGGCACCGTGAAGGCATTCGTGTGTCTCAGTCTGTCCTTAGCAGCTCTCTGAAGCTGCAGCAGTGTCTAGACAGCGTCAGCCCCGTGGCTTGTCTGAACTAACGAGGCTGTGACAGCCTGGAGCACAGCTCACTGTGCTCCCATCCAGCCCCAGGCTGCAGCACCTACCACACACTTCTCCCACACCATGGCCATGCGCTCCTCGATGCCGTTGGTGCCCTCGGGGATGAGGGTGAAGTTGTCCTTGCCCACGGCCTTCTGTGCGGTGGTGAAGGTGCAGTGGGCACTGCCGGTGACCTGCAGGTCCCCGCTGGGGAAGGACAGGGCAGGGCTCAGGGAGGGGGCACTGATGGCACCCCCGGGCCGGCGAAGCCCCCCTCGCAGGGCAGACCACGGGGGCACCAATGGCCCGTGGGCTTTGGCCCCTCGGGCGCTGGCGGGGGCAGCCGGGGGGTGGGACGCAGACAGGACAGGCGTGCCCAGGTGCCCGTGTGACACGGGACCCACCTGGACAGCAGAGTGCTCAGGTGATCCGGCGTGCTGGGGTCGGGGCTGATGGGGGGGGACGTGACGAAGGCGGCGGCTTTGGCCCAGTTTTTGCTCCAGTAGTGGGAGCCGTCGGTGCCCAGGCTGGCGGTGATGGGCTCCCCGTACACCACGGTGCCTGCAGAGCAAAGCGGGCATGAGCGGGGAGCAGGGCACAGACAGGCGCTGCCGTAACCACACACGACAGCTCCACTTCGTTCAGCGCTCCCAGCGCTTCAGACTCTCTCTAATCCTTTAGATTATCTCAGATGACCGGGAGACACTGTCAAAGCAAGTTTGGGATCTGTCTGTCCTCTCCTTACAGCAGACACACATTCCTACAAGCTGTCATGCCTTCCTTTAAACCCAGCCTGTGTCTGTCTGGCAGCCACCAGGCTGGGGGAAATGGTGACTGTGCTCCCCCTTCCACCCCACTCCCCACAGGATTGAGGCCAGCCCTTCCCACTCCACCCCAGCCAGATTTTGGAGCTTTCTCCACATCTGTTTTTCATTCAGTTCACACCAAACAATCACAAGTGGATTATTCCCCTTTCTCAGCTGTGTCTGCCAGGATGGAAGGGTCAGTTTCCAACACATCCCTTCCAATCTCCCCAGCTCCAAGCAATTAGCTCCAGCACACCCTAGCACAGAAACCTACATGAGCCTCAGCGCCCTGAGAGTGTGGAGGAGCTCAGGAGATAAGGACTTCTCAGAGCTCCCAGCTAGAATGAGATTCCTGGCTGGATTCAGAGTTTCAGTGAGTGCCTGTGCAGTCAGCTGTTACCTTTCCTCTTTGCCTGAGCCAGGACGTCTGCAGCAGCCCTGCTCATGACCTTGGTGACGTAGAGGGGGCAGTTGGCCTGCCTGGCGATGGTGATGGCTCGGAACACGGCCTCTGCCTCCACCTGCGGGCACAAGAACACGACACGGGTGTCCCAGCCCCCCTGCAGGTGGGGGCCCGGAACGCGGCGCAGGGCTCAGCGGCGTTACCTCCTCGGGGCGGCTGAGGACGTGCCCCTCCGGCCCCGTAATCCCCAGCTCCAGCAGCCTCTTCTGCTCCTGGGGGGACGAGGAGGGAGGAGAGAGCAGTCAGTGCTGGGCACAGCCCGCTGGAGCACCCTGGGACACGGCACACCTCGACCAGAGCCACCCGAGGGCAGGGGGCAAGTCACGAACCCACCCCAGCAGGTGGGTCATGGACACTCCACTGGGACTTCCCACTCACTGACCGCGGGGCCACTTCCCAGAGACCTGTCCTGTGCTGCAGAAATGCTCCTGCGTGGGAGCTGCTGTCTCCCAGCAGCACCTCTGGAGCCTCCCACCCCTGAAAGCCACAGTTCAGGAGGAGGGGACTCACACCCACTGCAGCTCACACCGAGGCTGCCCCAGCCCCGGTGCTACAGCAAAGGGAGAGGGGCTCCCCACCAGCTGAGCCTGCTGGAGATGCCCAGGAGCCCCTGGAGGAGGCAGGGATGGGCGCAGGGATGGGAGACTGTCACTGGGGTGCAGCAAGTGCCACCTCTCCTGCATTGCTGTCCCTTTGCACTTCCCCACGTGGCACGGAGGAAAGGGAACTCGCGGTGACTGAGATGAGCTCTGGGATGTCCCAGAGTCCAGTATGTCACGTGGCATCTGAATGCAGATGTCCAGCACACACCTCACCCTGTCCCCTCTGCGCTGCTCTGTATCATGTCACCTCCCAGTCAGATGGCACTAATGCAAGGATGCTATCCAACACCACCGAGCAGACCCCACAGGATCCTTTACAGGACCCTGCTCTTAGAGGGTGCTTATTTCTCTGTATTCCTGTCACAGACCTCCTCCAAGTTTGTCCCAGGGCTCAAGTGTCACCATGCTGGCAGCTTACAGAAACACTGCTGCAGCTCTGAGCTGCCTGGGGTCATTTATGCTCCACAGCCAGCTGAGGAACAGGTTTCCAGATAAAATCCCAGGAGGGGGGAATTAGCCTCTATCCTGTTTGTTCAAATAAACCCATTTGAAGGATTGGATCTGGCTTTCAGCTCAGCCTTCCTCCCACACCGGACTGAGTGCTGGCGTGACCGTGAGCCAAAGGAACTGTCAGGCTAACTGCACTTCGTGTATCTGACTGAGGCTGGAGCCAACACTGTCTTTTCTACAAGTAGAAGGAAAAATAAGGCCCATGAGCAGAGGTTGCTACACCAAGGAATTCCCAGGTGCTGATGGTGGAGTTAAATACTGCCAATGTCATGGACAGTACTGTAAAAGCTTCAAACCTCCTGGTTTTTTTAAGTAATCCATTTCCTAAACATGGCAGATAATGGGAAAAAGCATTGCTTAAGGCAGTCAGTTATCCCTTAGGAACCCCCAAAGTGCTTTTTGGGAACCCAAGCACACGTGGAGATTCGTGAGGACACTGATGATTCCACAGGACACTCCGATCCTCTTGCATATTGCTCTGCCTGCACACGCTGCTACACAGGGCCCTGTTCCCTCCAAGGCTTTGGGGCACCAGCTCCCTGGGCAGGGCAGGACAGGGGCAGGGGCAGGACAGGACAGGGCAGGGCTGGGAATCTCGTCCCCAGGGCCCTGGTCCCCCCTGGCGCTCAGGGGCCGCGAACACGGTACCTCCTCGATGATGTCTCCGTTCTCCGCGTGCACTTGGGCGATGGCCCCCAGGTCCCGAATGATGCAGAAGATCTCGTACATCTGCCAAGACACAGCGCGTGCCAGGGTCAGCCCCGTCGCCACCCACCTGCCTCAAGGTGAGGTGTGGCTTCCCCTGCATTCCCCGTGTCCTACCTGGCCATCGGTGCACTGCAGCTTGTCCTTGTAAGCCATGAACACCAGGAAGGAGTTCACACCTTGAAAAAGAAAACGACACGTGTGGCTTTGTCCCTCGGAGAACTGACTGCCCTGGTGTGGGCTGGGCAGCGGGGGCTGAACCAGGGGCTTGTGCTGCTGAGGGTTATGCTGGAGGCAAAGCAAAGCCAAGGGCTGATGGGGGAAATGTCCCCACAAGCACTGACCCCAAAGCTTGGCAGTGGTGAAAGACATAACTTTGTGGTGCACCTGGACCAAAAACCGCAAACCCTGTGGTCCATGTTTGGGGTTTGGGGCCCTCTGTGACTGGGTCCGAATGCACACTCAGTGCCTCACTCCCAGGCTGGTTTTCCTCCAGTGGTGGCTTCAGCCTATGACTTATCCTCAATTTTGGGACAAGGGATGGAGGGACAGGACACAGGGAATGGCTCCCACTGCCAGGGGGAAGGGATGGATGGGAGATTGGGAACGATTTGATCCCTGTGAGGGTGGGCAGGCCCTGGCACAGGGTGCCCAGAGCAGCTGTGGCTGTCCCTGGATCCCTGGCAGTGCCCAAGACCAGGCTGGACACTGGGGCTTGGAGCAGCCTGGGACAGTGGGAGGTGTCCCTGCCGTGGCAGGGGATGGGATCGGGTCCTTTGCAATCCTAACCATTCCATGGTTCTATGACTTGCTGCTGTATTTTATATGGATAGAGGCAATAATCAATACCAAACCATGATCCAATTACAGCTGTATTTCATACCTGTTCCAAGGAACAGCTCCATTACCCCAGCCACCCTGCATTTTAATAGGAAATTCACTGTGAATTTCTATGGTAATTGGCCAATTAAAGCCTTGCTTGCAAGACTACAAATTACTACATTTAGCTCTGCATTAGCATATCTGAAGGAAAATGTAGTTCCAAACATGGCAATAGCTATTAATGAATGCAAGAAACCCTGCCTCATGGTCTACTCTCCTGCTTTCCAGTGAGCCCTGTCCCACGGATACCTTGGGATGGAGAGGAGTTACAGGGACAACAGAATCACTGCGGAATGCTTAAAGCTGAGTTTCCTTCTCTAAGCTCTGTCCTGGAGGTTTTTATTTCAATGGTTTTTTCTGTACATCTGGCAGCCCATGTCAGGGTGACCAAGCCTATCCCTTTATTTTCCAGAATCCCTTTCCATGACCTGGCTGCCAATTGCCCAAAGAAGAGAGCACAGATCCAGATGTTATGGAACTTGGTGCCAGTGTCCCCATCCACAGCTCTCTCCTGGATGGCCAAGGATGGTCCCAGCTCCACGGGAAGGAGCGTGGCTGCCTGCTCGTGTCCCTGCAGCGCTGGGTGCCCGGGGCAGCAGCGCTGTCACCGCTCCCCCGGGGCCCTGCAGTGACCCCAACCCTGCTGGGGTCCCTCTGCCCCTACCCTTGCTGGAACCCCGGGCACTGAGAATTCCAGACTTTCTGTGCTCACAGGCACTGACCCCCAAGCAAATATTGCATTTGACCTGAGGCCGTGGAAAAGGCTCTAAATTGAGTGACAGCACTGGGATTGTGGGTGTGGGGTTTGGATATAAGTGTGTGATGTCACAGGGTGGGAAACTGAGAGTTTAAGGGTTTAGAATACAGGAATATAGATAAGGAAAGACGGAGGATTTGGGGTGTTGGCTGAGTTCTTCTTCTTACACCTTCTTCTTGGGTCTGGGTGGTGTATTGTAACTGGGTAAGAAAATCTGCATTGCAGACCATGGGTGTTTGGTTATTGGGTTAGAAGTAAAGATAATCTAGGTGTCATTTCAGAATTGGACAGTTTGTGCTTTAAAGACCTTGGAAAGAATTAGAGACAGAGGTATTTTCTACTTTGTTAGCTAGAACTCAGAGCTTGTGAGACTGTGACATAGATAAGAATTAATAAACATCTGAGTCCCAACACGAACTGCGCCCCTCGAGTATTAATCCCGGCTCCAACGGAAGAAAAGGAGATAACAAACCCACATACCCTTGTCCTTGACCAGGGCCTCCAGCTCCTCCCGCAGGCTCTCGTGCCAGCGCGGGATGTCCACGCTCAGGCCGTAGTCGCAGCAGGCCTGGCCGTCAGCGTGGCCACGCCACTGCTCGTAGGCGGCCAGGAGACTGCTGCCCGCGTCCGGGAACACGTGGTCAACTGCGGGGACACGGCGGGGTGTGAGGGACAGGGACATGGCTGGGCACTGCGGGGTGTGAGGGATGGGGACATGGCCGGGGACTGCATCCCTGACAGGGACATGGCTGGGCACTGCGGGGTGTGAGGGACAGGGACACAGCTGGGGACTGCATCCCTGACAGGGACAGGGACACGGCTGGGCACTGCGGGGTGTGAGGGACAGGGACACAGCTGGGGACTGCATCCCTGACAGGGACAGGGACACGGCTGGGCACTGTGGGGTGTGAGGGACAGGGACACGGCTGGGCACTGCGGGGTGTGAGGGACAGGGACACACAGCCGGGCACTATGGGGTGTGAGGGACAGGGACACAGCCTGGCACCGCGGCCCTGCCGGGCACCTGCTGCTCTGATAATGGACATTGCAGTGCCAGCTCGTCTCACAGCGCTGCTTAGAGACCACGGGTAGCGGATCTCCCAAAGTGATACCAATGGGAGAAGCAAAGCCCAAGTTGTGGCTTTTTCATCCTTTTCTCAGCCAGCACAGCACCGTGAGTGGCTGGTGATGATTCTGCTCTGGGGCATTTCCCGTGGGCAGCACCCACAACCCGTCACTCCCCTCAGCACTGGCTGTGGGCTCAGGGGCAGCTGTGCCAGGACTGTTGAGACCGGTCCTGCAGTCCCACCCTACAGTGGTTCTTGGGGATGGAACAGGAACAAAGCAGAGGGAAAAATTATTTTGCATTAACACAAAAATAGAGCCTGTGCTTAAAGATAAGAATCTCAAAAAACCCTCACACTTGCAAAGCGGTTAAAAACATTATCAAAAAGTGTTTAAAGTGTTCTTCTGTTTTGCTCTCTGATGGGGTGAGGCAGGAGCAGGCACATATTTTAAATATACGTGTATATTTTCAATATCCACATGCAGCAAGGGAAGGAGGTTCTGCCCAGAGCACAACACCTTCGATTAGCTTAGCGATGTGTTGATCCGCCCAGCAGAAACTGACATTTCTGCGCTATGGAGGTAAATAAACACCCCCGCAGCGGCTCCAGGCCTGGGGTACTTTGTCAGGAAACCCAGCAGCCCCTCGGGACCCCTCTTACTGATCATGGTGGTGCCTCCCGCCAGCGCTGCCTTGGTGCCCTGGAAGAAGCCGTCGGCCGAGCTCATGCCCGTGGCGGGCGCCTGCAGCCGCGTGTGCACGTCGATGCCCCCCGGCATCACCAGCTGCCCGTGGGCATCGATGGTCCTCGCGCCGCTGGGGACCAGCAGGTTCTCTCCGATTTGTCTGCAAGGGAAAACAACATCTCCTCTTAACTGGCAACGACTTTGAAGTGAGGATGACAAAACAACCTCTGCCGCTCCTCCCCAGGCTGCCAGCGCTCTGCAAGACTTTCCAGCTGCAGAACTGCACCAGTGTTCCTCCTTCTTGACGCTACTCTAACATGCTGCCTTTATTTTTCTAAAAGGTTTTCAAGAAAAAAAAATTATGGGAAGGAGCCTTGTCCAAATCCCAAGGCACTGTATCATTCTAAGAAATTACATTAGCAAATACAAATTTTTAACTTACTTTATTATGCCATCTTCCATATAAACGTCTGCATAAAATGACTGATCATCGTTGACAATTTTTCCTCCTTTGATTAGAATCTGGTCACTCTAATGGGAAAAAAGCCACAGATTTTTAAAAATTCTTTTGTTTGGATTCTACTTTACTCATTCCAAGCTTTAAGTAAATCTAGGTTTAATGTTTTCCCTCCAATCATTCAAGTCCAGTGACTGTCCAGACTATTCTACACCTACATTTGCAAGGGGAACCATATGAAATTGTCATTTGGAGGAGCACAGCTCTCTGAAGGGTGGCAGGAGCCAGGGGTGCACCGCTGAGCCTGGCACCCCCGGCGCCGAGGGCTGAGCCGTGTTCCTGCCTCCGCCCTCAGCTCTCAGTGCATCTCATTAACCTGGTAATTTATTGCCATTCATTTGTTTTCACAGTCAGAGGCAGATAAAGCCTCGAGGACTTGCCTCACTTCAAAGCCAGACACTGTCACAGTTTTCAGATTTGCAGAATCTTCACCCAGAATCTTTAACTAGAAAAATTAGGAAGCAGCAGCACTGATGTCTGTGTGGAGCTGCAGCCTAATTTCAGAGGATTCCTTTCCTGCTCTCTGGTGTTGCTTGAAAAATTATATCCAGTGCTGAAATGGGCAACACAAAGAGCACGGCCTGGGCACAAAACCAGCCGAGGGACGTCTGAGCACGTGGCAGCACAGCCTGGAGATGCTGCACCACAAAGAGACGGGTCCAGAGGCAAAACTGCCTTGAAACATTTTGGGGCTTGTTTAAAAGAGCACCGCCGGCATATAGAAGGAAAATTAAAGAACCGCATTCATTTTTTCCTTTTTTTCCCCTTTTTGAACTATCAAGGATTTATTGTCTTTATTGTTTCCCCTCGTCCCGTAACATCAATCAAAGGAAGCCTCAGTGCTGCTGCCCCATGGGGGAGCCTGACGGCCCCTCCCCTTGTGGGGCTCATCTTCACCCCATCCCCGTCCTCACCCCATTCCCGTCTTCACCCCATCCCCACACTTATCCTGACCCCATCCCCACACCCAGGATCCGCTCCCGCAGCCCGGTACCGCGGCTGGTCCCCGGCTCCCGCACCCACCGGGCTTTTCCCGGGGGAGTTGTGCCACGAGCCAGCAAGAGGAGAAAAAACAAAACACAAGGCATCGCAATCGAGGGATTTGTCCCGACTCCTGCCGGGAAGCGGCGGCGCCGGGAGGAGGGAATCCCCTCCCACGCGGCGCGGCCGGGGAGCTCCGGCGCGGGCGGCAGCGCCGGGGGAGCGGCGGGGGGAGCGGGCGGAGGCTGCCAGAGGCTGGCACAGAGCCCGGCCCGGCCCGCGATGGAAGCGCTCCGGAGCGCACGGGGCACGGCGGCGCAGCCCCCGGCCGCGCAGCGGAGCCCGCCCGCCTTTGTCCCCCCGGGCGGCCCCGGGACAAAGCGCCGGCACCGCCGGGCTCCGGCCGGGCCAAGCAACAAAGGAGCGCGGCGGGGAGGCTGCGCGGAGAGAGAGGGGTTCGGCCCCGCGGGCACCGGCACCGCCGGGCGAGCGCCCCGGGGCGAGCAGGAGCCCGGGCTGCCCCCGGCCGTGCGAGACGGCCCGCCCCGCTCCATCTCCGCCGGCCCGAGCGAGCCCCGGCCCCGGCCCGCGGCCCCCGCTGCCCTCGCCCCTCGGGGAGCCCTCACCGTGCCGCGGGTCCCGCTCCTCCTGCCCGGGTGCGACATCGCCGCCGCCTCCGCCGCCGTGTGCGGGGCTGCGCGCGTGCCCGCGCCCGCCGCCGCGCGCCCCCGCCTGCGTGCGCGCCCCCGCCCGCCCCGCCGCGCGCCCGGGCCGCGGACACGGACGGAGAGGGGGAAGCGAGCGGGGCCGCGCCGCTGCAGCCGTGTCCCGAGAGAAAAGCGGCCCCTCGAGCCCTCGGACCGTGCCCGGCTCGAACCCGCGCCGCTGGGACCGGCCCAGCGCCCGCTCCCGGCACGGGCTCCTGCGGGACGGGACGGGATGCATCGGGACAGGAGGGGTGGGACGGGGCGGCAGGAAGACAGCCGGACGGGACGGGATGGATCGGGACGGGGCGGCAGGAAGACAGCCGGACGGGACGGGATGGATCGGGACGGGGCGGCAGGAGGACAGCCGGACGGGTCCCCGCTCGCCCTCCCGGCGCGGTCACGGCCAGGCCGGCTCCCCGAGGCTTCCCCGGCCGCTGTCGCGGCTCAGTCCCGTTACCTGCTGGCAGCCATCGGGCAGCGCAGCCGGAGCCGCGGCTCTCGGGGGCAGCGCGGCCGCGGCGGGGCCGGGGCCGGGGCCGGGGTCGGGGCTCGGTCCCGGGTGGGTGTCGCGGCGGTGCGCCCCGACGGGTGTTGCGGTTCCGGAGGCAGCGAGCGAGGAGAAGTTCAGCGTCTTGTTGTCGAAGGCGTCCTCCACGCTGCAGAACATCCCGCCGCGCTTCTGCCGCGGCCGCGGGCTGCCCGCACCCAGCCCCGCAAAGCAGGCGGGCAGAGCCTCCTCCTGCCGCCCCGACATGGGCCCGGCACCGCCGCGCTGCCGCAGCCGCTCGCCCCGCGGACGAGAGCTCGGCGCCGCGTTAAGAGCCGCCCAGGGACCCCCCGCCCCTCCCGGTGCCCATCCGCCCGTGACCGTCCCCACGTACGGCCGGGAGGTGACATCTCCCAGCGTCTGTGATGGCAGAGACAGCGCGGGGTTGGCTGCCCTGGGGATCGGGGAACGCCCCCCTGGAGCCCTCCCGGTCCCCCAGGGTGGCCGCTGTCACAGCCCAGCCTCCCCATCCCCTCAACCCCAGGCCAGGTCATCTAATTTGAAGGTTTAAAACAGATCTTTTTATTTAAAAGCTGACAATAATTTATGTATTTTACAAAGGAATAGAAAGTCTCTCGATATATATCATAGGAATCACAATACAAAAATATCTGTAAAATTCTCTGGTCGATTGCTCCAGCCCCTGTGTTCGGGCTGTCGGTTGCTGTCGCAGCACTGAAGCCAGCGTTCCGTATTTTGGATATGATCCTGGAGTAGGATTAGAGGACACGGGTCACGGCACGCCAGCCAGCGGACCAAACCCCTCTGTTTTCTCTGCGTTACGTTTTGCATAAGTTTACATTAGTCTCTTTTAATAAACTGTACAGCACATCATACAGGGTTTAATACACATATTCACACGGCGATTTCCTGAGTCGAAGCTAAATCCCTCCTGGGCACAGCCACGCTGCCGGCGAGGGGCACAGGGCTGCGGAGGAGCCAGCGTCGGTCCAGGGGCGTTTTCTCCTCCTGGTCAGGAATTCTGTCCACAAGCCACATAAGGCACTCAAGGAATCACTGAAGGCTAGAGATATTGTAGAGCAGAGTACTGGAAACAACAGCCACATCCTCCAGCAGCTTGAACAAGGAGCCCCCGCCTGACACGCAGGAGGCGGGTGAGGGGTGAGGGGCGGCCCGTGGCACCCCCTGCTTCGGCTGCTGCACCCCCGCACCGGGCACGGGGGTCTGCCCCGGGCCGGGCTCTGCCCCACCGGGGCTGGTAGACGCTGTTCGTGAGAGATGCACAGGGGCCAGAGGGAGGAGGCAGCAGCCGAGACCCAACACGGCTCAGCCCGGCCCCGGGCCGGGAAGAGACTCCTGACAGAGCCCAGCCCTGCTCCAGATCAGGAACAGACTCCTGACAGAGCCCAGCCCTGGGTCAGGAACAGACTCCTGACAGAGCCCAGCCCTGCTCCGGATCAGGAACAGACTCCTGACAGAGCCCAGCCCTGCTCCGGGTCAGGAACAGACTCCTGACAGAGCCCAGCCCTGCTCCGGATCAGGAACAGACTCCTGACAGAGCCCAGCCCTGCTCCGGGTCAGGAACAGACTCCTGACAGAGCCCAGCCCTGCTCCGGATCAGGAACAGACTCCTGACAGAGCCCAGCCCTGGGTCAGGAACAGACTCCTGACAGAGCCCAGCAGGATCCCCTCCTGGGAGCAAGGAGCACATGGATGGCAATCTCCTGTCTGCGCATTTAAACGGAGGAAACAGCTCTGAAAACATTCTTTGAGCCATTTTTTCCTTTCCTATGTACAAAACTTCATACATATTTATAGTGACATATAGGTAAGCACAATCCCTTATTTACACACAGACCTGTCCTGTACAATTTTCTTTGTACTTAAAACCGCCAGGATTAAGGAAGTTAATCAGAAAACAGGACCGATATTTGAGACACACGAACACATCAGGCAAGGGCACGTCCTGAATGAAGAGCCGTGAGATGGACTCCAGCTGCTTCCTAACGTGGCCTTTGTCACCTCAACCACCACCTGAAGGGCTTCCAGTAAATACAGTATTTTAAGACATGAAGTATTTCAGTAGAACTCAAAATGGACCCGTTTGAGGCGTGAAATGCAGAAGCAAAAATGCAGCTCATCCCAGAATCCCAGCACCAGTATCGATCTCTGGTAGAATCGGAGCTTGTTAAATCAATTCTGTGATGGAATCATACGCTGATATCAAAATCCACAACCTTGGCCTTAAAGCATCACATCCCTTCAATTCAAACATCACACTTCTCTGATTAACTCACTTCCTCCTGTTTCTGCAGCTGAGCTCCCTGTGCTGGGATAGAACACGGTCGATGTACGAGTGCAGGAAGAGGTTGAAGAGTTTCAGTATCAAGGAGCTTTCCTCACAGCTTTATAAACTCCAGCGGCACAGGTACCTACAGAACAAAACAAACACGGGTTTAACTGTAGATGTGGTGCTCTCCTCCACACGGGATTTTTAGTCCCAAAATCTATATTTCCGTTCCATAGGTTGTGCTGGGTTGTGTTAAGCGGCTCTCAGTTAAGTCGTAGTTGGAGTAGGCTTAGCCAGTTCCTGTGTTTTCCCTGAAAAAAAGGGAGATCATTTATGAAATGTTAAATGTACTGCTTTCTCTAGGCTGTGCCATACATCAAGCCATTCATTTTCCTTAAGCAATACTCCCCTAACAGTTCTGGGTAACACTCAGAATATGGTGATGATAGTGATGAATGATGAATTCAAAATTTTCCTCATCTGACAAACTCTGAGAGGACGAGTTAATTACCACGGAGCCAAATTCTACCTCCTCGGGGGCGGAGAGGCGGCACGAAGGAAGGACGCGGTGCCCGTGGGTGGGAGGGGGCTGCTGCACTGCCCGGACCCTTCCCGTGCACGCCCTCGGCCCTGTTCCCATCTCACACCCAGCGCCGGTGGGACCGGGAATCCCTGCGGAGAGCACCGGGGAGCAGCACAGCCCAGCCGATGGCTGGAGAGGAGAGAACGCCCCATTCCCTGTCCCTTCTCCCTCCCCGCTCCCTGTCTGCTCTCCCCCAGCCCTCAGCAGCAGCACACTGGAAATATCTGGAAATAGCTCCATCTCCTCCCTGGCGCAGCCCCTGCACCGTGCGGGGAAAGGATTAACCCTTCCCAGAATCCGGGCTGCCTCGGGTGGAAGGGACCTTAAACCCAATCCCGCTGCAAGCCCCTGGCGTGGGCAGGGACAGCTCCCACCGGAGCAGGTCCTGCCTGTCAGGGGCTCCTCTGTCCCCCTCCGAGGCCTTGAGAGGGGGGACGCTGCTCACAGCTGGCCAACAGTACTCCGAGAATTGCAGAGGCAATTCCTGAAAAGAGACCCAGACGCAAACGGCGGAAGAGGAAGCCAGAGCGGCTGAGTGAGGCTTTTCCAAAGGCTGCTTCGCTTTCCTGCCGTGCCCGTGAGCGCCCGGGGCCGCCAGAGCGAGTCCGGTGCCCGAGGGCCCCGGGGAGCGCAAAAAGCACACTCACCATCCCTCACCCCGCCGCCTCCCGCCACGGGCAGGGAATCGTTCCAGGAAGCCGCAAAAAATGGGACAAAAGCATTGCAAAAATGCTAATGGATGGAGCGCGAATATTCGTGCTTCAGAGCATCCATGGCCCGTGGAAAACGGCAGCTTTGCTGAATAGAACAATGCAGGAAGGCAATTCCTCAAAGATTATGGATCAAATTTCATCTGAGAAAGAAATCACAAACCCCCAGAGTGGTTTGGGTGGGAAGCTTTGACCCCAAATCCCCCCCAGTGCCACCCCTGCCATGGCAGGGACACCTCCCACTGCCCCAGGCTGCTCCAGCCCCAGTGTCCAACCTGGCCTTGGGCACTGCCAGGGATCCAGGGGCAGCCACAGCTGCTCTGGGCACCCTGTGGAAGAGTTTCTGCCATATATCTCGGCTAAATTTCCCTTTTTCAGTTTGAATCCATTGTCCTGTCCTGACAGCTCTTGATAAAGGACAATCACCTTCATCAGCCCAGCCTCTTACCAAGGCTGCAATGGAAGGAGGTATATCTCTTCACATTCATCTTTATCTTTGTCTCTCTCTATATATATTTATATGCTTATATATATCTATCTATTTATATATATCACAGGGGGCCATATGGCTGAGGGAGGCACCCTGGGCTGCTGGGAAAAGGTGGGAAATGTTTGGGGTATAAGGAAAATGCACCAAAACCATGAGGCAGCGCTTGCACGGGCCAAGTTAATGCCTCAGTGAGCCCCTTAAGCAGAGGCAGCAGCAGGTGAAGCGATGCTGGAGTGTCTCTAAGGCAGCTCACCCCTCTCTGCTCACAGAGTCTGCCTGGATGAGCCTGAGCTTCTTCATGGCCTGCTAAGCGTGAATCCAGCCTGGAATCCAGTCTGGGACACAGCTGGGGACCCCGCTGCTGCCTGCGAGGTGTCGCTGGGACAATGAATCAGTCCTCTGGGATCCATGGGATGGGAAAGAGTGGATCAGAGAGCCCTTGCACAAACACTGCGGCCTCGGGGGCTGGATCCCTTCCTCTCCTGGGACCCCACAAGCCTCCAGGAGATGGGAATGCAGAGTCTCTTCTCTTCCCACTCATGCCCACGTTGAGAATAAACAGGTGGAACCTCATGTCTGTGTAAAGAACAAAGGGCTGGACTTGGCTTCCTTGCCTTTTCCCCTTCCTCTGCCACTGGATTCACACGAGGGCATTTATGGCACGTTCAGACCTCCTGTGCACATTTATCCAAATACAAATGCAAATATCCCACTGGGACCTACTGCAGGGCAGGGAGGGGGGCCAGAGAGCAGGAAGATGAGAGATCTTGAGCAGAATAAAATACAGAGGGGAGTTACTTAACCATCTAAAACTGGTAGACATGTAGTTCCAATAGAAAGGTGAACATTTGATGTCAGGGAAGAAGATGGGGCAGGTCTCTGGGGAAGAAGTGGAAGTTTTTTTTTCTTTTCCCTTTTTCCTGGTGAGAAAGAGGAAACTGCTGGCTGCAGTGATAAAAACAGTTAATGGATCTTTCAACACCTACACAAATCTCAGCTGCACCTCCCGCTTTGACAAAAGTGCACCCTCGTTTTTAAGATGCTATTTTTTTAACACCTGCCTTTGTGAGCAGGATGAGGGGGTGAACACACTCAGGCAATTGCTACAGAGTCTCTGCAAAAATTCAGGTTCTTAATTGCATTTCAGGCCACAATCCAATGTTTTTTGTGGCTGGAGGATGGGCTACTAACTGAGAACCTCAGCAATCAGCAGCCCCTCACTGTCCACTTAATTTGTTACTTAATTTGTTACTTAATTGCTCATATTCAATTTAATAATTAGGAGCACGGTTTCACAGGACATCCCAGTGAAACATAGATGTCCATGATGTATTTTGTTCCTGTCTATAGTGATTTGGAAAATTCTGGGGTTTTCCTGTCTTAAACCAGTCCAATTTACCAGTGGAAGGAGCGCTCTCGACTGTACCCATTTATGCCGACAAATGCTGGAGCACACGCTGAGCAGAGGAGCTACCCACGAGCATAAACACATTTCACCTCATTAATATTCATCAACTGGAATCCCAAACGTTGTTCCCAGGCCCCCTGAAGCTTTCCAGCAGTTCCAGGAGCCTGGGGGAGGCTGAAGCTGGGCTGGGGATGCTGGGCACCACCGTAGCCCGTCACTCCGGCACTGCTCTGCAGGGAACAACCAGCACGGCTGATTGGAACCACTCCTGGTCCCTTCCGTCCCCAGGGAACAACCAGCACGGCTGATTGGAACCATTCCTGGTCCCTTCCGTCCCCAGGGAACAACCAGCACGGCTGATTGGAACCACTCCTGGTCCCTTCCATCCCCAGGGAACAACCAGCACGGCTGATTGGAACCACTCCTGGTCCCTTCCATCCCCAGGGAACAACCAGCACGGCTGATTGGAACCATTCCTGGTCCTTTCCTGCCACCCAAGGCAGGGCAGGGCTGTGTTCTGGCACTGCCCTCACCTCCCATGCTGCAAGAGGAACCCGGCTGCTCTGGCCCCACAGTCAGGCTGTGCCCATCCTCCCCCATGGGCACGGGGGATTCTGCCACAGACACACTGCAAACTGCTGCTGCTACAGCAGAGAACAGGGCTGCTCCCTCCAGGCCTAAGAGCAGGGATTAAAAAACTGTTTCCTTCCATTACAAATCATTCACTTGTGATAACATCTTGGTACTACTCATTTCATGCACACACACACACACATATATCTATGTGCATAAAAGCCCACAGCATTTTCTTTCCACATTTGTTTTTCAGTTCATTGGGACAGTTCAGTGGGATTAGATCAGCAGGATCAGTTCAGGGACAGTTCAGCAGGGACAGTTCAGCAGGGGCAGATCAGCAGGATCAGGTCAGGAGGATCAGGTCAGGGGCAGATCAGCAGGGACAGCTCAATGGGATCAGTTCAGGGACAGTTCAGCAGGGACAGTTCAGCAGGGGCAGATCAGCAGGATCAGGTCAGCAGGATCAGGTCAGGGACAGTTCAGGGACAGCTCAATGGGATCAGTTCAGCAGGGACAGTTCAGTAGGGACAGATCAGCAGGATCAGGTCAGGGACAGATCAGCAGGATCAGGTCAGCAGGATGAGTTTAGGGACAGCTCAGTAGGGACAGTTCAGTGGGATCAGTTTAGAGGAGACAGAACAGTTCAGCAGGGACAATTTAGTGGGATCAGTTCAGCAGGGATAGTTCAGGGACAGTTCAGCAGGGACAGATCAGCATGGACATTTCAGCAGAACAGTTCAACAGGACAGGTGAGGCAGGAAATGCAGGCTGACACCTCGGTCTCCCCTGCACCTGCTCCCGGGAAGGCACCGCGGTGACATCGGGGCTGCCAGCCCTGACCCCACCCCACAGGAGCACGGGGTGACAGCACCGCCCCATCCCGCTGGGACATCCTGCTCACCACAGCGGCTTTGGGGAGCACAGCTCCAGAGAGCGCTCTCAGAACCCGGCTCTGAGTGAATTCACAGCCGCTAGGATCCTCCCGGTGTATTTCAGAAAGGGAGAAATGTGGCTTTGATTTGACGGTGCCAATATTCACGATCCCCTTTCAGGACCGTTTCAGCGCTGCCAAGGCCGGTCCCTGCGGCCCCTCCTGACAGCCTGCCTCACTTCACTCACCCTTTGCTGCATCCCGGGGCTGTTTACAGCATCCTCGTTTCTAACAAGGAGCAAAGTGCCCCCTGCGGCAATCGTCTGCAGAAAAAGCCATTGACAGAGCAGCATTTCCTCCTGCCTGGACAGATCTGCATGAGGCAGTGCAGCCTTTCTGACTTGGACGTGTTCTCCTTTCCCGGGGAGGTTTCTCTGGGATTTCTGCTGACCTGGAAGTGCAGACGTATCACCGAGCACCCCAACCCCCTCCACAGCAGGGGCCATCTACACACACTGATTTACAAACAGAAAGCATTTTTTTTTAAAAAAAGCTAAGTTTATGATAGATTTTCCAGCTGAATAATCCTTCAGGCTAACACGGGGTTTGGTAAACTACAAAAAATGCGTGTCCTTATTATTTGCAAGAGCTCAGCAAGACCTAAAGGAAGGGGGAGAACCCTTCAGCTGTGATGAGAACTGGAGCTGCTCTGCCCAGGAGTGCTTTGGGAATGGAAGGTGAAATGAATGATTATCCTTACAAGCAGCTTGGTGGAGCAGGCTTTCACCCTGCCAGCCCCAGCTCTGTACAGAGTTAGGCAGAGTTTTCTTTCTGAGAGCAAGCTGGGGGCGGAAGGTGCCGGGGTCTCGAGGGGGAAGCACACTGGACACCAAATTGCTGCTGCTGCACAAATTCACACTCCGAAAAAGCTCTCCTCTATTTCCCACAGAAAGAGGAACACCCATATAAACGATTCAAGGCCAGGCTGGATGGGGCTCGGAGGAACCTGCGATGGTGGGAGGTGTTCTCGCCCATGGCAGGGGTGCAGTAAATGACCTTGGCAGTGCCTCCCAACCCAAGCCATTCTGGGATCCTGTGCTGGGTGTGATACCCCTGCAGCAGCACAGCAGTGGGTGTTTTTCAGCTGTAGAGAGGAAGAATGACAGGCTGGTCCCACATCCGGCCCAGGAAGCACAACCAAAATTCCTGCTGTAATAAAGCAGGTGTTTTGCTCAGAAGGAAAATCCCAGCTGGCCCGTGTCACAGTGTTTTCCCCTGGGATTTGCTCCATGAAGGAGCAGCCCCTGTGCAGCCGGCGATGTCTGGGATGAGCAGTGGGGTGAGCGAGCTCCGGCCGTGCTCAGACCTGGCTGGAGCCTCCTGCAGCACCAGCCACGCACTCCTGCCCCGGGGCCTCCATCTCACCCTGCCTCATCCACAAATTCACCCTGACATTGTCATTTCCCTGCATTTCAGTCTGCCACAGCCCCGGAGACAGCGGAGCACGAACGCCGCGCCAGGCGACACCCCACGCTCTGATACAAATTGACAATTATTAACCCTCTGGAAAAACCTTCATTACTGCCGAGCCCTCCCTGCTCTTCCCCGAGCGGGAGAAAGCCGCAAGATTTACAGCGCAGTAAAAGGGACTCAGAGCTCCTGAGTCGATCCCTCTGTGCCTTCCAGGGGTGCCCCTGCTCAACGGGAGACCCTCGACGGCCCGAGTTACCCCACATCCACTTCTAACAGGGATGATGGCCCGAGTTACCCCACATTCACCTCAAACAGGGATGATGGCCCGAGTTACCCCACATCCACTTCTAACAGGGATGATGGCCCGAGTTACCCCACATCCACTTCTAACAGGGATGATGGCCCGAGTTACCCCACATCCACTTCTAACAGGGATGATGGCCCGAGTTACCCCACATCCACTTCTAACAGGGATGATGGCCCGAGTTACCCCACATTCACCTCAAACAGTGATGATGGCCCGAGTTACCCCACATCCACTTCTAACAGGGATGATGGCCCGAGTTACCCCACATTCACTTCTAACAGGGATGACGGCCCGAGTTACCCCACATCCACTTCAAACAGGGATGATGGCCCGAGTTACCCCACATCCACTTCTAACAGGGATGATGGCCCGAGTTACCCCACATCCACTTCTAACAGGGATGATGGCCCGAGTTACCCCACATTCACCTCAAACAGGGATGATGGCCCGAGTTACCCCACATTCACCTCAAACAGGGATGACGGCCCGAGTTACCCCACATCCACTTCAAACAGGGATGATGGCCCGAGTTACCCCACATTCACTTCTAACAGGGATGATGGCCCGAGTTACCCCACATCCACTTCTAACAGGGATGATGGCCCGAGTTACCCCACATCCACTTCTAACAGGGATGATGGCCCGAGTTACCCCACATTCACCTCAAACAGGGATGATGGCCCGAGTTACCCCACATTCACCTCAAACAGGGATGACGGCCCGAGTTACCCCACATCCACTTCAAACAGGGATGATGGCCCGAGTTACCCCACATCCACTTCTAACAGGGATGATGGCCCGAGTTACCCCACATTCACCTCAAACAGGGATGATGGCCCGAGTTACCCCACATTCACCTCAAACAGGGATGACGGCCCGAGTTACCCCACATCCACTTCTAACAGGGATGTTTGGGGTCACCCTGCGCAGCAAAGGCTGCCCAATTAGCATTCCCGTGCCGGGCTCATTAGTGCCCGTGGCCAGAGTGGAATGAACCCGTGGAGATGTATCAGGTCTGAGGGCTGACCTGCAGCCTCCCAGAGCGGATTAATAACTGCGGGACGGTTTCTCTGGACGTGCTTTGTAAAAGAAAAGGTTTTAGCAAGGACAAAGATAATTAACAGTATCAAACAAAAGAAATAGAAGCTGAGCACAGTGGAGAGAGAACTCTTGCACTGGTTAAGGCAGTCAGTCCAAAAAAGCACTGAGCAGCTCTGTGCAATCTTTTAAGAACTGAATGCTCCAGGTGGGCTTTTTGGGACCTTGCCCAATGAAATTGGTTTTGAGTTCCACGTGTCCAGCCGGTATCTCTGCTTGGCACCTGGGAATTACTGGGAAAAGAACATCAAAGTTTCTGGGTCTTTTACCTTGTAGGAACAGCATGGGGTGACTCTTAAACCTTTCCCTGTATGGAAACACCTGCCCGGGTGTGGGGTGCATTCCTCCAGTGCCCCCGGGAAGGAATTCATTTCCAGAGCGCTGCTGAGGAGCCTTGCAGCCAATTCCAGCTCCATCCTCACCTTCCCTGAGCATCCTTCCTGAAAGGGAGGAAAAAGCCAAACCCCACCGTCTGCCGACAGCTGGAGTGCACCGGGGGCACAGAACAATCTGCCCAGTGCTCAGTGGATCACTGTGAAAAGTCATGTAAAGAAAGGGAATTATCCCCAGAACAGAGGGGCTCGCAGGGACAGATCCTGCTGGGGTGGTGAAGGAGGCTGTCCCGGGAAATGCCCCCAGCCCAGCACACCTGCTATCCGTGGTCAAAGGAAAACATCAACTTCTGGACTCTGGAAACTGGTACTTCTAATTGTTGCCCACAGGAGGAAATACGTGATATAGTCTTAATTAAAAATATTAAGGCCATTTCTAAAGAGAATTTATATTGTTTTAAGAAATACGAGGGTTAGGGGAGGATCTGAAAATAGGTGGGTCCACCATGAAGCTAAAACTGCCTTGCTGCTGGTTTTTTGGGGGACAGGCATCTCCCCACGGCCCCAGGGCACATTCAGCTCCACAGACACCAGTTAAACACAGCAACCTGATTTTAGAAACGTGGGACATAGACCGGCTTGGGGGGAAGGGACTGCAAAGATCGTGTAGCTCAAACCCTCTACCGTGGTGTTTTCTCCATCCTTCTACCACTGGAAAATTGAAAACAATAATTTAATATTATTTGTTCCACCATGTTACAGGTGTTATTTCCTTTGAATAAACAAATATCAAATGGAGCTATAATAAATGCTGGGGATTTTAATTAAACTAAGATCATTTGGGCAAAAAATATGGATGCTCAAGCCTCTTCCATAAATGTAAGAGGTAATACCTAATAAAAATTGCTCTTAGGTAATTGAAAACTTATTAATTTGGACACAGGCAAGTGCTGCCCACCCCTGTGAGCCTCCAATCTCCAAAACCAAACACACACTGAAAAATAACTGAAATTCCAGCCTAAGCCTGCTTGAGACAATCCAATGGGCGGTAAAGCAGAACTCTGGTCCTGCAGCACACAGGTCCCAGTGTCCCCTGGCTGCAGCCCCGGCAGTGGGGTGCCCTGGTGGGGTCTCTGCTGCGGGGCACCCCTGGGTGCCCCCCACCCCCACCTGGGCACTGCCCACTCTGACACACAGGGAAGCTTCATCTTGTAGTGGAATTACAATTTGATGCCTCATTAATGCATGAATTTGGCATGCAAATAACACTTCTGTAAAACCTGTGCAATTGCAGCTCTCGCTGCCGCTCTCCCTGTCCTGCCTGTCTGCCAAGGGACTCATTATCAGCACAAATTTGAAAAAAAGTGAGTGGAATTGTGAATTAAAATATTTTTCTGATTACTGTTTGTCTTCTCTATGCAAAATGAAAAATATTTTCATCTCCTTCATTTCAAACATGCATTTTTAAAAGCAGGCTGCTCGCTGTCCATACAAATCTGACAGTGCATTTAATTACCTCCCAATAAGGGAGTTAAGAGGGTTAAGAGCAACCACTGACCTAAAACATGAAGTCGGCATTTGTTATTATGTCACACTGAAATTTAACACCTAAATTGCTGCAGTAAAATAGCAATAATTAAATAACTTTTACATAAAGACTCCGGTAATTTCAATACCAAATTGAGTATTTCCTCTGTTATCACCTGAAGTATTTTAACCCAAGTGAGAGAGACCAGCAGGTGGGGGAGTTCCAGAGCACACGGAATCCCAGGATAAAGGAGTTGGTCAGCACAGCTTACCTGCCTGGAGCTCTGATCCCTTCCTGCCCCGTGCTCCCAGGGATGGGCACCGTGGGACCGTGGCTGCCAACAGGACCTGGCCTCCTTCCTCCTTCCTGGCCTCCTTCCTCCTTCCTGGCCTCCTTCCTCCTTCCTGGCCTTGCCCCACAGCCCCACATTTCTCTGCTCAGCTGTGAGTCCCATGTCCAATCACACTCTGGAATTTCTTGTGGATTTTCCCCTCTTCAGCCGTTTTTCTAGAGGATTCTTTTTCCTTCCCGGTTCCCGTGCCAGCCTCCAGGGCTCGGGCTCTGGGGGACTTGTGCTCCCTTTTCCCTGGGTGAGGACATTTTCCAGGTGACATCTTCCAGGTGAAAACCTCTTCTGTTCCCTCTTGCTGCCTCTCCCAGCCCAGTGCATGTGGATCAGGGATGATCTGGTTTAGTTCACTTTTTCCAGGTTGAACTTTTTGCTGGGACAGTGTTGGGTCTTTTGTCATTGTTCAGGGACAGTTATAGATTATAAATTATTCCATAATTTTTCTTATAATGTTTTACCGACAACTCCAAAAAAAAAAAAAAAAAAAAAAAAAAAAAAAAATTACAGCTTGATTTCTTGAATGTAGCTTTATGTTTTTTTCCTAAAACTGGGCTCATGGAATATTCAACAAAGCACGGGACATACCCTGTGTAATGAAGAAATACCTTGGAACAAACCACTTCATTTTCATTCATATTCCTCTTTTCATGAGCTACTCCTCTGGAACGCTTCCTAAAATCTCCTTCCAAGACAGGTTTTTGAAGAGCTGTGGATAACAAACACGAGTGTGTGGCATACAGACAGGACACGGGCACTTCTACACAGAAGCAATTTGCCACCTGCTCAGCAGGGAACCAGAATAAATCCAGTGTATCTGAATTAGTGAGGGTGCTCCTGGCAGAGCTCGGGCAGGTCCAGCAGTGGTGCTGGCACTCCGGGAGCACTCCTGGGGCTGTGGGAGAGCGAGGAGCGCACATTTCAGCTTTCTCTGTCGGCTCAGTTCCGTCCTCTCCAAAGCCCTCGGGGGTGTCGGGGCGGCAGGGACCCCCGCCCAGCCCCACCGGGAGTGCCACAGGCTGCACCTCCCGCGGCCAGCAGCAAAGGACCAGGCAGATCCGGGGGGGTGGGAAGGGCAAAGTCTCTTTGTGGGTCTGGGGAAGCCGGGCTGGCCCTCTGGGGACAACAGCAGCAGCAGCTGGAGTGGCCTCAGGGGGCTGAAACGGGAGAGAAAAACAGGAATCAAAGAAAAGCCCATCTGGGCAGAAATAACATCCACAAAACTCCTGCGAGGTCCCGTTTATAATTATCTGCTGAATTGTACAGCCGATATGAAAGGATTTGTGATCTATTCCACTCATGCTGTTAGTGGGGAGTGTTTCCCTCCACGCCCACGCCGTGGTCATTTCTGGTAGCACACACAGAAATAGGGCATGTATCCCATATGTACAGGGGATTCGGGGAGTCCTTGGGGCCCTATGGCACAATGCCTGGAGGAGCACACCCTAATAAATGCCATGTTCCCCCCAAAACACCTGGCTGGTGTCCTGGAGGCAGGACAGGCTCCCTCTCTCTCTCTCCAGGCTGTGCAGGGAGAGGGGCTGAGGGTTTCCATGGACCTCCAGCACGGATCAGCTGCACTCAGAGGAATCACCCCAGACTGGCTGTTTTCCCTGGCCTGCTGGAGCTCTCCTTGTTTTAACCCTGCTTGATTTTCCCTTGTCGTTCCCTCTAAAGAAGGAAACTCTGATGGACAAGTTTTTGCCTGCTGGGGTCCAGGTTTCCCTTTTTTTAAAGGATGTGCTGATTTCCATTTTTGGGTTCTCTGGGATGTCCAAGAGACCCTTCAATCCTGCTGGTACAGCGAAAGGAAGGGTCTGATGTTTTCTGAGGAGAGGAGGAGAAAGCAGAGGAGACCCGAGGGCTTACCTTGTGCATGTGGCCTGAAGGGCTATGACCAAAGAATGAAAGCTAAAGAGAAAAATAAAAACAAAAATAAAAACTGAAAAGGGGAGAGAAGAGAGGAAAAAACGGAAGAGAAGAAAGAGATTAAGAGTTTACAGTGTGTTTAACTGAGAAATAAGCTGTGGTTATAGACAGAGTGCAACAAAACTCTCAGGTGAGAAGAAACATGGAGTGTGAAGTAAAGTCCGAGTGCTTGGGCTCAGCTTGGCTCTCGGGAGCTCCAGTGTCCCTTGGGCTGGTGACAGCGACACCCTGCCCCTCTGAGCCCAGCCAGCAACAGCCCCAGCTCAGGGGAAAGGGGGGGAACATCAGCTGAATTCTCCTGACACCTCCAAACTCCCCAATTCTGAACACCTCAAATACCTCCAAACACCCAAGTTCTCCTGTTCTCCTGAACATCAGCTGAATTCTCCTGACACTTCAAACACCCCAATTCTGAACACCTCAAACACTTCCAAACACCCCAATTCTCCTGTTCTCCTGGACATCAGCTGAGTTCTCCTGACACCTCCAAACACCCCAATTCTCCTGAGCACCAGCTGAGTTCTCCTGACACCCCAAGCCCAGCCCTGCGGAGCTCTGGGTTCGGTCTCAGGCTCTGGTCCAGCTCAGTCCCTCTGCCCCTGAGCACGGCCGTGTCCCCGCACAGGCTGAGGTGAAACACTCTGGGGTGAAACACGCCGGTTTGGGCTGGCTGGAGAAAGCTGGATGAGCTGCAGGTGAGGGCAGAGAGCGAAGCCCCCGGCTCCTGCTGGGAAAGGCTGCTCCATGCACTGCGTGTCCAGGGGCTGGGATGGGAGGGAAGGAGGGAAAAGCCCCAAAGCCCAGCTCGTTCCCAGAGCTCTGCTGCCCTGAGCCCTCGGCTCTGGCGCTTGCGGGGCGATGGCCCCGTCCCTGCCCACCCTGCCTTCGAAGGGGAGCGGGAGGGAGGGACTCCACTGAACCAGTTCACCTTCCCTCCTCACAGGGACTGCTGCAAATGCAAGCTGTTTTCCTGGAGCTGTCCCCTTTCTCTCTGCACTGCACACACCAGCTCTCTCTAGGGTTGCTTCCTTGGCCCAGGTGAAATGGAAAATGGTCATGTGCACACGCAGCAGCTGTTCCATCTGCATGACCTTACCTTTTCCTCTAACTCTTTTATTTGTCTTTTTTGGCCTTCAATTCTTTCTTCTAGCTCTTTAATTCTCTGTCAGATTTCAAATAAAAAGATATTTATTAACCAACCAAATACAGATGTACCCAGAAGATGCATTTAATTTGGGGGAATATAAACTCTATGTGCTGTGCTTCTACCAAGAATAAATTGGGTGTTGGGCTGCAGGTGAGTCCTGTGCGACTGTCACCATGTGTGGCAAAGCCAGGAGAAGCAGCTAACTCTGTGTGCAGGGTTTTGCGAGGCCCAGACGCGCCTGGGCAGCCTGGGACAGCTCCAGGAGAGGCTGGTGCTCCCAGGGCCCGTCCCTCCCCGAGCCCCGGCCTGGCCTGCCCCACACCCACCTGCTGGGCGTGCTGGATGAGCTCCATCCTTTCCCGCAGGATTTGGGCGTCCCTCTCCCGCAGCTCACTCATCACCTGCCGCTTCCACTGCTCCACGGCGCTCTTCAGCTTCTCCCTCTCCTCTTCTGAAAGAAGTTCGGAAATTTTGGCTCCAGCTTCTTGCTGCAGGGCATCATAGAGCATGGCTTCTAATTCCAGAATTTGCTAATCAAAAACAATATAAAGCTGTCAGCTCGACCTTGTCCCTGGTTGGGCGAGGAGTTTGTGAGGAAGGGAACATCCGACCCTGAAAGGCAACGGGAGCAGCGGAGGGGCTGCGGGCTGAGCCCCCCGCACGGGACAGCGCGGAAAATCCACCCAGAGGGAAAATACTGCGGGCTGCCCTCATCCTGAGCGGCTCCGGAACCGGGACAGCCTCTGACCCGGCACGGTCTGCCCCACAAACATGTGGGAGTCACCTTCTCCTTCCTGGGGATGGGAGGTGGCCGTGGAGAGAGGAGGGAAAGGGAAAAAGTAAAGGAAGGGGGAAAAGGAGAAGGGAGAGGGAAGAGGGAGAAGGGAAAATGTAAATAGGAAAGGGAAGAAGGAAAGAGATTCATTAAAGACTCATTTTGTGAGGTACAGATGTTTTTTACACGTGTTTTTCGGTCTCTCGGTTCCCATTTCCCAGCTCTCCTGTATCCAGCAGAGGACACAGCAGCACCAGTCCCTGCTGCTGCCAGAAGGAACAACTCCCTGCCGTGTGTGCAGCACTTGGTACCAGCCAGGGGGAATCCTCATGGGAGGCCACTCCCAGCACGTCCCCTGGCAGAGCTGGCAGCTCCAGGAGGGTTTGTGCCCCAGGAAAGGAGCCTGTCCTGCAGCTGGGCTCTGCTGCTGCCCCTCCAGGCAGACAGATGGAGCCTGCATTCCCCGGGACAGAGAGGTGAGCAGGAAAAGGACTGGCCACGCTTCCCTGGGTCACTGAGCCCTCCTGGGACAGCCAGGCCATGTCTGCTGCCCTGCAATCCAGGATAAATCTGTATCCCAGGCAAGCCAAGAGAGCTGGAACCTATTCCAGCAAGTTTGATCCGGAGCAGGAGAAAAGGCAGCAGCTGGAGGCACCTCTGCACACCCCCTCCAGGGCTGGAGGCACCCTGCAGAGCTCCCATGGCCCCTGGGAACCCCTCTGCAACAGGATCATGGACTGCTGAGGCTGGGAGAGCGCCCAGGGTCCCCCAGCACTGCCAAGGTCAGCGCCACCCCGTGCCCCAGGGGCCACAGGGACACCCTTAAACCCTGCGGGGTTGTGGTGGTAGCTGGGCTCAGCTGGGCTCAGCCCGGCTCAGCTCAGCATTGCTGCTGGTGCTTGGCTGGTGCCAGTAGGGCCAGGGGAGCAGAGCGCTCCCAGCAGGATGGGGCACCAGGGCAGGAGCCCTGGCACTGGGGATAATGGGGATAACTGATAATGGGGGATAACTGGGGATAATGGGTGATGATAGCTGGTGATCACTGGGGAGAAGCTGTGATAACTGATTATAACTGGTGATAACTAGTGATAATTGGTGATAACTGAAGATAATTGGTGATAACTGATGATAACTGCTGATAACCGCTGATAACCATGGCATCTCCACGGGGAGGAACACATCAGATCTCAGGAAAAGATTCTGCTTCACCTTTTAAAAACAACACCAACACCTTGCTAACCTCGTCCCAGTGAAGTGCTGCTGTTTGATCCCTGGATTTCTGCTCAAACGGACACAGCCATCCACGCTCTCTGGAGGGAATGACTGGTGAGGAGGAGGGGCAGGGGTCCCTCCTGGCCTCCAGGGCAGCAGCAGTGCCAGCCAAGGGCTCAGAACCTGCAGCAGAACCCCCAGCAGCAGCCAAGGCTCAGTGGTTGTGCCTGCTAATCCTGTTGGCACTGCTTCAGGGGGATCATGATTAGCTGCTCCTCATCTCCAGAGGCACAAAGGAAACGTGGAAGTGAGGCGAATTTTACAAAGCAAAAGAGCTTTTTCCACTCGAACTCCAGGGCAGGGCAAAGCTTCCTTTGCTGCTTTTGGGCTGCATTTGCTCCCTGGAGCAAAGCTGTGCCTGGGACACGCCTGTGGTGCCTTCAGAAAATACAGGAAAATGCAAACAACCCTCAGCCCCCTCTGCACTCGCTGCTTCCCATGAGCAGACAGCCGTCAGCTGCACAAACTGCTTCTCAGGACAGAGGATGGAATCACAGAGTCCAGACGGGGGCCTCAAAGAACATCTTGTTCCACCCCCTGGCACGGGCAGGGAAATTCCACTGAAAGGTGTTACAGGGCTGAGACCACAGGTGAGGGGGCTTGTGTGCTTTCCAAGGTTTCCACTGTGCATTGGTTCCAGATGTAGCTCAGAATGTGGCAAAATCAGTGCTAAAAATCCCCCACAGGACACAAAAGGTATGGAGCAAAAGCTCCCCCAAATGGCTCAAGACACAAGTAGATAACAGGATGCAGAAACAGAGGCATAAACACTCATTGCTCCTCAGAAAGTGTAACTGCGCTCTAGGTTCATGTAGAACTGGAAAAATGATACAAACTGAGGGGAAACTTTAGGCCTTTTATGGATATATATATATATGTATATATATAGATAGCCTTTCTCTCATTGATGGAAACAAGACTGAAAGATGGGTGAAATGCCTTAGGATCAGGTAATGATGAACCTGACTTAAAAGCAGTTTCATTTCCAATTTACACATCCCAGAATACCTCCAGCTGCTCTGGTTACACAGGGTGTAATCCATAATTCAAAGAAATTCTAGGCTAAATTTTTTTTTTTTTTTTTAATGTAAGACAGATTACTGAAAACCTAATTTCCTCATCAGTCGTTTACTGAGACTTTGGCCGAATTAAAACTCGTGTTGAGTAAGTTAATGTTCTAACCCTGCTAGGGCCACTGGAACCCAGGGATTCTGAGGAAGTGTGGCCAGCTCAGGGTGCAGAGGATTTGCTGAGCTCTCATCCCAGGCAGCCCTGGGGGCACTCCAGGAGCAGCACTGCCCCAGGCAGGGCTTGCACAGGGAACAGAGCACACGGGCAGTGAGCTGAGCCAGGTGTCCTGGCTCAGCCACCCCTGACAGCCCTCACCTTGTGAGCCTGGTCCAGGGACTGTTTCCTGAAGTCCAGCTCATCGTCCAGGTAGCCCTTTTGCTTGCTGAACAGCTCCTGGGGACCGAGGAAGGGGCTGTCAGTGACCACCACAGTCCCAGGGCCGTGTCCCCTCCCCGCCCCTCCCCACTACCTTCTCGTTCTCCAGGTCCAGCATCTTCTGCTGCAGGGCAGACTCGGTCACCTCGATCTGCTGGAGCCACTGAGGGGACAGAGAGCAGAGCCCTGCTGAGCACAGCCTGCGGTTCAGCCTCCCCTGGGGGCCGGGCACTTCAGCAGCACAGCAAAAACAACAGCAAAAACAACAGCAAAACAACAGCAAAAACAACAGCAAAACAACAGCAAAAACAACAGCAAAAACAACAGCAAAAACAACAGCAAAACACAGCAAAACCAACAGGAAAACCAACAGGAAAACCAACAGGAAAACACAGCAAACCCAACAGCAAAACACAGCAAACCCAGCAGCAAACCCAGCAGCAAACCCAGCAGCAAACCCAGCAGCAAACCCAGCAGCAAACCCAGCAGCAAACCCAGCAGCAAACCCAGCAGCAAACCCAGCAGCAAAACCAACAGCAAAACCAACAGCAAAACCAACAGCAAAACCAACAGCAAAACACAGCAAAACCAACAGAAAAACCAACAGAAAAACCAACAGCAAACCCAACAGCAAACCCAACAGCAAACCCAACAGCAAACCCAACAGCAAACCCAACAGCAAACCCCAGCAAAACACAGCAAAACCCAACAGCAAACCACAGCAAAAACAACAGCAAACCCAACAGCAAACCACAGCAAAACACAGCAAAATAACAGCAAAACACAGCAAAACAACAGCAAAACCAACAGCAAAACACAGCAAAACAACAGCAAAACACAGCAAAACAACAGCAAAACCAACAGCAAAACACAGCAAAACACAGCAAAACACAGCAAAACACAGCAAAACAACAGCAAAACCAACAGCAAAACACAGCAAAACACAGCAAAACAACAGCAAAACCAACAGCAAAACACAGCAAAACACAGCAAAACAACAGCAAAACACAGCAAAACAACAGCAAAACACAACACAGCAAACCCAACAGCAAAACCCAACACGATCATCGTTCTCCTTTTTACCCGCTGCATTTCAGAGCCTGGCCCTTCCCTCTGACACCAGGGTGAGTCTGGGGGGGTGATTTGGGGTGATTCAGCCCAAATTTGGGGGTATTGGGTTTTGGGTGGTCTCAAATTTGGGGCTTCAGGCTGATTCTGGGGGAGCTTTGAGTCCAAATTTGGGATTCTGGGGTTTTTCTTGGGACAGGACATTTTAACCCCAAGTTTGGGAGGTTCTGGGGTGCTTTTGGGATGTTTTCCCTCCAAATTTGGAGGTTTTGGGTTTTGCAGCCAGAATTTGGGGCTTGTGGTGGGTTTAGGGAGGTTTTGGGGAGTTTCACCCCCAATTTGGGGGTTTTGGGGTGATTTGGGTGGGATTTCATGCAAATCTGGTGTTCTGGGGCGGTTTTGGGAGTTTGGCTCAAATTTGAGAGTCCCAGGGGTTTGAGGGGTCGCAAATTTGGGGATCTTGGGGTTTTGGGGGGATGTTTTTCCCCAAAATTTTGGGTTTCTGGGGAGGTTTTGACCGCAAATCTGGGGGTTTTGTGAGCTCAGTAACACTTTAAATGAAGCATTGTCTGCCTGCATTGCTGGCTTGGCACCCGCCCTGGGACAAGGCCAGCGCAGCTCCACACAAAGCACCAGGTGTGCTTTCTGGAGCAGTGCGTGCTCGGGGGATGCTGCACACACAAACAGCAGCACTGCTGTGCTGTTACCTTCTCAGCCAGCGTGAGGACAGTCCTGGCCTGGATGATCACCACCTGCTCCTCGTTGGTCAGGTTCTGCACCAAAAGCAGAGCACAGTTACAACCAATGCCAGGGTCCTGTTACTAACCCCAAATACATCTGAAATTAAACATGTCTGAGGAACAACAAACTGAGGCAGAGAAAATTAATGTTGTAATGCAGAATCACTGTAAGAGCCACTGTCACTATTCATTACCAATCCTTATCGTACATCATTCTCCCAGAATTCTCATATTTACCAAAAAGAAAAGGGACTCTCGATCTGTTTGTACCCAACAGGGAATAAACACACATTTACACAGGACAGGATCAAGCTCAGCACAAAGAGCCATGGGGAGGAGAGATGCAGTGCTCATCCCATGCACCAGCCTCCCTTTGTGCAGCCAGGTGATGATTTTGGGAAGCATTTATTGAGATGTTGGCTATTCCATCCATCTTCTGCTGCTTTCTTAAAAAGAAACCAAAGTACTGGAGCTGGGCTTTGCATTTCATGCCAGTGTGAGCACAGGTACAGCAGGGAAGGGGCCTGGGCTTGCTCCTGGGGACCCTGACTGAGAGCCAGGGAGGTGCTGAGCGGGGCGGACTGTGCAGAGCCCCAACCCAAGGCACTGCTGGGACACGGCAGTGCCATCCTGCAGGGACAGGTTCAGGGAATCCTGGCACAGCCTGGGTGGGAAGGGACCCTAAATCCCCCCAGAGCCACCCCTGCCATGGCAGGGACACCTCCCACTGTCCCAGGCTGCTCCAGCCCCAATGTCCAACCTGGCCTTGCGCACTGCCAGGGATCCAGGGGCAGCCACAGCTGCTCTGGGCACCCTGTGCCAGGGCTTCAACACCCTCAGGTGTTTATGGTTCTGTTATTCCAGGTTGTGCCATGCTCCTGGGTGATGGCATTTTGCTGCTATCCAGCCTGGGGCAGCCCAGGTGTGGGAACTGTGGGGACCCTCCTGCAGCCCCAGAGCTTGGGAGGGTTTCTCAGGAGGGCTCTGGAGTGGCTGACGGCTCTGTGGGGCTGGAGAGGGCTCTGTGGGGCTGGAGAGGGCTCTGTTGACAGGGAGAGCGCAGCAAAGGACACACGGGACGTGTGTGCCTTCCAAGTGCATGTGCAGTTATCCACTGCCCCCTGCTGAAGGAGAAGCACTCACAAGTTTCTCGTTATTTGCTTCTCCTTTTCAAGCTGCTGCTTTGACTTCTTGTTTAATATCCCGGTTACTATCAAGGGTTAATGGGTTATTAGACAAACCCAGAGCACTCGGCTGCTGAAATGCAAAAGCAAAGCAAACGCAGAGCAAGCAAATCAAGAAACCGTGTGTGCCCAGTGGCCAGAAGCATCAAACAGCAATATTTTCCCCCAAATTAAAAGCAATCTTTGGAGCAATATGGTGACACCGAGCCTCAGGTGGCAGCAAACCCTTTAACTGCCAGGAAACGCTTTGCTGGTTGCCCAAAGCAGGGGCAGGACAGGCTGTGCAGCACCGAACCAGGCAGCTTTGCTCACTCCACGTGAAGACAGGTACTCCCCAAAGCATGCACAATTTATTAAAGGAACATACACTTACGGCGTTATCCCCTAAAATGTCCAACTTTTTCATCAGCTCCGCTACTACAATGTCCTGATGAGAGAGAAAGGGAGAAGCAGGGGTCAGCGCAGGTTGTGCTGGGGAGAGGAGGAGGGGAGAGCAGCATCCCTTACCGTGACCCCTTCAGCCTCGCAGTACACCTGCAGAGGGCTCTTCCCCTCCGTGAAGGGGCCGTGGTGGAAGTTGATGGCAGGGGACCGTCTCTCTCTCTCCTGCGAGGACAAGAACTCCCGGTTACCCTCTCGCTGTGTCCCACCACAGCACCAGTCACGGTCTGGGTGGGAAGGGCCTTAAAGCTCATCCCATCCACCCTGCTGCCCAGCAGCCCATAAAGCTCATCCCATCCATCCTCCTGCCCAGCAGCCCATAAAGCTCATCCCATCCATCCTCCTGCCCCAGCAGCCCATAAAGCTCATCCCACTCCACCCTCCTGCCCCAGCAGCCCATAAAGCTCATCCCATCCATCCTCCTGCCCAGCAGCCCATAAAGCTCATCCCATCCATCCTCCTGCCCCAGCAGCCCATAAAGCTCATCCCATCCATCCTCCTGCCCCAGCAGCCCATAAAGCTCATCCCATCCACCCTGCTGCCCAGCAGCCCATAAAGCTCATCCTGCTCCATCCTCCTGCCCCAGCAGCCCATAAAGCTCATCCCATCCATCCTCCTGCCCCAGCAGCCCATAAAGCTCATCCCACTCCACCCTCCTGCCCCAGCAGCCCATAAAGCTCATCCTGCTCCATCCTCCTGCCCCAGCAGCCCATAAAGCTCATCCCATCCACCCTGCTGCCCAGCAGCCCATAAAGCTCATCCCATCCATCCTCCTGCCCCAGCAGCCCATAAAGCTCATCCCATCCACCCTCCTGCCCCAGCAGTTCCTCCAGAGCGGGTGGTTTGTGCGTTTGTGGTGCTCTCCTCTGCCCAGAGCCCTCGGCCTCCCTCCCTCAGCGTCCCCACAGCCGCCGTGCCCGGGCAGCGCCACACGCGCTCACCTCCAGCTCCAGGATCCTGAACTCCAGCAGCTCGTTCTGGTCCTTGGCATCCTGCACGTCGTGCTTCAGGCGAGCCTCCTCGGCCTCCATGTGTCTGATCTGCGGAGGCACAGGGCTTTGCTGGGCTCGGGCCCGCGGGCGCTCTGCCAGGCCGCGGCTCGGCCGTGCCCAGCTGTGGGGACACGGCCTGGCCCAGGCCGCCGGCCCTGTGCGCCTGGCACCACGGCCGAGTGCCGGGAGCCACATTCCCAGAGGTACGTGAGGATCTCGTGTTAAACAGGAATTATTTCCAGCCGTACAGGTTAGAATACTGTTGCCATATTATGTGAGTTTTTGTGAGATGTTTACGGCTCTGTGACTGAATTTTCCCACAGCCTCTAATGTAAACATTTTGTTTTTCTACGTTCCTTTCTGATGGTAGTCAACTGATGGACTTCTAGCCAGTGGTATGGAGAGGTGATAACCTTGTTCTCCAATCCCTGGTCATTCTTCAAAACCTCTAAAAGCAAAGTCTTTGTAAACAATAAAATTCTTTCTTCTTCAGCCTTCACCTCTTGGAGGCAAATCTGTGAGTATTTACTCATGTCCTCTAGTGACAGAATACTGCACCTTCTGCGTCCACCAAGACACAGACACTGTTGGAATAGTACAGATAGAAAAGTTGAATACCTTTTCTACCAGCTCCTGATTTCTTCTGTACAAGGCTTGCTTCTCCTCAATCCACTTCATGTCCTTGGGAAGGAAATGAACAACACTGGAGGCGAAGCTGCATCGTTTAGCACAGCAGCAAGGATTTCACTGAATCTCACATGCAAGGGATAAAATTATGATAGCTGTGAAATGTGAGTCCATTACTTCCTAAAATAACTTCCTAAGATAAACTTGCCCATATAATTTTAACAGCTCTGTAGTAGACAAATGGAATAAAAACATTCCAGTGTTTAAAAAACTCTTTCAGATAAAATCTGGTTTGCATTAAAAGGTATATTTCCAACTATGTGTTTATGATCAAATTTCTATGTTGCTAAATACAAATTACATATTTCTGCAGCTTGGGCAAACTAAACTTGATTTGGAAGCAAATCTCTCAGTCTGAGGAATATATAAACCCCACAAACCCCAGAACATCGTTTATCAGCAAGAACAACAATAAGAGGTTAAGCTGGGAAGGCAATGACTAAATTATTTAATATTTTATTGTTCTCAAAAACATTTTCTGTTTACTTCTTGGTTAATTTGTTTTGTTGTAGGTTTTTGTTTGTTTGTTTGTTTGTTTTTTCTTTCTTTGTTTGGTTGCTGGGTTTTTTGGTCTGCAGAAGCTGTAACCAGCCTGGGAACCTTTGTGGACCCCAGCAGAGAGGTGGGGAAGGGCTGGAGTCAGCATTACCTGTCCCTGCTCAGCCAGAGCCTTCTCCAGATCTTCTATCTGAGCCTGGGACCGGTGTATTTCTGCTTGGAGCTGCTCACGTGTCTGTGGGATATGAGAGAGAAACAAACAAACCCCCCAAATTGATAAAGAACAATTAAAAAATAAATTTAAAAAATTTAAATCTTGCACCAAAAGATCAAACCTAATGCAGTTACAGAAAATATTTAAAACTCCAAAAGCTTTTAACAAATTATTTTGAGAGATTTTTGGCTGAAGAAATTTGCAGCTGAGCAGAGTATCAAGTAATCAAATGTAATCCAGTCAAGACTGGGAGACAGGATTAATGATTTTGAGATTTAACTCGAGATTAACAAAATGCAAAGCAGAGCTGGCTCCTCGCAGCTGGTCATGGCAGGCTGCAGCCAGAACCTCCCTTCCTCCAGGAAAACAAATGAAAATTATTATGGCACAATTCTGGGCACACCTGGTTCCGTTAAGTTTGGGGCAGGTTAAACACTCAGAACAGATCCCACCTTACAAACTGACAAATTTCATTGACCTTTGTGCCTTTAGTCCCTTATCTACGACTTAAAACCTCATCTATGGTTTAGTTCCATGTCTCTTTCATACCCATGTCCCTTTTTTTACTATATTTGTTGCTTTCTGCTTACTTAAATAGACACCCCATTCCTACACATTTTCTGGAGAACAAATGTAATTGTTGCTAGTTGTTTTATTTGTTACATACTTTAATGGAACACTTTCTTTCCTTGAACCATTTCTCTGCTATATATCCCATTATTTACACTGAAATTGATCTTGTTTGCATGACCTACACTGGTGCCTCCTTTGGCTCACTGCAAAAAAACCAAAATCCAGTCACTTTCACAGCTGGGCATGCCTTGGCTCACTGGGATTTTCATTCCAGGTGCAATCCCTGATGTTTCAGCGTGGATGTTCATGCTGGGAACACTTGTGGGAATGTTACTTTTCGTTTATTACACCTTGACCCACGCTAAGTGTTCCTGGATAACATCTCCACAGAACGGATGCAAGAACAAATGTGAGCACATTTCTCCTGTCAAACAGTAAATTTGTCCCTTTCCTGACTGCAGTCACCCTTGCAGGCTGGGCATGGCCCATGCTGCCAGCCCTTCAGAGAGTCACCGAATGGACTGGGCTGGGAGGGATCCCAAATCCCACCCAGAGCCACCCCTGCCATGGCAGGGACACCTCCCACTGTCCCAGAGTGTGCCAACCCCAGTGTCCAACCTGGCCTTGGGCACTGCCAGGGATCCAGGGGCAGCCACAGCTGCTCTGGGCACCCTGTGCCAGGGCCTCAACACCCTCCCAGGGAACAATTCCTCTGTACAATTGTGTGTTCCTCCCTGGAACACACAACGAGCTCACAACAAAAGCAGCACCTCAGGGCAGCTGTCCAGAGCCACGGGAACTCTGAGAGGCAGACAGGCAGAATAGCACGGGGCACTTTGGAATTTAATTAACAGAAAAATCTCAGCTATAAGCCTTCTAAACATTTTATGAGGAATCATGTAATCTCTCAGAGCCCAGAAGGAATTAAAGACCACACATTATATTTTTAAGGCTATCTGCCCTAGTTCTTTATAGAAAAAGAGCTTACTTTCAAGGATTTCCCATGAAGAATTCCCCCTGGATTTCCCTTAAAGGGATCAGAGGTGAAAAGCCCCGGCTGCAGCAGCGGTGGATTCTCAGAGACCCTTCCCAGGGAGGCTGGCAGGACTCAGGGTGCCCGGAGCCGCCCGGGAGAGCTGGGAACAGCCTGAGCAAGGACACTCGGATCCCCCGCACCCTCCCAGCCCCAGCCCCTCCTTTCCATGCAGTCTAAGCCGTGCAGACCTTCACTTCTCGTTCCGCATCCAGGGTGCCCCCGACCTGCTCCTGCAGCAGGGCGTAGGCGCGCTGCAGCGCCTGGTACTCCATCGTCAGCTGCCGAAAACGGAGTTCCGTCTCCTCCTTGGCCATGCCCTGCGAGCACAAAAGAAAAAAGGAGGGGATTGGGTTGGTTTGCTCTGAAAAGTGCCCGAATCCTCGCTTTTGAAATGCGATTTGGAAGCACGGTACTGAAAACCTCGATTAAGTGCCCTCAAGCTGCTTCCCCTCCGTCCCCTGCGCAATCTCTTGCACGCTCTTACCTCCAGGAAATGCAACACAGAAATAAAGAGGTGATCCCTGCCTTGGAAAGATAAAAGATTACCTTCCATACGGCGCACTAATGACTGCACCACCCTTTCTTACTGGAACCGGGAAAATCATCACATTAAAGGTGAAAATGCAGCTTTCTTTAACAACAAAAGGTTTTCCATTTGGAAAGGAAACCAAGCCTGACAGCCTCACTCAATTATTCAAACACGAATCCAGAGTTAATAGTTGTAGAAGTGGTGACAGCAACATGAAAGGAGCCCTTCATCTTCTTCACCCTCCTTACGATATCCGGGATGGAATGCTTTCATGTCAGCCTGACCGGAATATTTCACTCAACGTGAAATGGAATGACATTGCTGGGTGCACGCATCACCCTCCCAGCGGCTGAGCAGCTGAATGCCAATAACGGAGTGAAAAACAAACAGGCTCATGCATACACAAATGCATTCACATTTCCTGCAGTGCAGCGCACACCTGGTAACCATCGCGTGCCTTTCATGATGGAATTCTGCGGCTTCCCTTTGGGCAGATCTGATCACACCTGCAGCCAGCACACCGTGAAAAGGCTGCACATCATCACTGGCAATTTTTGGTTATTATAAGATTCTTGTTAAGCCCAGAGCTGTGGAATGGTCCGGTGATCTGACACACACTGGGGAGTGCGTTTGTGGAGAAGCCCTGGCAAACACACGGAATAATCCCTTTAATTTGTATTACATTTGTGTGCTGTGCTCTCAGAGCCTCTGGAACCCAGCCAGGAACCAGCCTTTCCCTGGAGCCCAGAGCTTCAGGGGAACATTCCCTTCTCCTTCCACAAACACGGACCTTACTGCTCTGTGCTGAGCTCGGCTGGCCAAAATCTGCAGCCAGGCTCAGAGCGAGCACGTCTCCCAGGGGCTCTCCAATTTCTCAGTTCTTTAGACCTGCAGACCTGCCACAAATTCAGTATTCTTGGGATATGAGATTTCCAGCTTGGCTGGAAGCTGTGAAGTTACTGAAGAGCTGAGATTTGGAGATGCTGACCAACATGCACAGTACCAAATTTAACAGGAATGTTTCATTTGTGGTCTGAGGTGACAGAGTGATAGAGCAGATATGAGAGAACAGAAATGATGGAAATCACAGAACAGGGCAGGACTCTCGTTAAAGAGCAGTATCAGGTTACCACCAGACCAAGAGGGATGTGGAGCTGTACCTCCTCCAGGTCGTCCTCAGGCGTGCAGGGGGTCTGGTCAGTGCGGTCGGTTTGGTAGGAGATGGAGGAACCATCAGACTCCAGGGAAGCCTCCTCATCGTAGCCATAGAACGTCTCCACCACGGGCTTCTGACAGAGAGCAGGGTCAGGGAGCCTGGACAGACTGCCCTGGGGGATAGACTGCCTTGGGGGACAGACAAACTGCCCTGGGGGACACAGACAGACAGAGTGCCCTGGGGGATAGACTGCCTTGGGGGACAGACAAACTGCCCTGGGGGACAGACCGCCTTGGGGGGGACAGACAGACAGACTGCCCTGGGGGGACAGACAGACAGACTGCCCTGGGGGACAGACCGCCTTGGGGGGGACAGACAGACAGACTGCCCGGGGGGACAGACAGACAGATTGCCCTGGGGGACAGACAGACAGACTGCCCTGGGGGACACAGACAGACTGCCCTGGGGGACAGACTGCCCTGGGGGGACAGACAGACAGATTGCCCTGGGGGACAGACAGACAGACTGCCCTGGGGGACACAGACAGACAGACTGCCCTGGGGGCTGAGCATGGGCCCTGCAGCCCCTCAGCTCCAGGTGCTGGCACCTCTCACTCTGCTGCCCCTCCAGCACCAGCCCAGTCCTTCACAGGTGTATTTATAACATCTGTCACTCCTGACAGAGCTCAAACCGTACCTGAACCCATCTGAATCCCTGAACTGGCATTTTTGTGACCCCTCCCAGGCCCTGCCTTTTTAAATCCATTTTCTTTCCAATTCCCCCATGGCTAAGCACCCTTTTCATTTTGAGTGTTCACCTCGACACGAGGGGAGAGCTGTGCACTGAAATAGCTTTCAAACCACTCTCATCACCATGGTGTCCCTCCTGTCGGCACCACAACTTTCACGCGAAAATCTTCAAAAAGTATTTTACTTGAAGTTAATCGCCACAGCAATGCGTCTGTGGTCTGAAGAAATCCAGTTTTCCACTCACAGCTGCTTTTTGTTTAAAAGAATGGTGGTAAAGAAGGACTTACTGTAAATGCATGGAAGTCAAAGACAACACTTCACAGATCTAAAGATACATTTAATGGATGATTCACAAAAACATACCTAGATTTTGGCCCTTGGCTTTAATTTGCAGTGGGTAACTTTTGCAGGAGAATCAGGGGAATCCAGAATGTAGAAGGGACACCTCCCACTGTCCCAGGCTGCTCCAAGCCCAGTGTCCAACCTGGCCTTGGGCACTGCCAGGGATCCAGGGGCAGCCACAGCTACTCTGGGAACCCTGTGCCAGGGCTGCCCACCCTCCCAGGGAACAATTCCTGCCCCAAATCCCATCCAGCCCTGGCCATTCCCTATGTCCTGTCCCTCCAGCCCTTGTCCCAAGCCCTATCCAGCTTTCAGAGAGACAGATCTGACTCCCTGGAAGGCCTGGGTGTGATTTTCAGGTTGACAGGAGTTATCTCCCATCGACCTCAATTAGTTATTCATAGATTCATTAGCTGCAGCCTCGCTCTAATTCTTCATCTGTGGATCACAGCACTCAGGCAGTCCCTGACGCTAAACCTCCCTGTGACATTTGAGTGTTAACATTTACATTAACACCCTGCCGAGCCCTCATTAACCAACACTCCCTTTTCCCTCAGCTCTAACCGTCGCTTCCCTACCCTGCAATTTCGCATGTTACTAAACTCGTCATGAATTATTTACGACATACACATGTTCGAGGGCAGCACCATTAGAAGATCATTTGCAGATGTGTTAATTAATAAAATTTGTCTCCTCTTTAGACAACCACACCCCCCCCCAAAGTCCCTCAGGGTAAATGCAGAGCATGGAAAGGCTCAGAGTGCTCCGTGCAAACAGGTCCCCTGCCCCCCCTGAATATCCCAATGCAGTCTGTGAATGTCCTTCAACACACCACCCAATTTAACTTTAGGACCCATCTGCAGACCCTTAAGGAGAACATTGCCATGGCCACGGCCCGAGTGCTCTGAGCACCCAGCACCATCCATCAGCATGTCACCATAGAAGGTTTTGTTTTTTACCTTAGGAATTCTCGTCATCTTTTTCCTTTGCTTCCTGAACCGGAGCAGCTTATCACGTTCCTGCGAGAGTCAGAGACCAGTGTCAGCTGTTTTTGGAGGGCAGTTCTTTAAATTAACCATGTCAGCACAGGAGCCATTGGGGAACCAACAGACACGAGTGTCCCTGCTGTCCCACGCTGTCACCAGTCCCGGGTGAGTTACTCCAACAGATTTCAGGTTTGCCACAGACAACTAGAAATTGCTCCTCATGTCCATGAAGACTAAACTAAAATAAAGCTGATGATGAGCTCTATGCCAAGCGCTTGGGTGTCCCCTTGGAGCTGCTCCATGGGTGACCACGGCACTGCAGCCCTCGCCCTGCCTCTGCCCCTGCCCCCAGCTCTGCTGGCTGTGGGTGGCTCTGGAAGGTGCACACACCCAACAGCCACACTGCACACATTTCAGGGCCTCTGAGCTCAGCATTTTCAGGCTCAGCTCCTTCTCTAAGGATATGCAGGTTCCCTGTGCCTCTGGAGTGAGGTTTGAGCATTTACTGCTGCCAACAATTTTTCCAATTGGAGGAAATAATAGAACAATGAAATTCCAGGTTGGGGACCTTAAATATCACCTCCTTTCACCCCTGCCGTGGCAGGGACACCTCCCACTGTCCCAGGCTGCTCCAGCCCCAGTGTCCAACCTGGCCTTGGGCACTGCCAGGGATCCAGGGGCAGCCACAGCTGCTCTGGGCACCCTGTGCCAGGGCCTCAACACCCTCACAGGGGAAGAATTTCTTCCTCTTTATGGAGTTAGGTTGATATTTTACAGTACTCAGAAAAAAGTCTCTGTTCTGGACTTGCAAAGCCCAGAACATGCAGAGATGGAAGCTCTAAAGGGAAACCCTCAGATGTTTCATTCTACCTGCTGGGTACAGGGGTGTGGTGACACTGGGGACACTGAGACATGCTGGTGGCCAATCCCAAGCCAGCAGCAGTGGCTGGGGACAACTGAACAGATCTCATCAATTCCCAGCAGTGGTGTAACCCCACAACATCCCTGCCCACCACAGCACAGGGATGGGCAAGGGCAGGGCCGAGCACACCCGGGTGGCTGACACAAAGCCAGGGGCAGCCAGAGAAGAAAATGCAGCCCCAAGGTGACAGAGGTGCCCTGGAGATGGGACACTCACTCTCAGCCATCAGGGCAGGTGGTGGGACTAAAGCTTCCTCCCCACTATCACTGTGCTTTTCTCTGGTGAACAACTGCTGATAAAAAAATCTGCTCTGAGGAAACCCTGGGTCAGCTCACTGCTGAACACTGATGGAAGGGCGAATAAATAATATAAATATTATTGTACCCTGCCTGCTTTCCATGAACAGCAATTTAAAGCACATATAGATGAGGAGGAAGTTGATGTCACTCTTACCATGACGCTCTTCACATAGCCAGCAGTCTCCAGGGTCTAATGAAAAGGAATGAAACAATGTCAGCCACTGGACAGGCTTAAAAACAAAGGGAAGAAATAATAAGAGCTGTTTTCTAGAGGAGTATCATGGCTTTGGTGTTTTCTGTTCCCAAGGACAGAGAACATGTAAAGAAGGAAGCAAAACCCCAACCCCAGGACTGAGAGCACCCCTGTACACAGGAATCTCCAGCCTGGTGGTGTCTCCAGCTGAAGGAACTCCACTTCCCTCCCAGACGGCCACCAGCACATGTAAGGACACGGTTCTATCATGCCAGGCCAATGCAGACTGAAAGGGTTTATCCCCAAACACCCCACCACAGACAATTACATTCCTACTAAGCACAGAAAATGCCTGCCAGGTTCCCCTGCTGTGCCAGTTCCCAGAGCCCTGAGTGTGCCTTCCTTGGGCTTCCGCTGCTCTGCCCCAGCAGCCTTCCTCTCACCTTGGAGAGCTCATCAATGATGTTTTGCTGCTCAATAACTTGTAGCCTCAGGAAATCCACTTCCCTTTCTTCCTGGCTGTGGTCAAGGTCATTTAGGGAGCTTGGTCTCCTTATTGCTCCAGTTCTTTGCCTCTAGAATCCAAGAACCATAGAAGAGGAAATGATCAGGAGGCTCTGCCAGGGGCTTGTCTGGCCCCCCTGAGCAGCAAGTGATGCAGATATCTCTCTAGTGCTCACTCTGCTGCTCTCCTGCTCCCCTTTGCTGTGCCTCACATCCGTGCTCCAGATGTGCCAGATGGTCCTGCTCCTCCAGCTGGAAGAGGGGCAGGGCCACAAGTGCAGATTCCAGGGAAGATGAGGCGATTCCGGCAGGAAAGTTGACGGTGGGTCACAGAATGCCAGATTAGTTTGGGTTGGAAGGGACCTTGCCAGAATGCAAGAGTTTCCATGGAGCCTGCAAGTGTGGGCCAATGCCTGACCCCCTCAGCCCCACCAGCTCCACACCCCACCTTCCCAGGAGCACGGGCACTCACCATGGCAATATTTTCCTGCGTCACAATTTCAGTTTATTTTCCATTCGACGTAAGGCGGTGTGACAACTCTTCATTCTTCCTACTGAGGCGTTTGTTTTTGTCCAAAATGGGTTTGTACTGACTTTCCGCTTCTCTGAGACGTTTCAGCTGAAAGATAAAGAGAAAAAACACTCTGTAGCTTTTTCATCAAATGAATTAACTACTCTCTGTAA
>JAKJHU010000770.1:0-78436 GCA_022316685.1 Progne subis subis | reverse complement strand
GGTCACTGTCACTGTCACTGTCACTGTCAGTGTCACGGGCAGGTTGTGGGGTGAGGGTCACTGTCACTGTCACTGTCATTGTCACAGGCAGGTTGTGGGGTGAGGGTCACTGTCAGGGGCAGGTTGTAGGGTGAGTGTCACTGTCACTGTCACTGTCACTGTCAGTGTCATGGGCAGGCTGTGTGCAGCTGCAGCCCCATCCCAGGGCTCGGTTCCACATGTCTCTGGGTGTTACCAGACCCCTTGCACACTAAGGGTCGATGTGAAAGGATCTGCCGTGCCCAGAGCTCCCTCCCAGGACCAGCCCTGAAGGGATGGGCAGGGGCTGCACTGGCTCCTGCAGGTGCTGGCAGCTCTCAGTGTCGCCAGTCCCTCGTGCTCATGGCTCCAAGCTCTGGGTCAGCATTGTGGAGGTGGAGCTCCTGTGGGGGAGCAGCAGCATCCTTGAGGGGCTGCTCATGTGGGGGAGCTGCTCCTGGGGGAGCCTGTGGGAGATGCTTCCATCAGAGCTTCCTCCAGCTGCTCCCATGGTTCAGGAGCTTCATGAATCCCTGATACTGAATTATGTCTCTGCACATACACCTGCGAGGCAGCTTTAGGCCTTTGTTCCTTGGCTATGCCTAAAATTTTTTGATTAGCTGATTTTATCCTTAATATTTGTGAGGATTGTAGAACACATTATTATGAACTTTTTGATTACCAGTATTACACAGATGCTAATTAACCAGGGAAGGGTTGTATTTTAATGTGCTGACAGCACCATCACAATACAGGATGGATACAAAGATGCATTTGAATGCCAGGGGAAGTAATTCTGTGTCCTGTGCAGCTGTGACAATGTCCAGAAACAGAGTGATCCCCGTTTGCAGCTTTTCTGCAAAACAAGCTGAGCAGCTGAGAGTTTTAAATGATTTAATACTTTTTTTTATAGATAATTGGCCAATTCTGCCCGCAGTTCTTGGTACAAGAGCAAAGCAAAGGGGTCCTGGGGATGCTGGGGTGACAGGATTTCTCTCCAGATGCTTTCTAAAGGATGAAAACCCTGGGAAAAGTGAATAGTCTTGGTGTATGAGCTGAGCTACTCCAGGAGGAACTTGGCTAAAGGAGATAACTCGTTTAGAAGTCAGTATTGAGGTTATCCTTCCAGCAGTGCAGAGGTGCAGTAAAGCCCTTCTCACCTGCTTTACTCTTTGCTCAACAAGCTCAGGAAACCAGTGAACACAATTGTCCAACCTGTCCTTGCCTTTGCTCTGTCTCCAAAGTAAAATTTAGTATTCAAAAGTGAAATCAGTTATCAAAAAAGCTCGAGCTGTTTCTACATCATGGTTTCTACATCATCTCACTGCTTCTGGTCCTTCAGAATGAAATACTCAGTTCTTCCTGCTCCAGGGGCTGCAAATGTCCCATTTCCCCACACCCCCCTAAGGCTGCTGCCATGCTTCCCCCACAGCAGAGCTTCTTTCCCCACGCAGCCCCAAAGCTTGCTGATGCTTCTGGGTGCTGTGGGCAATTTAATGCTAATGCTCTGCATTTCAAATTTCAACCTTTCTGGTAATGGTGGTTCTATAGATATTGGGGACAACAGAGAAGGATAAATACCCAGCAGAAGCTGGAGAAGAAATCAATATACGTGGGCAAGGTGCAACCACTGCAAATAAGCATTTTTATAAACCAGAGCAGTGTCTGGCCACGGTTCAGAACTGGGTGGGATTAAGGTGTTTAATGTAGGTGTGTAGTGTTGGCTGACTCTAAGCCTTGACTCTGCTCTAAAAACAAAAGGAATGAAATCCAGGCTTGTATGCTGAAATGTCCTGTGGCTCTGAGCTGCAGTAAACAGAGTGTCTGTGTGTGGAGGGATTACAGGACATTGGTCTCGTCTTACAGAGGCAGAAGCCAAAAAAGGAGAAATTCAAGAAGGAAACCCACTGCTCCCAGTTTCAGACCCAAAGACAGATCCCTGAGTCAGCTGTGGGTTTGTGCACCAGCCGTGACGGTGACGTCCCTCAGGGGGTCACGAGTACCTTCACTTTGGGTGACCTCTGCATATGCAGAAGGAAACAAGGTCTTCATGCAGCCGAGTTGAGCGATCCCCAGTATTTACCAGCTGCAGGGATCCTGCCCAGAATGCAGCCACACACTTTGAGCCCAGGAAAGCTGTGCTGTCCCTGTGTAACAAGGCTAAGTCAGGGCATGCTATTAAATTATTAGGTGACCTCTCATCTGAGTGGGGATTTCAGCCTGACGAATTCCTTCAGAGTCAGCATGGCAAAAAGTTATTGGATTTCTAAGAGAGAAAAGGCAAAGCCCACTCAAGACAGTGTGCCAGACTAGGAAGTGTGGGGATTCAGATGAGCTGTCAGCTGGGGAATGATGGTACGGGTGTTGTCGATGTGTCAGTATGGGTGTTGTCACTACGACAGAACAGGTATTGTCACTATGACAGTACGGGTGTTGTCACTGTGACAGTACAGGTGTTGTCACTGTGACAGTACAGGTGTTGTCACTGTCACCGTACAGATGTTGTCACTGTCACAGTACAGGTGTTGTCACTGTCACAGTACAGGTATTGTCACTGTGACAGTACAGGTGTTATTACTGTGACAGTACAGGTATTGTCACTATGACAGTACGGGTGTTGTCACTGTCACAGTACAGCTGTTGTCACTGTCACAGTACAGGTATTGTCACTGTCACAGTACAGCTGTTGTCACTGTCACAGTACAGATGTTGTCACTGTCACAGTACAGCTGTTGTCACTGTCTCACCCGTGGGGTGAAGTGGGCCCGGGAGGTGTCACACGCCCCTGTCCTGGCTGGTGGGTTTCCAGCCCTCCCTCTGTGAGGGCAGCTGCAGGGGATGCTCGGGGTATCTGGGGCTCTGGGAAAGCTTTTTAGTGCCGTGTCTTGAGTAATCTGCTCCCAGCTGCCGCCCGCCTTCTGCCTCGCGGGGATGGCTCCCTTCCACTCGTTTTCCTAATGGCTGTATTTAACCACCAAACATTCCCTTTGTGTGGCTGCATTGTGCAGAATGAGGACAGAGTCATTTCTGCTTCTTGCCTTGCTCCGCATTGTAGACTTGCCTGGAAATGGATTAATTTAAAAAACGCACTCCTGACTTGTGACCAAATGGATGTTTATTCCTTCCCCAGGAACAGATGCATGAACGGAGAAGCACAAAAAGAAGAGCGATACATCTGGTGTCCCTGATGTTTTGAGGGGACACAAACACGTTGATGCGTTTCTGTAAGCAGGGGCACCTTAGGGATGCTTGCTGCCTGTGACAGGGGCACTGAGTGACTGAGCCCAGCCCAGGCAGCACCAGCTCCGGTCCTGTGTTGGTTGGACTGGAGTTAGACCCTGACCAAGAGCGGTGTAGTGTGATCAGTACCTGGGGATGGCTGCGGACCTCACACAGTGCCCTTGTCCACCAGCTATGGGACACACACGGTGCCCTTGTCCATCTGCTATGGGGCACACACGGTGCCCTTGTCCATCAGCTGTGGAGCACACACAGTGCCCTTGTCCATCTGCTATGGGGCACACACGGTGCCCTTGTCCATTGGCTGTGGAGCACACACGGTGCCCTTGTCCATTGGCTGTGGAGCACACACGGTGCCCTTGTCCATCTGCTATGGGGCACACACGGTGCCCTTGTCCATCTGCTATGGGGCACACATGGTGCCCTTGTCCATCTGCTATGGGGCACACACGGTGCCCTTGTCCACCAGCTATGGGGCACACACAGTGCCCTTGTCCATTGGCTGTGGAACACACATGGTGCCCTTGTCCAGCGGCTGAGGGGCACACACGGTGCCCTCAGGCAGCCCCATGGGCACAGGGCAGCCCCTGCTCCTTCCACAGGCTCGACTGCAGGAACAGCCTCTCCACTGACATCCACTTTTCCCCCAGAAATCAGAGAACAAACATTTCCAGAGTGCCAGAAGTGGTGCTGCTGTATGTGGAGGTGATGCTGTTCCAATGCAGAAAATTGTTTATCATAATTACAGACTACATGAAGTTTTCATCGTTTTTCTCTTTTATTATGCTGGGCTCCCATTTCACTGTGGAGAAACGAGAGACAAATGACATCAGAATAACATGCAATACTCATTAAGATACAGCAAATCACAACTAAAAAAACCCAAAAAAAACAAACCACCAAAATTAATGAGCTTCCAGCAATAATGTGGAATAAACTGACATCAGGAGAGAATGTTGCTCAGTGACTTGATGGCTGTTACCCAGAGGACTGTTTTCAGAGCAGTTCTACAGCAATGACCATAATTTTAAAGGAAAATTGTTAGGGCTTTGCTGCTCAAAGATTTTATAAAATATAAATTTATTTTGCCTGGTTTATTGAACGTAAACCAATTCAGCCTGCTCTAGGCAGGGGCTGGATCCTGCTGGTAGTGTGCACCATGGTGGGTCGTTTATTATTATTATTAAGTTTGCATGAAGAAGGTTTTCCCTTATGTTTTGTACCTGGAACGGTCCCTGGCAGCTGGAGTTGATGGGCTCTGCTTGCCCATGGGCACCGGAGGGATGCAGACGCAAAGAAACAGCTCAGGTCACTCTGCCCATGAAGTGCCCTCACTGTGAGCTCTGAGGTGTGCAGAGAGTTACGGCAACATCCGATTTTCAGCTCTCACCGTAATTATAACGGTGGCGGAAAACAATCCTGGTAATTCCTGTGCTTCGCTAATTGGGGGGTTTATCAGGCTAACGATAACCACCCATTATTTTGTCACCTCCTCGCGGCGGCGTATCCTCGATGATATTGTACCGAGCACCATTAGCTCTTGCACATGGTTATTAATGGCTCCCACCTGTCTGCGGTTCCCTGCCATCCACAGCGGTTCCCTTTCCTTGTTCCACACAGTGTGAGTGGGACCCGCTCTCTGCCCGGAGCCGGCCGAACTGCCCAGGAGCGTACCCAGCTCGTCCTAATTACCGCCAAGTCTGATAATTAACAGTGGGCACACATAATTATAGCAGATGTAGACACGCCGGTAGTTCATTTTAAAATACGTACCATGCTAGCTAATTAGCTCTTTCGAGAGCAGCCACCTCGGTAATTGGGGTGTCATTAGCGGGGCTGAGGGAGGTGCCCAGGGCAGCCCAGTAGGCTCCGTGCCCCTCGGACAGTCCCGGGGCATCCCTCTGGGCCAGCTGGTGGTTGTGGTTGTAACAAATTTGTGTTTTAGTCGCTTTCTGCTGACCCAAATGGATTCCTCTCCCCTTGCAGAGCACAGCAGTGTGCGGGGCTGGGCAGCAGCGGCTGCGAGCAGCGGGGAGGCGAGGCTGGCAGGGAACCTGTGCTTGCCTGGCGCCGCTTTCCACCCAGAGACAGCGAGCCCAAGGCGCTCTCGCACGGCTCCAGACAATTGCAGGAAGAGCTCTCCGGAGCCGGCCATCGTGCCCTGGAGGCAGCTGCACTCACCGATGGCCAGCGGGCTGGAGCAAAGCCCGTGCGCTCCCCAGTCGGGCGCTGGGAGCAGGGATGCGCTGTCTGTAGGTGCCGAGTGTCAGCCTCAGGCTTGGGGTTAGGGATGTCTGCGGGGGTGAGGTGCTGAGCAGAGCGGGTCTCAGCTCCCACAGCAGCAGATGAGGATGCGGAACGTGTTCCTGACCTTTTTCTCCCCCCATCCAGGTGTGCATCGTGCAGAAGAGGGACACGGAGAAGATGTACGCCATGAAGTACATGAACAAGCAGCAGTGCATCGAGAGGGACGAGGTGCGCAATGTGTTCAGGGAGCTGGAGATCCTGCAGGAGATCGAGCACGTGTTCCTGGTGAATCTCTGGTGAGCAGCTCCCTCCCCTGTTCCTCCAGGCTTGCAGAGCCACCCACCTGATGATTCCAAGGGCTCCCATAGCTTTTTCAGCAGCAGATCACTACAAATAGTGACATTTCATGTTGCTCGATAATGACTTCACTGAGTGTGCATTGGCAGAAATATCCTCATTGCTGAGCAACGATTTAGGGTCTAGTTTTAAAAAAACCACTCAAAATCGGGTTGAAATCTAACAAATAGCTTGAGTTGTCAATGCCTATGAAGTGTATCCTGTCTAGGCAGTGCCAGTACCAAGGGCTGCAGTCTGTCTCATCTGCCCTACAACTACATCCACCCCCCAGCCCACCAGCACCCCTCAGTGTGCTTTGCACCACGCTCACTAGCTAAATAAAACACATTCCTTTGGAGTTCATTATCAAATTTTGCAGGAAAAAAACCCTAATTTACAGTTTTAAAAAGCAGAGCATTATACCCTAGGGTTGTTGGTTAGTTTGTGGTGAGTCCTAGGCAGAGGCTTTGGGACCTGCTGCTCCAGGTGATCTGTTCCTTCGCAGCCTTCCTGCCCAGTGAAGGGTCCCCTCCCACTCCAGCTCTGCTGGATCTGTGACAGGCTGGTGGGGATGGGGAGACTTCTAAAAATTGAGGAAGTTTTATACCCCAAGTGATGGAAGTGGGTGATGTACCACATTTGTTTTGTTGTTCCGTTGCTCCAGAATAACCAATTGAGTTAATATTGACATTTTTTCAGTTTCTTAGCAATTGCAAATGTTTTTCCCCACAAGCAATGAAATTCTGGAGAGAGCTTGATCTCGTAGCAAACCCTTTCTTCTCATACTTTTAGAATAAACCTACATTTAAGATGGGAGCAGAAGTGAGTGATTCATAAGTATTATACAATCCCACATACTCTTTCCTTGGAACAGCAGTCACTAAATATAACAATGAATGTTGTTTTGGTGTATCCCCACTGCTGTCAGTCTCCCGTGGGACCCACGGCAGATTTAGAGAGGCGGTTTACTCCACAGTAAATATAAATCTTTTTCTGGTTTATCTGGTTAAATTAGCGGTTGCGTTTTCCAATTCATCTTCAAGATAGGCTGAGATATTTTAAGTAGGTTTTATGAGATTGTTTGCAGTTGAAAATGTGAAGTTTCTCTGAAGTGTCTGGCTGGCAGAGCCTGAGCTCTGTCTGGTGGGCTGACATGGCACAGCTGCTTAGGGACAGTGACAGGGTGAGCAGGGGAACCTCTCTTAGTGCAGGAACTGATTTAAAAAACAAGAGAGCATCTTGAGTTGGACTTGCTTGATTGTGAAGATGCAAGCACCAAAGCTGCATCTTCAGTTTTAGGCCCATCTCTGCAAGGACCTTGAGGGGCTGGAGCGTGTCCAGGTCAGGGAACGGAGCTGGGAAGGGTCTGGAGCCCCAGGAGGGGCTGAGGGAGCTGGGAAAGGGCTGAGCCTGGAGAAAAGGAGGCTCAGTGGAACCTTGTGGCTCTGCACAACTCCTGACAGGAGGGGACAGCCGGGGGGGGTTGGGCTGTGCTCCCAGGGAATAGGGACAGGAGCAGAGGGAACGGCCTCAGCCTGGACCAGGGGAGGCTCAGGGTGGATATTGGGAAAATCTTCTATCCAAAAGGGCTGCCCAGTCCTGGCACAGCTGCCCTGGGCAGCGGTGGTGTCCCCATCCCTGGAGGGATTTAAAATCCATGTGGCTGCAGCAGCTGGGGACATGGGTCATTGGTGACCTTGGCAGTGCTGGGAATGGTTGGACTCAATGGTCTCAGAGAGCTTTTCCAGCACAAACGATTCTGGATTCTGTGCCCATAGTGGGGCCATGTGCAGTTCTTCCAGGAGCTGTGTAATTAGGAGAGGGAGGAGCCTGACTCGGTTTGTGAGCCCTGTGAGGCTGAGCTGCTCCCTGGTCCCACAGGTATTCCTTCCAGGACGAGGAGGACATGTTCATGGTGGTGGACCTGCTCCTGGGGGGTGACCTGCGCTATCACCTGCAGCAGAACGTTCAGTTCACTGAGGAGACGGTCAAACTGTACATCTGTGAGATGGCGCTGGCTCTGGACTACCTGCGGAGTCAGCACATCATCCACAGGTAACTCCAGGGCTCTGCAGCTGCGGGGCCTGGGCTGGGTCACGCTGTCCGTGCTGGTCCTGGCCGTCCTCTGGCTGCTGGTCCTGCCCCTACCACTCAGAGGGAGTCTGGTGCTTCACTGGGGGGCTGAACATTTCAGGGCAGGTTTTAAAGCATCCAGGGCTTCACAGAAACATCCCCAGTACTGTTATTCCTTTTCCTTGGGAATGAGGCCTGAGCAAGTCTAATGGTTCCAGTTTTTCACCAATTTGCCCAGGAAAAGAGTATTTCTGGTCCATCATAAAGGGGCTTGCCTCATGTTAGAATATTTTTGTTGTATTTATTCCTAATGTTTGATAGATAAACAACTGCAGGATTTTTGTCATTGAGTCTCATCCCTGGTCTGACTGAGATTCCATCTGCTGTAATCTTCCTTCTTTTCCCAGAGATGTAAAACCAGACAACATCCTCCTCGATGAACAAGGTAGGATCACTCTGCTCCTCTTTGTTTGCTCCCTCATTCAGTCCAGGGACAGATTCCTTATGGTCCTGGGTACTGGGCACCATTTTACCTAGGGAATGTGTGGGAAAAGCTGCTCTGCTTTAATGGATCCTTTGGCTGAACATTCCTGTGCTTTTTAATGTGGAAAGGGTCACCCAAATGGCCTGTCCAGTGTGCTGTGGTCAGCACGGAGTGGCAGCCCTACTTCAGCCCTGGGAATTTGGAGCCATTGCAGTTCAATGGCTCCCTGGCTTGGAACACCCATGTCTACTGTCATCTCCATGGCAGGAGCTCGGAACAAGATGATCTTTAAGTCTCTTCCAACCCAAACATTCCATGGTTCAATGACAGTGTTTCCCTGGTGTCTTTTTCACTCCTGTAGCTTCTGGCCAGAGCAATTTGGCCAGCTGAAGCTGCTGGGGGTTACTGGCTAGTTCCAAGTGGGATTTAAAATCAAGACCCAAAGCTCCCTACCCTTTAACCACCTGGCCAGCCCAAATCCTGGGAAATCTTTGGGATCTCTTATGGCCATTCCATGGGATCTGACCCTGACCTGCCCGTGTCTGTGCTACCCTGTCTGAGGGCAGAAGCTTAGGAAACAAATGTGTTCTGACTCTGCATTGCCACTGCACTGCCATTAATTCCTTCTTAAAATGTGTCTTTATTTAAGGTCATGCCCATTTAACAGATTTTAATATTGCAACAATCATTAGGGACGGTGAAAGAGCGACAGCATTGGCTGGGACAAAGCCATACATGGGTAAGAAACAGTGGCTGCTCTCGTGCCTGTGTCACGTTTTGAGTGCTCAGCACATGCTGCCCGACGGGCCCTGGCTGGGGCAGGGGTGTCCGGTTCATTTAGGACGTTGGTGCTTGTGCCCAAGTCCTTGAGCAGAGCTTGATTGCTTGAGAAGGGAACTCCCAGAGTGAAGGCATCTCGGCTGGCATGTCACCCCATCCCATCCTGTCCTGTCCTGCCCTCTGCATTACCTCCTGTGCAGACCTCTCCATCCCGCCCTGCCCTCCACATCCCATCCAGCCTCCTCCTCCTGCCCTCCCCATCCCTCTCTGGCTCCAGCCTTGCCCTTGGTGTCCTGGGGGTCCACGGTTGCTCTGTGCTGTGTGGGGAGGGCTGTCCCTGCAGGTGGCTGACATCCCAGCTCCCAGCGGGGCAGGCACACCGCTGCTGCTGCTCCCCTGCCCCACGCAGCCTCCCCTCGGGCAGCCGTGCAGAGCAGTCACCGCAAGCGCTGTGCACCGATTTACGTGAAATCCTGGAATAGAGAACCACAAATAACCTGTTGCCTGTTGTCCCTTTCTGCCCAGCCCCGGAGATTTTCCATTCCTTCCTGAGCGGCGGGACGGGCTATTCCTTCGAGGTGGACTGGTGGTCTCTGGGAATCATGGCCTACGAGCTGCTGCGGGGCTGGGTAGGGCTCCGGCCGCCCCGGCCCGCGGGTCGTGCGCTCTGGCTGACCCAGAGGGAGAGGGGACGCCTCACCTTTGTGCTCTTGTCCCCAGAGGCCGTACGACATCCACTCCAACAACCCCGTGGAGTCCCTGGTGCAGCTCTTCAGCACCGTCAGCGTTCAGTACTCCTCAGCCTGGTCCAAGGAAATGGTCGCGCTGCTGCGGAAGGTGAATGGCCCTCCTGGGGTGCACTTGGGGGAATTGTGGGGTGAATTGTCCTTCTGGGGTGGGTTTGGGTTGGATGGCAGCTGCTGTGCAGGCAGGACTAGCTGAAAATTACCAGCATATTAATAAAAAATGAATAATAAGAGTAATAATTATAATATACAAAAGATAGGCTGGGAGAGTTAGGGGTGTTAAGTCTTGAGAAGAGAAGGCTCCAGGGAGACCTTCAAGCCCCTTCCAGGGCCTAAAGGGGCTCCAGGACTTGCGACAAGAGGTGGAGGTGCAGGACACAGGGAATGGCTTCCAGTCCCAGAGGGCAGGGCTGGATGGAGATTGGGAATCAGGAATTGTTCCCTGAGGGTGGCAGGCCCTGGCACAGGGTGCCCAGAGCAGCTGTGGCTGCCCCTGGATCCCTGGCAGTGCCCAAGGCCAGGTTGGACACTGGGGCTGGAGCAGCCTGGGACAGTGGGAGGTGTCCCTGCCATGGCAGGGGTGGCCCTGGGTGGGCTTCCAGCCCAGTCCAGTCTGGGACTCTACAATTATTTGTGTTGTGTGTTTATTATCCCTGTAATAAGATTCATGATGTTTGATAGCAAGGGAAGCAAAAAGGCTGATTTTGGTGTGACAGTCAGATTCCCAGTTGGGCTAGAATTGTGCCATGCAGCATCCCATCCTCTCCATGATCACTGTCACCTGTAAGGGCAGCACCTCTGCCTGGGATGGCAGGTGAGGCGGAGCACACGTGCTGTACTGCAGCACCCTCTCGCTGGTTCTTTGGGGCTGGAGTGCTCTGGTGCTTTCCTCGTGCTGCTGCTGGAGAAAGCTGGGATGTGTTGGGGCAGCTGCTTTAGCTCTGGCTTGCTTGAAAACTCTGAAAAGTAGCTGGTGAGTTTGCTGTAGGAAAGATACAGCCGGTGCCGGCAGCAAATAAGTGCCTCTGATATGAGTTAATGTTGGGTGGGTAATTTGCATAATTAGATTCAGTTTAATGAGGAGCAGCGTGGCTGGCAGCGGCTGCGGCGGCACATTCGGCAGGTTTGCATTGCCATCTGCTGGGCAGCCGAGCTTCCAGGGAATCCAGCCTCTCCGCAGGAATGTGCCAGCAGTCCCCTCAGCCGGGAAGGGACCCCCGTGCCACCCCAAAGCGCTGGGGTACCTGCAGAACATTTCCTTAGGTATTTTTCCTGCAGTAAGTTTTCTATTTCCCACAGCAGAAAGGCTCCTTGGCACGGCCGGACCGCTGCAGCTGGCCCAGGCAGGCTGCTGCTGGGTGCCTTGTCTTCCTCCTCTGGCAGGAAAACTCTTCTCTTCGGTGCTTCATCACCAATGCTTTTCCCTCCCCAGCTGCTGACAGTGAATCCCGAGCATCGCTTCTCCTGCCTGGCCCACATCCAGGCCTCGGCTCACCTGTCGGGCGTGGTCTGGAGCGATGTGTGCGAGAAGCGCATGGAGCCGGGCTTCGTCCCCAACGTGAGTAGGAGTGACGCGCGTCCCCAGCCCGAGCAGGGGCTGCTCCTCAGCCTGGAGGAACTGCTGTGAGAGCAGAGCTGTTCTGAGGGGGCAGAGGTTTCTGAGTCTCTGCTGTGCCTGATGTGAGTCGTGTCGTGTGTCCTGGCAGAAGGGCCGCCTGCACTGCGACCCCACCTTCGAGCTGGAGGAGATGATCCTGGAGTCAAGGCCCCTGCACAAGAAGAAGAAGAGACTCGCAAAGAACAAGTCAAGGGATAACAGCAAAGACAGCTCCCAGTCTGTATGTGCTCCCTGGGGTAGCATCCAGCTGGGAAAAGGCTGGATTTGGGCGGGTATTGCAACTGTCACCACCACACTGCGGGAGCCATGGGTTTATTTTGATGCAAACATTTCCCTATTGGAGTAATTTCAACAACCACATATTCCTCATGTGGAAGTTTGACCAAACTTTCCCAGTAGTGGGTACTTTGGAAAGTGAAATGAGCAGCAGAGGTCTGGGCAGCCCGGTGTGTTCAGCCTCTGTCCCTGCACAGCCCCAGGACTGCGAGCCTGGGCACAAGGCAGCAGCTCCCTGTGTGCCTTTGCAGGGACTCCCACATGTGTGCTGGGCTCTCCCCACTCTGCCTGTGCTTCCTTTGGGTTGACAGCACTCCCAAAATACAGGATAACTGGATAAATGTGTCATGTTTATGTCAGGAACAGTTTTGTGTTTCCATAAAACAGATCTGTGTTTTATGGAAAACTGCCGTGGATGGCATGGGCCCCTGCTGAAAGCTGCGTGGCAGCCAGCCCTGCTGCCTCCAGCTGTCGTGCAGAGGTTCAGGGGGGTGGGGCTCCTGCACACAGCTGGGAGTGCTGGGGGCTGCAGGCAGCAATGAGGTGCAAATGAGGCTGGTTATGCATGTTTTGTTTTTCTTCAACAGGAAAATGACTATCTCCAGGAATGCCTTGAAGCTATCCAGCAGGACTTTGTAATCTTCAACAGAGAGAAGTGAGTGGTTTTTTTAGGGAAAAACACTCCTTTTTGTGACTTCCCTTAGGAATCAGTGCCAGTGCCTGACAGCCAGGAGCACCTTGCTGCTGGCTTAGCCCCAGGTGACTGGTGTCAGCAGAGGAGCTCAGGTACTGCCTGTGTATGAAAAATGGTTCTGGTCACAAGGGGAGGCAAGGTCAGGGATTATTAACTGCCATTAAATAAAATATGCTGTAGAGAGACTTCTGGGATTTAACATGTGTGTGTGACACTGCTTCCATTCCCCCATGGCACCTCCTCATCCATCCTGCTTTTAGCAGATGATGTTTTGGGAAATGAAGATGAGGAAGGTTGGACTTGATTGTGGAGGTCTTTAACACATAGCATACACATCATAAGATGATTAAGGTTGGAAAAGCCCCCAGTGGGAATAAGGAGGCAGTGGAAGTGCTGGATTAAATGCACTGCTTCCCGAGGGTTGGGGCTGTTTGGTCCATGAGCAGGGTGTGGGGCAGGCTCCGTGGAGGAGAGGGCTGGCAGGAGCCTGCCTGTGCTCTGGGTACTCATGGCCGAGGTCTGGGTGGGCTGAAGCCTTGCAGGCTGTTCTGAGGCATTTCAGAGCAGTTCAGTGTGGTTTGCTGGTCCCTGGGCTCTGGCATGACCCATTTGTGAGCTCTGGGAGCATTCCCCGTTCTCTGCCAGGGCAGCGGGGCTCAGGCCGTCCTGCCCAGCGCTGGGCGTGTTTGCCTGGGCACAGCTGTGTAACCCCTGGCTCCTCCGCTCCCACAGGCTAAAGAAGAGCCAGGAGCAGCCGAGCGAGTCCCTGTCTGCCTCCGAGACCACCGAGGAGGCGGAGGCTGAGCCCCTGCACATGTGCAGCTCCGTGTGCTCCTCGGGCAGCAGCTAGGCCGGGGCCGCCGGGCCAGGCCGCCCGCCCTCACCCGCCCTCAGGTGCGCTGAGCACCCGAGCCCGCCCGGACAGCGCCGGCAGCTCCCCCTGAGAGCTGGGGCAAACCAGAGTTCCCACAGGACTGCCCTCCCGGGCTGTGGATCGCCAGCCCAGCTCCCCCTGAGAGCTGGGGCAAACCAGAGTTCCCACAGGACTGCCCTCCCGGGCCGTGGATCGCCAGCCTGGCACCATGGCTGCCTGTCGGGGGAAGATACGGCCTATGCAACTTGTCAGGAGAAGAGATCAACTTATTTAGTCTTTCTGTTTTAATGTCAGGTTGCTGAGCTACACGTTTTTAATGCAGTGAGAGGACAGGGAGAGAAGCCATGTCCACGGGAAGAGACAAGGAGCAGGGAGGAAGGCCAGAGCCGTGGTGTGAGCTGGACTTTGGCATTCCCCATTCACAAATGTTGCCCTGGGGATTGGCAATCCCTGTGCAAGCCAGAGCAGCCCCGGGGCCTCTCTGACACCAGCTCCTGGGAGCCTTCAGCTGTTCAGGGCCTGCAGCACAAGGATGTCCCAGGCACCTCCTTGTCCTTGTGTCACCTGTCAGTTCCTTTCCCGATTCAAGGCAAATAAATGGTTTTTGTGCACTCCATGGATTCTTCAGGGCCTGGGTAATGGTTTAATGTGTATTGGAGATGCAGAATGCATTTAAAATATTTTCTTCCTTGATGTGGCTGCTGCAGGCAGTGAGGAGCTGTGGGATGCGTTGGAGGGTCTGGCTCCATGTGCCCAGGTTTGGAGGACACAGTTCATCACAGCTGAGGCTTTGTTGGAGGCAGGGTGGGTGGCCTTGCAAGGCTGCTTGGTTATGAAAGACAGGAATATTGTATTTCACCCTTTGATTGACTTTATTTTCAGTGTAAAGTACTGTATATAATTTGCCAATACCTGTCTTAACTTCTTAATAAGATGGGAAATCTTCCCTTGCTCCAGCTGTGGATGTTGCCTTTCTCGTTGCAGAGGCCTTCACTATATTAGTAGTTTAACCTGCTGCAGAGTGGTTTTTGGTTTCTGTGGCTGAACCCAAGCCCTGCAGTGCCACACGACTGCTCTGGTGCCCCAGGTGTGTGGTGAGACCACAGTCAGCAGCAAACCATCAGCAGCTGTTTGCTGCCAGACACTGGAAGGCTGCGGTGTCTGCAGCCTTACTGGGTCCTCCTAATGCAGAAATGGACGGGAGATGTTTTTAACACATCAGATTCTGTCAGGACTGGTTTTTGTTTCCATGAATAAACCAGAAAGGCAGAATGATCTTACACAAGCAAGGACACAGCGTGTGTGTCTCCCACAGTTGTATGTGGGAATCAGTGTGTGTACCGAGACATGTTTTGATGGAAGTCTCTAAGGGTGTGCAGGAGGAGCAAGCCAAAGCTCTGGCTCCAGTTGCGTGGTTATTTTCAGGGCAGAGCCAGTAGATGCTGTCAGTGCCGGGGTCCCTCATGTCAGCCGTGGGTCCTGCCTCGCCTTTGTGTGCCTGTGGGCCACGTGCTCTGGCCCCTTGGCTGTGCTGAGCAGCCCCTGCTCTCCACACGGGGAGCCTGGCCCTCTCTCCAGGGCTCTGTGCTCACCTTGTGTCTCCATCCCACATCTCTCTGCTGGAACACCAGCTCTCTCCTGGCACAGCAGAGGAGGGCCAAACCACGTATTTATTCAGCATTACAGGTGATTTACTCCACTGTTGTGGGTAGGGTTTTACAGTGAATTCCATTGCACTATTTAGCAACTTCTGCAAATAGCAGCAAAATTCTGGACTATCAGAATGATGAGGAGCATCACTGATTTTTTGACCAAACCATCCCATAGGTGAGAGATGAAGATACAGCCTATTCAGCCAGGATCTCTCGGGCCAGGAGAGGTGTTGGCAGTTACAGGATATGTGTAATTGATGTTTTCATCGCTTTCCTTAGGACAAGAGACAATTGGGCCCTGAGGTGGGGGTTGGTGTGTGGGGGGAGCTGCTGGCTTGCTTCAGGCACTGACGTTTCTCAGCCCAAACCCTCTCTCTGTCAGTCATCTGTTCCCCTTGCAGCACCTCTCTTCTTCAGTGCATTGTACAAAACAGCTCAGTGGCTCCTGGCAGAAAACCAGGAGATCTTCTGGGGAGATGCCAGCGTGTCCCATGTCTGGCTCACCCCGTCCACAATGGAGTCCTGGGGGTTTGATCCTCTCTCCTCCCTGTGCCCGTCCCGTGGGTGTTGCCTGCCCCTGGCTGCTGGCACAGGCTAGGCTGGGCATGGGGACAAAGCTCTGGGGGCAGGGCGGGGTTGTGGTGCCCATGGTGGTGCCAGTGTTGGTGCCATTGTCCTGGCTGTGCCCTGGCTACTGCTGCTGAGCAAACCTCACAGTGAAGTCGTGACAGAGCCCTGGTCCCACATCCCGGCCTGGAAGGTGTCACTGACAGCTGTGGGTTACACCTCCACTACAGCCAGAACACAGGAATTTTCTGTACATAAATATTTAAATACCTGTATTTTTTTGTATGACGGATTTATACAGTGTGTGCCATTATCTGCTGTGAAAAGTCTACAGCACCTATAAATTATTCTCCTTTAATCACTTGCCATGAGATTGTTTTCTTATCTCTGTTGTGTTACAAAGTTTTGCAAAGTTGCATATTTTTAAGTGCTTGCATTTAATTCCACAGCCTTCACTGGGAATTTTGTGCAGAAGACAAATGCCAGGTCAGGTCCTGATATTTCTTCTGTTGCCAATTCTCTATTACTACAGAGCTTGCCAAAAAGTCTGAGTAATAAAATAATAACAAAAATACCAATAATATGGACTTGACCCTGGACAGTGCTGAAATCCTGCTGCCTTGGAGGGTATTTTTAAAAATTATTTCAGTGCAGATATATGTAAATATATCTTTGTATTTTATGTTAATAAATTCCTGTAATTTTCTTGCATGACAATTTTACCACATCACAGAATATTTAAGTTAGAACAAGGCTGTGTTTTTGCAGATACTGCCAGAAGCCATTGCACATGTGGAGTAATAAATGTGTATTTTTAACATTGCCAAGGATTTACTGTCATTTCCAGGGTATTGAGCTGTAGATGCATGAAAGCACGGAAGCATCCAAATGCTGGAATTCTGGAGCCCAGCCGGAATCTGGGCTGGTGGGACACTCCCAGCAGCCGCAGAGCTGGGTGGGGCGGGAGGTGTGGGGCCACTGCCATGAAATGCCTCAGAAACTGGCGCTAAAGGGGCGCAGCTGGATCCAGGCGTTTCCGTGTCCCCCTTTCCCGTGCCAGCCGCGTTTGCCGTTCCGTAGCGGGGCCGCACTGCGCACGATGGGGCTGCGGGCGCTGTCCATGGTGCGAGCGGATCTCGGGGAGGAACAGAACCCCAGGAGCTGGCCTGGGTCAGCTGTGCCCGCACCGCGCTGTGCCATCAGCGCTGCGGCTGCTGCCTGGGCTGGGAGCACCAGCGGCAGGCAGAGGTGCCAGGGGATGGGGGCACAACAGCCACGGCCCACAGGGGGTTGGTATTTCCCCGCACGGCCCTGGATTTTGTGTTTTAACCTCAATAAAAGCAGCCTCCGGAAGGGTCGGGAGATCTCCGCTTTGTCTTTTTGAACCCCCTCAGTGCAGGAATGATTTATTTCGCTCCGCACGGAGTGCTGCTCGCTGGTTGCAGCGCAGACACAGCTCCCAAAGCTGCTGCTCACACCAAAGGAGCAGTGGAGGCTGAGACTGATCGATGTCTGAGCCTGGACTCATCCCTACTGCACAACAACATCGCTGCTGTGATGCCTCTGGGGTGGCATTCTGGGGGTCCGTGGGTGTCCCCGAGGGACCAAGGGCACCCGCCAGGCTGGGCTGTTCACTGCAGGGGGAAAGGTGAAGGTCACAGAGGGCAGTTGCCCACACACAGCCCAAAAATACAGGGCAGGAGAAGCTGAGGGACTAAAACACCCACAGCAGCCAGGAGAGCTCAGTGCCTGCCAGCCCTGTGCCATCCCCACTGTGCCTAAACCATGGGAACTGGAATTTGCCAGGGACAAGCAGGGAATGACCCTCCCACTGTCATCAATCAGCTTTGTCTCTCTTACCTGCTGCGATTGATCCTGCTGATGACCAAGTTGCTGGATGTGAGGGAAATCACAGCACCACGGAATTCCAGAATGGTCAGCGTGAGAAGGGACAATAAAGCTCGTTCCGCCCTGCCATGGGCAGGGACCCCTTCCACTGTCCCAGAGTGCTCCAAGACCAGGCTGAAGCAAGTGTCCAACCTGGCCTTGGACACTGCCAGGGATCCAGGAGCAGCCACAGCTTTTCTGGGCACCCTGTGCCAGGGCCTGCCCACCCCCCCAGGGAACAATTCCTGCCCAAATCCCATCTGACCCCACCCTGTGAAAGTGGAAAGCCATGCAAAATAAAAATAAAGAAAAAGGATACAGTGAGTATGGAAAGCCAGGGATAAGCACAGGGATAGTTCAGTGCTGCCTGTTTGCTCCTTGAGGAGCACTGCTGTCCTGCAGGGAACCCAGGGGTCTGTCCCGAAGGAGCACTGCTGTCCTGCAGGGAACCCAGGGGTCTGTCCCTAAGGAGCACTGCTGTCCTGCAGGGAACCCAGGGGTCTGTCCCTAAGGAGCACTGCTGTCCTGCAGGGAATCCAGGGGTCTGTCCCCACTCCAGGCTCAAGTGCAGGGACTTGGGGCTGCTCCATGGCGGTGCTGCAGAGCCAAGGATGCGCAGTCAAGGGCACGGAATGTCTCCTTGGTGTCCCTGACCCAGAGCCTGCAGGAAAGCTGTCCAAAGGAATTAAGGCCACAGACCGTGTAGGTGCCATGGGGGGATGTTTCCTGGAGGCTCTGGCTCCATTAGCAGGCGGCTGTGGGACTCAGCTCAGCCTCTCCTGGCACTGGGATAGCTGCAGAGACGCTGCTAGCTCTGATCCCCGCATTAGGAGGAGGCTGGGGCAGCTGTGCCGGCTCTGACAGCTCCCTGACAGAGGGAATAAATGCAAACCCTCCCTCTGTGAGGGAAGGGCTGGCAGGGTTTGAGCCTTGGGCTGGCACAGAGCGTGGAGGGACCTAACCTGGGCGATGTGGGAGAGGGAACAGTGTCTCTGTTGGGCTCTCACTGGCCCAGGGGCCTGGCAACAACCAGGCCAGCTGTGGGAAAAGGGACATTTACAGCACAGGGACCTCAGAACTCCTTTTGCTAAGTGTTTACAAGCTGGAGGTGTCGGGGTGTCCCTGTCACCCCATGGATGTTGGGCTGATGGGGAGGTCACTGCCATCAGACCATGACTTCCATCTTTGCCATTCCTTATGGATTTTCCACTGCTCTAATTCAAACTCTATTCAGGAAGAGAAGAGATCGCAGAATCATAAAGAGTTTGGGTTGGAAGGGACCTTAAAGGTCATCTCATTCCACCCCCTGCCATAGCAAGGACACCTTCCACTAGATGTTAATTGCCTTGGTGCAATTTCAGGGAAATTCAGAAAATCAACAAACGAAATTATGTTAAAATTAAATATAAACATCCAAACAAATACATTCCCATATGCTTAATGTGGAAATTACTGCAGCATTAAGCTGTGAAATGTAGGTCATACCAAATAATAATAATAAAAAGATAAAAAAAACCCAGCAAAAAATTAAATCCCTCCCTGGTTTACATTTGTGTGTTCATTCCTAATTCATGGATTGATGGATCTGGAGCTCCCACTCACAGATCCCCTGCTTGTGCCATCACAAGTCCTGCTCTCCTTCTCGTGCCTGGCTCAGACAGAGCTGGAGACCCACGCCCGGCAGTGCCCGAGGGAAATCAGTGTATCACAGATGTGTCATGACATCTCACTGGAACCAGCGTGGGATAAGGGAAAGCAGCCCCACTCCTGGAGCTGTGGGTTCATCTGCAAACCAAGGGGCAGGCGGCTGAGGAGAAGGGTGGGACTCTGCCCACACACAATGAGCCTCTCCCCCCTCCAAGGGGAGCACAGTAACCTACAAGTCAGGATGGGATGGTACAAGCCTCACCCAGAAAAACTCAAAGAAGAAAAGGAAGAAAACAACAAAATGGACTCAGGTGGATCAACCACTTCCACCATTTCATGGTTTCCAACCAAGTTTATTCCAAGCAAGGAGCAGACAGGAACGGAAAGCCATTCCTGGAGATACATGCATGGCTCTATGGCCAGAGGTTCACTCTTTGTACACACCTTTAAATATAATAATTGGGCTAGAATAATCTTTATAAAAAAGTGTGCCACATGCACCTGGCTTCCAAACGAGCCCTGGTATTGGGTATTGTTCTTGAAAAACTGTATAAATAATCTTTAAAAAACAAGGCTGACAGAAGGACAGGGGCCCAGGGCATGGCCGGGTCCTGGAGGGCCAGCAGCACTCTGCCCCGGGACACGGGGCTGCACCTGCCCCCGAGCTGCGACCGCCGAGGGACAGACGGCCTGGGGGTGGCTCCAGGAGCAGGGCCAGGGCCGAGGGCTCCAGCTGGAACCCATGGAAGTGCCCATGGGTTGGACGTCCTTTGATGTGAGCGGGCAGCGGATGCTGCTGGAAAAGAGCGTGATCCAGCCTGGATGTGCCTTCATTTCTGCCCCAGCCCCCAGGGGCCCGGCTGGCCCCGCAGCCCTGGGGATGTGGCGGGGCCGCATGCACAGGGAAGGGCTTTCCGAGCAGCTAGCAGAACACGGACAGAGAACCCAACTGGGAGCGCTACCTCGGGGATCACTCTACTTTCTACCTACGAGGGAAGGGCTGGCGCAGCTGACGAGCGCTCGCTCGCTTGTCCTCCTGCATGAGAGTGGCCCCTTGGCGGCAGGATCCGGGAGGGACCGCTGTGGGGACAGCGCCAGGACAGCGTCAGGACAGCGAGGTGATGTTGGACCTCCCGCCCGGCGGGGCCATGATCTTCTGCGCCGTGCGCCGGGCAATGTGGTCATCTGCCTGTGACCCTGGGGAGAGCACAGAGCGGGGCAGTCCCGCTGCTTTAAACGGCACCACAAAACATCTCCTCAGGAAATACTAATAATTTCATTATATGTCCTTTTGGTGACACTATGAGCATAGCACAGTTTGGAATGGCTGTATTTGCCTGAACTTCTTAATTTTTCATTGTTTCTTTCTGGAAGATTTATAAATGGCTTTCCTATAAATAAATTTTGTAGATAATAAAATGCGGAGACTGGCAACATTTATCAAACAATATGGGACCCATCTGATCCAACCAGCTAAAAACCCATTATGGAAGTCATTTTAGGGCAGAGCATCACAGCTGCTGGGCAGGCTTCTGCAGAACCAATGATGCTGACTCACAGCCTGCTCTGGCTCCTGGAAACAGAGCCCCCGCCAGGCTGTGTGCGTTGACACAAACACTGTAGGACATTCCAGAGCTTTCTGCGCTGCACTCGGTCCCTTGGCCGCTGCCACAGGACAAACTGCTTTATTACTGAGTGAAGATGAAGCTGTTACCACCCAGACTTGCCCGGGCACTCCCCCCAGGCCCACCCCCCGGGGCCCCACGTACCGGACAGGCTGAAGCCGGACTGGTGCAGGTTGCGCACGGGCGCGGCCGCGGCTTTGCCGGCGCAGGGCGCGATGCGCGACGCCGCGCCGGGCGCCACGGCCTTGACGCTGGCCGGCACCTCGTGCACCGGCCCGTCGTACATCCCCCGGGGCACGCCGTGCACCTCGGCCAGCTGCAGGGGGGAGCACAGCGTCAGCCACCGCGAGGGACGGGCCGCAGGCGGGGGAACGGCCTCCAGCTGTGCCAGGGGAGATTCAGGCTGGGTACCGGGAACTTTCCTCCCGTGGAAAAGGGCTGCCCGGCCCTGGCACAGCTGCCCAGGGCGGTGGTGGAGTTCCCATCCCTGGAGGGAATTGGAAGCTGTGTGGATGTGGCACCTGGGGACATGGGCCAGTGGCCTTGGATGTGCTGGGAGAATTATTGGAGTCGATGGTCTTAAAAGGACTTCCAGCCTGGCCTTGGACACCTCCTGGGATGGGGCATCTACAGCTTCTCTGGATCCCATTCCCACCCTGCAAGGAGCTGGCACATTCCCATCCTGCCCTCCAGGCACCCCAGACACCTTGAGGCACACCAGAGCCGGGGCTCCTGCCTCTGCAGTTAATTTGGGTTACTGATTCCTGCTCTGCATCCTGTAGGATGCAGAATTACAGTGTCTGCAATAGCACAGGGGAAAAGGAAGGAGGACAGAGCTCTAAGAAGCTCTTTACATATTTGCATGTCTTTGTGTCTCTTTACAGAGCTGTGCCAGCACACAGGAGAATTTTTTTTACTGTATTTCCAGTACCTATGGAATGTACATCCCTTACCCTCTAACAGCTGCAGAGCAGACACTGGGAATACAGCAACAGAAACTTCTCTAGCACAGGCAGGAGAGGAATTCCTCCCTTCACCTCAATACAAACAAAAAAACCCTTTTGCTAGAAGTGTTATTTTTGCTTTGTAACATTTTAATAGGCTAATAAAACTGTCATTATTAGCTCTAATACTAAGAATTCTTGGTTGAGGTTCCAGGCAGTTACACGACAACACACAGAAAGAAATAGCATTAATAATATTCCTGCTGCTGTTGCAGGCTTGCCATCCATCACAGCAGCCCCAATACACTAAAGCAGAGAGATTGTGACCAAAACAAGGGATTATGGCAAATAAAACTCTCCTTACCCTGTTCCTTGCTTTTATCCTTTTATAAACGAAGTCAGGGAATGTCTTCCTAGGGATGAAGCGACCTGAGCCCTGGGTGACACACAGATTTCCATCTTCAAGGACAACTCTTCCCTGACTTATGACCATGGTTGGGACCCCGTGGCACTCGGTGCCTTCAAATATGTTGTACTCCACGTTCTGGAAAAAGCAAACCCTGATATTCAGTGCCTGCAGGATATAAGAGGAGGCCAACAATACCCCCAATGCTGTACACTGCTCCTCAGAACTAACTAACCCCTCATATTTCAAATAACAAGATTCCAATAGGAAGCAAACTGCAATGGAGAAAATAAACCTTAAAACCAATCATATTAAACTACAGCAATAGTTTAATGCTTTTATTAAATTATATTTGTTTTATTATATTATTTATATATTATTTATAGAATATTTAAGTTATTATATTAAGATTAATACCATTATATATTAAACAATATCAATAGTTTAATACATATTAAACTGTAACTAACACACAATACAGTTTAGCAATTGTTCAGTACTTCAGTTCAACACTTACATTTTTCTAGTCCACAGCAAATACACTGACCTTAAGATTTCCATACCAGATGCCAACTGTCTTGGAGTGGTCTCTCAGTACCAACCCCACCCTTTACAGCAATAAAAAGATATTTTCCTAGTATTTCTAAAAGCAAATGCAAGCTCCTTCATCAGTTTACCCACACAGACAACTCCTCCCCTGCTGAATGATCTGATCTTGCTAAGGACTTGTTGCTTTTCAGATCTCTCCTGGCTCTAAAACCAGCCCCAGAAATGATTTAAAATATATTTTACCAAATTGTGGGTTTTTGCTGAGATGATTTTTGTAGCCTTGGGGTTCCACAGCACCAGGTCTGCGTCGGAGCCCACAGCCACGCGCCCCTTCCTGGGGTAGCAGTTGAAGATCTTGGCAGCGTTGGTGCTGGTCACCGCTACGAAATCGTTCTCATCCATCTTCCCGGGGACCTGGGGAGGGCATGAGGAAACATCACCATGGACACGGCCCCGTGCCCGCTGTGGGCACGGTCCCTCCCATGGCCAGGCCTGGGTGCCCCACTGCTGCCCGCACCCCTGTGCCCATGTGGGCGAGGGTCTGCACTGCCACAGGGCTGCGGTTACAGGGGAAGGGGCATGTGAGCATGAGCCTTGTCCCTGTGGGATAAAGGATACGGGAGACACGGTTCATTTTCCTTAGGCTCCAGAGGCTGAAGTCCCTGAAAATTAAGGCCTTCGCTGGTTGGCACAGGCATCTCAGGATCCCTAAAGAGGGTTAAGGGCAGCCCAGTGAAGAAAGACTGGAAGTGAACCTAACTAGTGCTATTTATCATCTTCACTTGTCATCTTAAGAAAAGTTCTATTTCTCTTTGAATAAGGCTCACCTAAGAGAGGTTTCAGGGTGGCTTGGCTCCCAAGCTCCTGCAGTCTGCACAGGGACATCTGCTCTGTGGGATGCAGGATAGACTCCCAGGGATACTGCTGGCAGGGAAGCGTGCACTGGGGTGCAGGGACATGGACTGATCCCACCCTCAGGTCACAGCCCTGCTGCCAGGCAGACACTGAGGTGACACGGAGACTTGTCCCCTCTGGTGGGGCCTGGGGTGACCAGGCAGTTGGAAGCATGGCTACAGCCATGTCCCACAGGACAGACACCCTCTCCCCAAGCACCTCCCCAAGGCCTCTGGTGAGCACAAGGGACAGGAACCTCACCACCCTTGGGAGCAAATGCTGGAGAGACCCCCTGGTAAGCAAGAGAGTGGAGGATGGTGCCTGCACAGCAGCCTTTGAAGGCACCGTGAAGGCATTCGTGTGTCTCAGTCTGTCGTTAGCAGCTCTCTGAAGCTGCAGCAGTGTCTAGACAGCGTCAGCCCCGTGGCTTGTCTGAACTAACGAGGCTGTGACAGCCTGGAGCACAGCTCACTGTGCTCCCATCCAGCCCCAGGCTGCAGCACCTACCACACACTTCTCCCACACCATGGCCATGCGCTCCTCGATGCCGTTGGTGCCCTCGGGGATGAGGGTGAAGTTGTCCTTGCCCACGGCCTTCTGTGCGGTGGTGAAGGTGCAGTGGGCACTGCCGGTGACCTGCAGGTCCCCGCTGGGGAAGGACAGGGCAGGGCTCAGGGAGGGGGCACTGATGGCACCCCCGGGCCGGCGAAGCCCCCCTCGCAGGGCAGACCACGGGGGCACCAATGGCCCGTGGGCTTTGGCCCCTCGGGCGCTGGCGGGGGCAGCCGGGGGGTGGGACGCAGACAGGACAGGTGTGCCCAGGTGCCCGTGTGACACGGGACCCACCTGGACAGCAGAGTGCTCAGGTGATCCGGCGTGCTGGGGTCGGGGCTGATGGGGGGGGACGTGACGAAGGCGGCGGCTTTGGCCCAGTTTTTGCTCCAGTAGTGGGAGCCGTCGGTGCCCAGGCTGGCGGTGATGGGCTCCCCGTACACCACGGTGCCTGCAGAGCAAAGCGGGCATGAGCGGGGAGCAGGGCACAGACAGGCGCTGCCGTAACCACACACGACAGCTCCACTTCGTTCAGCGCTCCCAGCGCTTCAGACTCTCTCTAATCCTTTAGATTATCTCAGATGACCGGGAGACACTGTCAAAGCAAGTTTGGGATCTGTCTGTCCTCTCCTTACAGCAGACACACATTCCTACAAGCTGTCATGCCTTCCTTTAAACCCAGCCTGTGTCTGTCTGGCAGCCACCAGGCTGGGGGAAATGGTGACTGTGCTCCCCCTTCCACCCCACTCCCCACAGGATTGAGGCCAGCCCTTCCCACTCCACCCCAGCCAGATTTTGGAGCTTTCTCCACATCTGTTTTTCATTCAGTTCACACCAAACAATCACAAGTGGATTATTCCCCTTTCTCAGCTGTGTCTGCCAGGATGGAAGGGTCAGTTTCCAACACATCCCTTCCAATCTCCCCAGCTCCAAGCAATTAGCTCCAGCACACCCTAGCACAGAAACCTACATGAGCCTCAGCGCCCTGAGAGTGTGGAGGAGCTCAGGAGATAAGGACTTCTCAGAGCTCCCAGCTAGAATGAGATTCCTGGCTGGATTCAGAGTTTCAGTGAGTGCCTGTGCAGTCAGCTGTTACCTTTCCTCTTTGCCTGAGCCAGGACGTCTGCAGCAGCCCTGCTCATGACCTTGGTGACGTAGAGGGGGCAGTTGGCCTGCCTGGCGATGGTGATGGCTCGGAACACGGCCTCTGCCTCCACCTGCGGGCACAAGAACACGACACGGGTGTCCCAGCCCCCTGCAGGTGGGGGCCCGGAACGCGGCGCAGGGCTCAGCGGTGTTACCTCCTCGGGGCGGCTGAGGACGTGCCCCTCCGGCCCCGTAATCCCCAGCTCCAGCAGCCTCTTCTGCTCCTGGGGGGACGAGGAGGGAGGAGAGAGCAGTCAGTGCTGGGCACAGCCCGCTGGAGCACCCTGGGACACGGCACACCTCGACCAGAGCCACCCGAGGGCAGGGGGCAAGTCACGAACCCACCCCAGCAGGTGGGTCATGGACACTCCACTGGGACTTCCCACTCACTGACCGCGGGGCCACTTCCCAGAGACCTGTCCTGTGCTGCAGAAATGCTCCTGCGTGGGAGCTGCTGTCTCCCAGCAGCACCTCTGGAGCCTCCCACCCCTGAAAGCCACAGTTCAGGAGGAGGGGACTCACACCCACTGCAGCTCACACCGAGGCTGCCCCAGCCCCGGTGCTACAGCAAAGGGAGAGGGGCTCCCCACCAGCTGAGCCTGCTGGAGATGCCCAGGAGCCCCTGGAGGAGGCAGGGATGGGCGCAGGGATGGGAGACTGTCACTGGGGTGCAGCAAGTGCCACCTCTCCTGCATTGCTGTCCCTTTGCACTTCCCCACGTGGCACAGAGGAAAGGGAACTCGCGGTGACTGAGATGAGCTCTGGGATGTCCCAGAGTCCAGTATGTCACGTGGCATCTGAATGCAGATGTCCAGCACACACCTCACCCTGTCCCCTCTGCGCTGCTCTGTATCATGTCACCTCCCAGTCAGATGGCACTAATGCAAGGATGCTATCCAACACCACCGAGCAGACCCCACAGGATCCTTTACAGGACCCTGCTCTTAGAGGGTGCTTATTTCTCTGTATTCCTGTCACAGACCTCCTCCAAGTTTGTCCCTAGGGCTCAAGTGTCACCATGCTGGCAGCTTACAGAAACACTGCTGCAGCTCTGAGCTGCCTGGGGTCATTTATGCTCCACAGCCAGCTGAGGAACAGGTTTCCAGATAAAATCCCAGGAGGGGGGAATTAGCCTCTATCCTGTTTGTTCAAATAAACCCATTTGAAGGATTGGATCTGGCTTTCAGCTCAGCCTTCCTCCCACACCGGACTGAGTGCTGGCGTGACCGTGAGCCAAAGGAACTGTCAGGCTAACTGCACTTCGTGTATCTGACTGAGGCTGGAGCCAACACTGTCTTTTCTACAAGTAGAAGGAAAAATAAGGCCCATGAGCAGAGGTTGCTACACCAAGGAATTCCCAGGTGCTGATGGTGGAGTTAAATACTGCCAATGTCATGGACAGTACTGTAAAAGCTTCAAACCTCCTGGTTTTTTTAAGTAATCCATTTCCTAAACATGGCAGATAATGGGAAAAAGCATTGCTTAAGGCAGTCAGTTATCCCTTAGGAACCCCCAAAGTGCTTTTTGGGAACCCAAGCAAACGTGGAGATTCGTGAGGACACTGATGATTCCACAGGACACTCCGATCCTCTTGCATATTGCTCTGCCTGCACACGCTGCTACACAGGGCCCTGTTCCCTCCAAGGCTTTGGGGCACCAGCTCCCTGGGCAGGGCAGGACAGGGGCAGGGGCAGGACAGGACAGGGCAGGGCTGGGAATCTCGTCCCCAGGGCCCTGGTCCCCCCTGGCGCTCAGGGGCCGCGAACACGGTACCTCCTCGATGATGTCTCCGTTCTCCGCGTGCACTTGGGCGATGGCCCCCAGGTCCCGAATGATGCAGAAGATCTCGTACATCTGCCAAGACACAGCGCGTGCCAGGGTCAGCCCCGTCGCCACCCACCTGCCTCAAGGTGAGGTGTGGCTTCCCCTGCATTCCCCGTGTCCTACCTGGCCATCGGTGCACTGCAGCTTGTCCTTGTAAGCCATGAACACCAGGAAGGAGTTCACACCTTGAAAAAGAAAACGACACGTGTGGCTTTGTCCCTCGGAGAACTGACTGCCCTGGTGTGGGCTGGGCAGCGGGGGCTGAACCAGGGGCTTGTGCTGCTGAGGGTTATGCTGGAGGCAAAGCAAAGCCAAGGGCTGATGGGGGAAATGTCCCCACAAGCACTGACCCCAAAGCTTGGCAGTGGTGAAAGACATAACTTTGTGGTGCACCTGGACCAAAAACCGCAAACCCTGTGGTCCATGTTTGGGGTTTGGGGCCCTCTGTGACTGGGTCCGAATGCACACTCAGTGCCTCACTCCCAGGCTGGTTTTCCTCCAGTGGTGGCTTCAGCCTATGACTTATCCTCAATTTTGGGACAAGGGATGGAGGGACAGGACACAGGGAATGGCTCCCACTGCCAGGGGGAAGGGATGGATGGGAGATTGGGAACGATTTGATCCCTTTGAGGGTGGCAGGCCCTGGCACAGGGTGCCCAGAGCAGCTGTGGCTGTCCCTGGATCCCTGGCAGTGCCCAAGACCAGGTTGGACATTGGGGCTGGAGCAGCCTGGGACAGTGGGAGGTGTCCCTGCCATGGCAGGGGATGGGATCGGGTCCTTTGCAATCCTAACCATTCCATGGTTCTATGACTTGCTGCTGTATTTTATATGGATAGAGGCAATAATCAATACCAAACCATGATCCAATTACAGCTGTATTTCATACCTGTTCCAAGGAACAGCTCCATTACCCCAGCCACCCTGCATTTTAATAGGAAATTCACTGTGAATTTCTATGGTAATTGGCCAATTAAAGCCTTGCTTGCAAGACTACAAATTACTACATTTAGCTCTGCATTAGCATATCTGAAGGAAAATGTAGTTCCAAACATGGCAATAGCTATTAATGAATGCAAGAAACCCTGCCTCATGGTCTACTCTCCTGCTTTCCAGTGAGCCCTGTCCCACGGATACCTTGGGATGGAGAGGAGTTACAGGGACAACAGAATCACTGCGGAATGCTTAAAGCTGAGTTTCCTTCTCTAAGCTCTGTCTTGGAGGTTTTTATTTCAATGGTTTTTTCTGTACATCTGGCAGCCCATGTCAGGGTGACCAAGCCTATCCCTTTATTTTCCAGAATCCCTTTCCATGACCTGGCTGCCAATTGCCCAAAGAAGAGAGCACAGATCCAGATGTTATGGAACTTGGTGCCAGTGTCCCCATCCACAGCTCTCTCCTGGATGGCCAAGGATGGTCCCAGCTCCACGGGAAGGAGCGTGGCTGCCTGCTCGTGTCCCTGCAGCGCTGGGTGCCCGGGGCAGCAGCGCTGTCACCGCTCCCCTGGGGCCCTGCAGTGACCCCAACCCTGCTGGGGTCCCTCTGCCCCTACCCTTGCTGGAACCCCGGGCATTGAGAATTCCAGACTTTCTGTGCTCACAAGCACTGACCCCCAAGCAAATATTGCATTTGACCTGAGGCCGTGGAAAAGGCTCTAAATTGAGTGACAGCACTGGGATTGTGGGTGTGGGGTTTGGATATAAGTGTGTGATGTCACAGGGTGGGAAACTGAGAGTTTAAGGGTTTAGAATACAGGAATATAGATAAGGAAAGACGGAGGATTTGGGGTGTTGGCTGAGTTCTTCTTCTTACACCTTCTTCTTGGGTCTGGGTGGTGTATTGTAACTGGGTAAGAAAATCTGCATTGCAGACCATGGGTGTTTGGTTATTGGGTTAGAAGTAAAGATAATCTAGGTGTCATTTCAGAATTGGACAGTTTGTGCTTTAAAGACCTTGGAAAGAATTAGAGACAGAGGTATTTTCTACTTTGTTAGCTAGAACTCAGAGCTTGTGAGACTGTGACATAGATAAGAATTAATAAACATCTGAGTCCCAACACGAACTGCGCCCCTCGAGTATTAATCCCGGCTCCAACGGAAGAAAAGGAGATAACAAACCCACATACCCTTGTCCTTGACCAGGGCCTCCAGCTCCTCCCGCAGGCTCTCGTGCCAGCGCGGGATGTCCACGCTCAGGCCGTAGTCGCAGCAGGCCTGGCCGTCAGCGTGGCCACGCCACTGCTCGTAGGCGGCCAGGAGACTGCTGCCCGCGTCCGGGAACACGTGGTCAACTGCGGGGACACGGCGGGGTGTGAGGGACGGGGACATGGCTGGGCACTGCGGGGTGTGAGGGACAGGGACACGGCTGGGCACTGCGGGGTGTGAGGGACAGGGACACGGCCGGGGACTGCATCCCTGACAGGGACATGGCTGGGCACTGCGGGGTGTGAGGGACAGGGACATGGCCGGGGACTGCATCCCTGACAGGGACAGGGACACGGCTGGGCACTGTGGGGTGTGAGGGACAGGGACACGGCCGGGGACTGCATCCCTGACAGGGACAGGGACACACAGACGGGCACTATGGGGTGTGAGGGACAGGGACACACAGCCGGGCACTATGGGGTGTGAGGGACAGGGACACAGCCTGGCACCGCGGCCCTGCTGGACACCTGCTGCTCTGATAATGGACATTGCAGTGCCAGCTCGTCTCACAGCGCTGCTTAGAGACCACGGGTAGCGGATCTCCCAAAGTGATACCAATGGGAGAAGCAAAGCCCAAGTTGTGGCTTTTTCATCCTTTTCTCAGCCAGCACAGCACCGTGAGTGGCTGGTGATGATTCTGCTCTGGGGCATTTCCCGTGGGCAGCACCCACAACCCGTCACTCCCCTCAGCACTGGCTGTGGGCTCAGGGGCAGCTGTGCCAGGACTGTTGAGACCGGTCCTGCAGTCCCACCCTACAGTGGTTCTTGGGGATGGAACAGGAACAAAGCAGAGAGCAAAATTATTTTGCATTAACACAAAAATAGAGCCTGTGCTTAAAGATAAGAATCTCAAAAAACCCTCACACTTGCAAAGCGGTTAAAAACATTATCAAAAAGTGTTTAAAGTGTTCTTCTGTTTGCTCTCTGATGGGGTGAGGCAGGAGCAGGCACATATTTTAAATATACGTGTATATTTTCAATATCCACATGCAGCAAGGGAAGGAGGTTCTGCCCAGAGCACAACACCTTCGATTAGCTTAGCGATGTGTTGATCCGCCCAGCAGAAACTGACATTTCTGCGCTATGGAGGTAAATAAACACCCCCGCAGCGGCTCCAGGCCTGGGGTACTTTGTCAGGAAACCCAGCAGCCCCTCGGGACCCCTCTTACTGATCATGGTGGTGCCTCCCGCCAGCGCTGCCTTGGTGCCCTGGAAGAAGCCGTCGGCCGAGCTCATGCCCGTGGCGGGCGCCTGCAGCCGCGTGTGCACGTCGATGCCCCCCGGCATCACCAGCTGCCCGTGGGCATCGATGGTCCTCGCGCCGCCGGGGACCAGCAGGTTCTCTCCGATTTGTCTGCAAGGGAAAACAACATCTCCTCTTAACTGGCAACGACTTTGAAGTGAGGATGACAAAACAACCTCTGCCGCTCCTCCCCAGGCTGCCAGCGCTCTGCAAGACTTTCCAGCTGCAGAACTGCACCAGTGTTCCTCCTTCTTGACGCTACTCTAACATGCTGCCTTTATTTTTCTAAAAGGTTTTCAAGAAAAAAAAATTATGGGAAGGAGCCTTGTCCAAATCCCAAGGCACTGTATCATTCTAAGAAATTACATTAGCAAATATAAATTTTTAACTTACTTTATTAAGCCATCTTCCATATAAACGTCTGCATAAAATGACTGATCATCGTTGACAATTTTTCCTCCTTTGATTAGAATCTGGTCACTCTAATGGGAAAAAAGCCACAGATTTTTAAAAATTCTTTTGTTTGGATTCTACTTTACTCATTCCAAGCTTTAAGTAAATCTAGGTTTAATGTTTTCCCTCCAATCATTCAAGTCCAGTGACTGTCCAGACTATTCTACACCTACATTTGCAAGGGGAACCATATGAAATTGTCATTTGGAGGAGCACAGCTCTCTGAAGGGTGGCAGGAGCCAGGGGTGCACCGCTGAGCCTGGCACCCCCGGCGCCGAGGGCTGAGCCGTGTTCCTGCCTCCGCCCTCAGCTCTCAGTGCATCTCATTAACCTGGTAATTTATTGCCATTCATTTGTTTTCACAGTCAGAGGCAGATAAAGCCTCGAGGACTTGCCTCACTTCAAAGCCAGACACTGTCACAGTTTTCAGATTTGCAGAATCTTCACCCAGAATCTTTAACTAGAAAAATTAGGAAGCAGCAGCACTGATGTCTGTGTGGAGCTGCAGCCTAATTTCAGAGGATTCCTTTCCTGCTCTCTGGTGTTGCTTGAAAAATTATATCCAGTGCTGAAATGGGCAACACAAAGAGCACGGCCTGGGCACAAAACTAGCCGAGGGACGTCTGAGCACGTGGCAGCACAGCCTGGAGATGCTGCACCACAAAGAGACGGGTCCAGAGGCAAAACTGCCTTGAAACATTTTGGGGCTTGTTTAAAAGAGCACCGCCGGCATATAGAAGGAAAATTAAAGAACCGCATTCATTTTTTCCTTTTTTTTCCCCTTTTTGAACTATCAAGGATTTATTGTCTTTATTGTTTCCCCTCGTCCCGTAACATCAATCAAAGGAAGCCTCAGTGCTGCTGCCCCATGGGGGAGCCTGACGGCCCCTCCCCTTGTGGGGCTCATCTTCACCCCATCCCCGTCCTCACCCCATTCCTGTCTTTACCCCACTCCCGTCTTCACCCCATCCCCACACTTATCCTGACCCCATCCCCACACCCAGGATCCGCTCCCGCAGCCCGGTACCGCGGCTGGTCCCCGGCTCCCGCACCCACCGGGCTTTTCCCGGGGGAGTTGTGCCACGAGCCAGCAAGAGGAGAAAAAACAAAACACAAGGCATCGCAATCGAGGGATTTGTCCCGACTCCTGCCGGGAAGCGGCGGCGCCGGGAGGAGGGAATCCCCTCCCACGCGGCGCGGCCGGGGAGCTCCGGCGCGGGCGGCAGCGCCGGGGGAGCGCCGGGGGGAGCGGGCGGAGGCTGCCAGAGGCTGGCACAGAGCCCGGCCCGGCCCGCGATGGAAGCGCTCCGGAGCGCACGGGGCACGGCGGCGCAGCCCCCGGCCGCGCAGCGGAGCCCGCCCGCCTTTGTCCCCCCGGGCGGCCCCGGGACAAAGCGCCGGCACCGCCGGGCTCCGGCCGGGCCAAGCAACAAAGGAGCGCGGCGGGGAGGCTGCGCGGAGAGAGAGGGGTTCGGCCCCGCGGGCACCGGCACCGCCGGGCGAGCGCCCCGGGGCGAGCAGGAGCCCGGGCTGCCCCCGGCCGTGCGAGACGGCCCGCCCCGCTCCATCTCCGCCGGCCCGAGCGAGCCCCGGCCCCGGCCCGCGGCCCCCGCTGCCCTCGCCCCTCGGGGAGCCCTCACCGTGCCGCGGGTCCCGCTCCTCCTGCCCGGGTGCGACATCGCCGCCGCCTCCGCCGCCGTGTGCGGGGCTGCGCGCGTGCCCGCGCCCGCCGCCGCGCGCCCCCGCCTGCGTGCGCGCCCCCGCCCGCCCCGCCGCGCGCCCGGGCCGCGGACACGGACGGAGAGGGGGAAGCGAGCGGGGCCGCGCCGCTGCAGCCGTGTCCCGAGAGAAAAGCGGCCCCTCGAGCCCTCGGACCGTGCCCGGCTCGAACCCGCGCCGCTGGGACCGGCCCAGCGCCCGCTCCCGGCACGGGCTCCTGCGGGACGGGACGGGATGCATCGGGACAGGAGGGGTGGGACGGGGCGGCAGGAAGACAGCCGGACGGGACGGGATGGATCGGGACGGGGCGGCAGGAGGACAGCCGGACGGGACGGGATGGATCGGGACGGGGCGGCAGGAGGACAGCCGGACGGGACGGGATGGATCGGGACGGGGCGGCAGGAGGACAGCCGGACGGTCCCCGCTCGCCCTCCCGGCGCGGTCACGGCCAGGCCGGCTCCCCGAGGCTTCCCCGGCCGCTGTCGCGGCTCAGTCCCGTTACCTGCTGGCAGCCATCGGGCAGCGCAGCCGGAGCCGCGGCTCTCGGGGGCAGCGCGGCCGCGGCGGGGCCGGGGCCGGGGCCGGGGTCGGGGCTCGGTCCCGGGTGGGTGTCGCGGCGGTGCGCCCCGACGGGTGTTGCGGTTCCGGAGGCAGCGAGAGAGGAGAAGTTCAGCGTCTTGTTGTCGAAGGCGTCCTCCACGCTGCAGAACATCCCGCCGCGCTTCTGCCGCGGCCGCGGGCTGCCCGCACCCAGCCCCGCAAAGCAGGCGGGCAGAGCCTCCTCCTGCCGCCCCGACATGGGCCCGGCACCGCCGCGCTGCCGCAGCCGCTCGCCCCGCGGACGAGAGCTCGGCGCCGCGTTAAGAGCCGCCCAGGGACCCCCCGCCCCTCCCGGTGCCCATCCGCCCGTGACCGTCCCCACGTACGGCCGGGAGGTGACATCTCCCAGCGTCTGTGATGGCAGAGACAGCGCGGGGTTGGCTGCCCTGGGGATCGGGGAACGCCCCCCTGGAGCCCTCCCGGTCCCCCAGGGTGGCCGCTGTCACAGCCCAGCCTCCCCATCCCCTCAACCCCAAGCCAGGTCATCTAATTTGAAGGTTTAAAACAGATCTTTTTATTTAAAAGCTGACAATAATTTATGTATTTTACAAAGGAATAGAAAGTCTCTCGATATATATCATAGGAATCACAATACAAAAATATCTGTAAAATTCTCTGGTCGATTGCTCCAGCCCCTGTGTTCGGGCTGTCGGTTGCTGTCGCAGCACTGAAGCCAGCGTTCCGTATTTTGGATATGATCCTGGAGTAGGATTAGAGGACACGGGTCACGGCACGCCAGCCAGCGGACCAAACCCCTCTGTTTTCTCTGCGTTACGTTTTGCATAAGTTTACATTAGTCTCTTTTAATAAACTGTACAGCACATCATACAGGGTTTAATACACATATTCACACGGCGATTTCCTGAGTCGAAGCTAAATCCCTCCTGGGCACAGCCACACTGCCGGCGAGGGGCACAGGGCTGCGGAGGAGCCAGCGTCGGTCCAGGGGCGTTTTCTCCTCCTGGTCAGGAATTCTGTCCACAAGCCACATAAGGCACTCAAGGAATCACTGAAGGCTAGAGATATTGTAGAGCAGAGTACTGGAAACAACAGCCACATCCTCCAGCAGCTTGAACAAGGAGCCCACGCCTGACACGCAGGAGGCGGGTGAGGGGTGAGGGGCGGCCCGTGGCACCCCCTGCTTCGGCTGCTGCACCCCCGCACCGGGCACGGGGGTCTGCCCCGGGCCGGGCTCTGCCCCACCGGGGCTGGTAGACGCTGTTCGTGAGAGATGCACAGGGGGCAGAGGGAGGAGGCAGCAGCTGAGACCCAACACGGCTCAGCCCGGCCCCGGGCCGGGAAGAGACTCCTGACAGAGCCCAGCCCTGCTCCAGATCAGGAACAGACTCCTGACAGAGCCCAGCCCTGCTCCGGGTCAGGAACAGACTCCTGACAGAGCCCAGCCCTGCTCCGGGTCAGGAACAGACTCCTGACAGAGCCCAGCCCTGCTCCGGGTCAGGAACAGACTCCTGACAGAGCCCAGCCCTGCTCCGGGTCAGGAACAGACTCCTGACAGAGCCCAGCCCTGCTCCGGGTCAGGAACAGACTCCTGACAGAGCCCAGCCCTGCTCCGGGTCAGGAACAGACTCCTGACAGAGCCCAGCCCTGCTCCGGGTCAGGAACAGACTCCTGACAGAGTCCAGCCCTGCTCCGGGTCAGGAACAGACTCCTGACAGAGCCCAGCCCTGGGTCAGGAACAGACTCCTGAGAGAGCCCAGCCCTGCTCCGGATCAGGAACAGACTCCTGACAGAGCCCAGCCCCGGGCCGGGAAGAGACTCCTGACAGAGCCCAGCCCTGCTCCGGATCAGGAACAGACTCCTGACAGAGCCCAGCCCTGGGTCAGGAACAGACTCCTGACAGAGCCCAGCCCTGCTCCGGGTCAGGAACAGACTCCTGACAGAGCCCAGCCCTGGGTCAGGAACAGACTCCTGACAGAGCCCAGCCCTGCTCCGGGTCAGGAACAGACTCCTGACAGAGCCCAGCCCTGCTCCGGGTCAGGAACAGACTCCTGACAGAGCCCAGCCCTGGGTCAGGAACAGACTCCTGACAGAGCCCAGCCCTGCTCCGGATCAGGAACAGACTCCTGACAGAGCCCAGCCCTGGGTCAGGAACAGACTCCTGACAGAGCCCAGCAGGATCCCCTCCTGGGAGCGAGGAGCACATGGATGGCAATCTCCTGTCTGCGCATTTAAACGGAGGAAACAGCTCTGAAAACATTCTTTGAGCCATTTTTTCCTTTCCTATGTACAAAACTTCATACATATTTATAGTGACATATAGGTAAGCACAATCCCTTATTTACACACAGACCTGTCCTGTACAATTTTCTTTGTACTTAAAACCGCCAGGATTAAGGAAGTTAATCAGAAAACAGGACCGATATTTGAGACACACGAACACATCAGGCAAGGGCACGTCCTGAATGAAGAGCCGTGAGATGGACTCCAGCTGCTTCCTAACGTGGCCTTTGTCACCTCAACCACCACCTGAAGGGCTTCCAGTAAATACAGTATTTTAAGACATGAAGTATTTCAGTAGAACTCAAAATGGACCCGTTTGAGGCGTGAAATGCAGAAGCAAAAATGCAGCTCATCCCAGAATCCCAGCACCAGTATCGATCTCTGGTAGAATCGGAGCTTGTTAAATCAATTCTGTGATGGAATCATACGCTGATATCAAAATCCACAACCTTGGCCTTAAAGCATCACATCCCTTCAATTCAAACATCACACTTCTCTGATTAACTCACTTCCTCCTGTTTCTGCAGCTGAGCTCCCTGTGCTGGGATAGAACACGGTCGATGTACGAGTGCAGGAAGAGGTTGAAGAGTTTCAGTATCAAGGAGCTTTCCTCACAGCTTTATAAACTCCAGCGGCACAGGTACCTACAGAACAAAACAAACACGGGTTTAACTGTAGATGTGGTGCTCTCCTCCACACGGGATTTTTAGTCCCAAAATCTACATTTCCGTTCCATAGGTTGTGCTGGGTTGTGTTAAGCGGCTCTCAGTTAAGTCGTAGTTGGAGTAGGCTTAGCCAGTTCCTGTGTTTTCCCTGAAAAAAAGGGAGATCATTTATGAAATGTTAAATGTACTGCTTTCTCTAGGCTGTGCCATACATCAAGCCATTCATTTTCCTTAAGCAATACTCCCCTAACAGTTCTGGGTAACACTCAGAATATGGTGATGATAGTGATGAATGATGAATTCAAAATTTTCCTCATCTGACAAACTCTGAGAGGACGAGTTAATTACCACGGAGCCAAATTCTACCTCCTCGGGGGCGGAGAGGCGGCACGAAGGAAGGACGCGGTGCCCGTGGGTGGGAGGGGGCTGCTGCACTGCCCGGACCCTTCCCGTGCACGCCCTCGGCCCGTGCCCCTGTTCCCATCTCACACCCAGCGCCGGTGGGACCGGGAATCCCTGCGGAGAGCACCGGGGAGCAGCACAGCCCAGCCGATGGCTGGAGAGGAGAGAACGCCCCATTCCCTGTCCCTTCTCCCTCCCCGCTCCCTGTCTGCTCTCCCCCAGCCCTCAGCAGCAGCACACTGGAAATATCTGGAAATAGCTCCATCTCCTCCCTGGCGCAGCCCCTGCACCGTGCGGGGAAAGGATTAACCCTTCCCAGAATCCGGGCTGCCTCGGGTGGAAGGGACCTTAAACCCAATCCCGCTGCAAGCCCCTGGCGTGGGCAGGGACAGCTCCCACCGGAGCAGGTCCTGCCGGTCAGGGGCTCCTCTGTCCCCCTCCGAGGCCTTGAGAGGGGGGACGCTGCTCACAGCTGGCCAACAGCACTCCGAGAATTGCAGAGGCAATTCCTGAAAAGAGACCCAGACGCAAACGGCGGAAGAGGAAGCCAGAGCGGCTGAGTGAGGCTTTTCCAGAGGCTGCTTCGCTTTCCTGCCGTGCCCGTGAGCGCCCGGGGCCGCCAGAGCGAGTCCGGTGCCCGAGGGCCCCGGGGAGCGCAAAAAGCACACTCACCATCCCTCACCCCGCCGCCTCCCGCCACGGGCAGGGAATCGTTCCAGGAAGCCGCAAAAAATGGGACAAAAGCATTGCAAAAATGCTAATGGATGGAGCGCGAATATTCGTGCTTCAGAGCATCCATGGCCCGTGGAAAACGGCAGCTTTGCTGAATAGAACAATGCAGGAAGGCAATTCCTCAAAGATTATGGATCAAATTTCATCTGAGAAAGAAATCACAAACCCCCAGAGTGGTTTGGGTGGGAAGCTTTGACCCCAAATCCCCCCCAGTGCCACCCCAGCCATGGCAGGGACACCTCCCACTGTCCCAGGCTGCTCCAGCCCCAGTGTCCAACCTGGCCTTGGGCACTGCCAGGGATCCAGGGGCAGCCACAGCTGCTCTGGGCACCCTGTGGAAGAGTTTCTGCCATATATCTCGGCTAAATTTCCCTTTTTCAGTTTGAATCCATTGTCCTGTCCTGACAGCTCTTGATAAAGGACAATCACCTTCATCAGCCCAGCCTCTTACCAAGGCTGCAATGGAAGGAGGTATATCTCTTCACATTCATCTTTATCTTTGTCTCTCTATATATATATTTATATGCTTATATATATCTATCTATTTATATATATCACAGGGGGCCATATGGCTGAGGGAGGCACCCTGGGCTGCTGGGAAAAGGTGGGAAATGTTTGGGGTATAAGGAAAATGCACCAAAACCACGAGGCAGCGCTTGCACGGGCCAAGTTAATGCCTCAGTGAGCCCCTTAAGCAGAGGCAGCAGCAGGTGAAGCGATGCTGGAGTGTCTCTAAGGCAGCTCACCCCTCTCTGCTCACAGAGTCTGCCTGGATGAGCCTGAGCTTCTTCATGGCCTGCTAAGCGTGAATCCAGCCTGGAATCCAGTCTGGGACACAGCTGGGGACCCCGCTGCTGCCTGCGAGGTGTCGCTGGGACAATGAATCAGTCCTCTGGGATCCATGGGATGGGAAAGAGTGGATCAGAGAGCCCTTGCACAAACACTGCGGCCTCGGGGGCTGGATCCCTTCCTCTCCTGGGACCCCACAAGCCTCCAGGAGATGGGAATGCAGAGTCTCTTCTCTTCCCACTCATGCCCACGTTGAGAATAAACAGGTGGAACCTCATGTCTGTGTAAAGAACAAAGGGCTGGACTTGGCTTCCTTGCCTTTTCCCCTTCCTCTGCCACTGGATTCACACGAGGGCATTTATGGCACGTTCAGACCTCCTGTGCACATTTATCCAAATACAAATGCAAATATCCCACTGGGACCTACTGCAGGGCAGGGAGGGGGGCCAGAGAGCAGGAAGATGAGAGATCTTGAGCAGAATAAAATACAGAGGGGAGTTACTTAACCATCTAAAACTGGTAGACATGTAGTTCCAATAGAAAGGTGAACATTTGATGTCAGGGAAGAAGATGGGGCAGGTCTCTGGGGAAGAAGTGGAAGTTTTTTTTTCTTTTCCCTTTTTCCTGGTGAGAAAGAGGAAACTGCTGGCTGCAGTGATAAAAACAGTTAATGGATCTTTCAACACCTACACAAATCTCAGCTGCACCTCCCGCTTTGACAAAAGTGCACCCTCGTTTTTAAGATGCTATTTTTTTAACACCTGCCTTTGTGAACAGGATGAGGGGGTGAACACACTCAGGCAATTGCTACAGAGTCTCTGCAAAAATTCAGGTTCTTAATTGCATTTCAGGCCACAATCCAATGTTTTTTGTGGCTGGAGGATGGGCTACTAACTGAGAACCTCAGCAATCAGCAGCCCCTCACTGTCCACTTAATTTGTTACTTAATTTGTTACTTAATTGCTCATATTCAATTTAATAATTAGGAGCACGGTTTCACAGGACATCCCAGTGAAACATAGATGTCCATGATGTATTTTGTTCCTGTCTATAGTGATTTGGAAAATTCTGGGGTTTTCCTGTCTTAAACCAGTCCAATTTACCAGTGGAAGGAGCGCTCTCGACTGTACCCATTTATGCCGACAAATGCTGGAGCACACGCTGAGCAGAGGAGCTACCCACGAGCATAAACACATTTCACCTCATTAATATTCATCAACTGGAATCCCAAACGTTGTTCCCAGGCCCCCTGAAGCTTTCCAGCAGTTCCAGGAGCCTGGGGGAGGCTGAAGCTGGGCTGGGGATGCTGGGCACCACCGTAGCCCGTCACTCCGGCACTGCTCTGCAGGGAACAACCAGCACGGCTGATTGGAACCACTCCTGGTCCCTTCCGTCCCCAGGGAACAACCAGCACGGCTGATTGGAACCATTCCTGGTCCCTTCCATCCCCAGGGAACAACCAGCACGGCTGATTGGAACCACTCCTGGTCCTTTCCTGCCACCCAAGGCAGGGCAGGGCTGTGTTCTGGCACTGCCCTCACCTCCCATGCTGCAAGAGGAACCCGGCTGCTCTGGCCCCACAGTCAGGCTGTGCCCATCCTCCCCCATGGGCACGGGGGATTCTGCCACAGACACACTGCAAACTGCTGCTGCTACAGCAGAGAACAGGGCTGCTCCCTCCAGGCCTAAGAGCAGGGATTAAAAAACTGTTTCCTTCCATTACAAATCATTCACTTGTGATAACATCTTGGTACTACTCATTTCATGCACACACACACACATATATCTATGTGCATAAAAGCCCACAGCATTTTCTTTCCACATTTGTTTTTCAGTTCATTGGGACAGTTCAGTGGGATTAGATCAGCAGGATCAGTTCAGGGACAGTTCAGCAGGGACAGTTCAGCAGGGGCAGATCAGCAGGATCAGGTCAGCAGGATCAGGTCAGGGACAGTTCAGGGACAGCTCAATGGGATCAGTTCAGCAGGGACAGTTCAGTAGGGACAGATCAGCAGGATCAGGTCAGGGACAGATCAGCAGGATCAGGTCAGCAGGATGAGTTTAGGGACAGCTCAGTAGGGACAGTTCAGTGGGATCAGTTTAGAGGAGACAGAACAGTTCAGCAGGGACAATTTAGTGGGATCAGTTCAGCAGGGATAGTTCAGGGACAGTTCAGCAGGGACAGATCAGCATGGACATTTCAGCAGAACAGTTCAACAGGACAGGTGAGGCAGGAAATGCAGGCTGACACCTCGGTCTCCCCTGCACCTGCTCCCGGGAAGGCACCGCGGTGACATCGGGGCTGCCAGCCCTGACCCCACCCCACAGGAGCACGGGGTGACAGCACCGCCCCATCCCGCTGGGACATCCTGCTCACCACAGCGGCTTTGGGGAGCACAGCTCCAGAGAGCGCTCTCAGAACCCGGCTCTGAGTGAATTCACAGCCGCTAGGATCCTCCCGGTGTATTTCAGAAAGGGAGAAATGTGGCTTTGATTTGACGGTGCCAATATTCACGATCCCCTTTCAGGACCGTTTTCAGCGCTGCCAAGGCCGGTCCCTGCGGCCCCTCCTGACAGCCTGCCTCACTTCACTCACCCTTTGCTGCATCCCGGGGCTGTTTACAGCATCCTCGTTTCTAACAAGGAGCAAAGTGCCCCCCGCGGCAATCGTCTGCAGAAAAAGCCATTGACAGAGCAGCATTTCCTCCTGCCTGGACAGATCTGCATGAGGCAGTGCAGCCTTTCTGACTTGGACGTGTTCTCCTTTCCCGGGGAGGTTTCTCTGGGATTTCTGCTGACCTGGAAGTGCAGACGTATCACCGAGCACCCCAACCCCCTCCACAGCAGGGGCCATCTACACACACTGATTTACAAACAGAAAGCATTTTTTTTAAAAAAAGCTAAGTTTATGATAGATTTTCCAGCTGAATAATCCTTCAGGCTAACACGGGGTTTGGTAAACTACAAAAAATGCGTGTCCTTATTATTTGCAAGAGCTCAGCAAGACCTAAAGGAAGGGGGAGAACCCTTCAGCTGTGATGAGAACTGGAGCTGCTCTGCCCAGGAGTGCTTTGGGAATGGAAGGTGAAATGAATGATTATCCTTACAAGCAGCTTGGTGGAGCAGGCTTTCACCCTGCCAGCCCCAGCTCTGTACAGAGTTAGGCAGAGTTTTCTTTCTGAGAGCAAGCTGGGGGCGGAAGGCGCCGGGGTCTCGAGGGGGAAGCACACTGGACACCAAATTGCTGCTGCTGCACAAATTCACACTCCGAAAAAGCTCTCCTCTATTTCCCACAGAAAGAGGAACACCCATATAAACGATTCAAGGCCAGGCTGGATGGGGCTCGGAGGAACCTGCGATGGTGGGAGGTGTTCTCGCCCATGGCAGGGGTGCAGTAAATGACCTTGGCAGTGCCTCCCAACCCAAGCCATTCTGGGATCCTGTGCCGGGTGTGATACCCCTGCAGCAGCACAGCAGTGGGTGTTTTTCAGCTGTAGAGAGGAAGAATGACAGGCTGGTCCCACATCCGGTCCAGGAAGCACAACCAAAATTCCTGCTGTAATAAAGCAGGTGTTTTGCTCAGAAGGAAAATCCCAGCTGGCCCGTGTCACAGTGTTTTCCCCTGGGATTTGCTCCATGAAGGAGCAGCCCCTGTGCAGCCGGCGATGTCTGGGATGAGCAGTGGGGTGAGCGAGCTCCGGCCGTGCTCAGACCTGGCTGGAGCCTCCTGCAGCACCAGCCACGCACTCCTGCCCCGGGGCCTCCATCTCACCCCGCCTCATCCACAAATTCACCCTGACATTGTCATTTCCCTGCATTTCAGTCTGCCACAGCCCCGGAGACAGCGGAGCACGAACGCCGCGCCAGGCGACACCCCACGCTCTGACACAAATTGACAATTATTAACCCTCTGGAAAAACCTTCATTACTGCCGAGCCCTCCCTGCTCTTCCCCAAGCGGGAGAAAGCCGCAAGATTTACAGCGCAGTAAAAGGGACTCAGAGCTCCTGAGTCGATCCCTCTGTGCCTTCCAGGGGTGCCCCTGCTCAACGGGAGACCCTCGACGGCCCGAGTTACCCCACATCCACTTCTAACAGGGATGATGGCCCGAGTTACCCCACATTCACCTCAAACAGGGATGATGGCCCGAGTTACCCCACATCCACTTCTAACAGGGATGATGGCCTGAGTTACCCCACATCCACTTCTAACAGGGATGACGGCCCGAGTTACCCCACATTCACCTCAAACAGGGATGATGGCCTGAGTTACCCCACATCCACTTCTAACAGGGATGATGGCCTGAGTTACCCCACATTCACCTCAAACAGGGATGATGGCCCGAGTTACCCCACATTCACCTCAAACAGGGATGATGGTCCGAGTTACCCCACATTCACCTCAAACAGGGATGACGGCCCGAGTTACCCCACATTCACCTCAAACAGGGATGATGGCCCGAGTTACCCCACATTCACCTCAAACAGGGATGATGGCCCGAGTTACCCCACATCCACTTCTAACAGGGATGACGGCCCGAGTTACCCCACATCCACTTCTAACAGGGATGTTTGGGGTCACCCTGTGCAGCAAAGGCTGCCCAATTAGCATTCCCGTGCCGAGCTCATTAGTGCCCGTGGCCAGAGTGGAATGAGCCCGTGGAGATGTATCAGGTCTGAGGGCTGACCTGCAGCCTCCCAGAGCGGATTAATAACTGCGAGACGGTTTCTCTGGACGTGCTTTGTAAAAGAAAAGGTTTTAGCAAGGACAAAGATAATTAACAGTATCAAACAAAAGAAATAGAAGCTGAGCACAGTGGAGAGAGAACTCTTGCACTGGTTAAGGCAGTCAGTCCAAAAAAGCACTGAGCAGCTCTGTGCAATCTTTTAAGAACTGAATGCTCCAGGTGGGCTTTTTGGGACCTTGCCCAATGAAATTGGTTTTGAGTTCCACGTGTCCAGCCGGTATCTCTGCTTGGCACCTGGGAAATACTGGGAAAAGAACATCAAAGTTTCTGGGTCTTTTACCTTGTAGGAACAGCATGGGGTGACTCTTAAACCTTTCCCTGTATGGAAACACCTGCCCGGGTGTGGGGTGCATTCCTCCAGTGCCCCCGGGAAGGAATTCATTTCCAGAGCGCTGCTGAGGAGCCTTGCAGCCAATTCCAGCTCCATCCTCACCTTCCCTGAGCATCCTTCCTGAAAGGGAGGAAAAAGCCAAACCCCACCGTCTGCCGACAGCTGGAGTGCACCGGGAGCACAGAACAATCTGCCCAGTGCTCAGTGGATCACTGTGAAAAGTCATGTAAAGAAAGGGAATTATCCCCAGAACGGAGGGGCTCGCAGGGACAGATCCTGCTGGGGTGGTGAAGGAGGCTGTCCCGGGAAATGCCCCCAGCCCAGCACTCCTGCTATCCGTGGTCAAAGGAAAACATCAACTTCTGGACTCTGGAAACTGGTACTTCTAATTGTTGCCCACAGGAGGAAATACGTGATATAGTCTTAATTAAAAATATTAAGGCCATTTCTAAAGAGAATTTATATTGTTTTAAGAAATACGAGGGTTAGGGGAGGATCTGAAAATAGGTGGGTCCACCATGAAGCTAAAACTGCCTTGCTGCTGGTTTTTTGGGGGACAGGCATCTCCCCACGGCCCCAGGGCACATTCAGCTCCACAGACACCAGTTAAACACAGCAACCTGATTTTAGAAACGTGGGACATAGACCGGCTTGGGGGGAAGGGACTGCAAAGATCGTGTAGCTCAAACCCTCTACCGTGGTGTTTTCTCCATCCTTCTACCACTGGAAAATTGAAAACAATAATTTAATATTATTTGTTCCACCATGTTACAGGTGTTATTTCCTTTGAATAAACAAATATCAAATGGAGCTATAATAAATGCTGGGGATTTTAGTTAAACTAAGATCCATAAAAAATATGGATGCTCAAGCCTCTTCCATAAATGTAAGAGGTAATACCTAATAAAAATTGCTCTTAGGTAATTGAAAACTTATTAATTTGGACACAGGCAAGTGCTGCCCACCCCTGTGAGCCTCCAATCTCCAAAACCAAACACACACTGAAAAATAACTGAAATTCCAGCCTAAGCCTGCTTGAGACAATCCAATGGGCGGTAAAGCAGAACTCTGGTCCTGCAGCACACAGGTCCCAGTGTCCCCTGGCTGCAGCCCCGGCAGTGGGGTGCCCTGGTGGGGTCTCTGCTGCGGGGCACCCCTGGGTGCCCCCCACCCCCACCTGGGCACTGCCCACTCTGACACACAGGGAAGCTTCATCTTGTAGTGGAATTACAATTTGATGCCTCATTAATGCATGAATTTGGCATGCAAATAACACTTCTGTAAAACCTGTGCAATTGCAGCTCTCGCTGCCGCTCTCCCTGTCCTGCCTGTCTGCCAAGGGACTCATTATCAGCACAAATTTGAAAAAAAGTGAGTGGAATTGTGAATTAAAATATTTTTCTGATTACTGTTTGTCTTCTCTATGCAAAATGAAAAATATTTTCATCTCCTTCATTTCAAACATGCATTTTTAAAAGCAGGCTGCTCGCTGTCCATACAAATCTGACAGTGCATTTAATTACCTCCCAATAAGGGAGTTAAGAGGGTTAAGAGCAACCACTGACCTAAAACATGAAGTCGGCATTTGTTATTATGTCACACTGAAATTTAACACCTAAATTGCTGCAGTAAAATAGCAATAATTAAATAACTTTTACATAAAGACTCCGGTAATTTCAATACCAAATTGAGTATTTCCTCTGTTATCACCTGAAGTATTTTAACCCAAGTGAGAGAGACCAGCAGGTGGGGGAGTTCCAGAGCACACGGAATCCCAGGATAAAGGAGTTGGTCAGCACAGCTTACCTGCCTGGAGCTCTGATCCCTTCCTGCCCCGTGCTCCCAGGGATGGGCACCGTGGGACCGTGGCTGCCAACAGGACCTGGCCTCCTTCCTCCTTCCTGGCCTCCTTCCTCCTTCCTGGCCTCCTTCCTCCTTCCCTGGCCTTGCCCCACAGCCCCACATTTCTCTGCTCAGCTGTGAGTCCCATGTCCAATCACACTCTGGAATTTCTTGTGGATTTTCCCCTCTTCAGCCGTTTTTTCTAGAGGATTCTTTTTCCTTCCCGGTTCCCGTGCCAGCCTCCAGGGCTCGGGCTCTGGGGGACTTGTGCTCCCTTTTCCCTGGGTGAGGACATTTTCCAGGTGACATCTTCCAGGTGAAAACCTCTTCTGTTCCCTCTTGCTGCCTCTCCAGCCCAGTGCATGTGGATCAGGGATGATCTGGTTTAGTTCACTTTTTCCAGGTTGAACTTTTTGCTGGGACAGTGTTGGGTCTTTTGTCATTGTTCAGGGACAGTTATAGATTATAAATTATTCCATAATTTTTCTTATAATGTTTTACCGACAACTCAAAAAAAAAAAAAAAAAAATTACAGCTTGATTTCTTGAATGTAGCTTTATGTTTTTTTCCTAAAACTGGGCTCATGGAATATTCAACAAAGCACGGGACATACCCTGTGTAATGAAGAAATACCTTGGAACAAACCACTTCATTTTCATTCATATTCCTCTTTTCATGAGCTACTCCTCTGGAACGCTTCCTAAAATCTCCTTCCAAGACAGGTTTTTGAAGAGCTGTGGATAACAAACACGAGTGTGTGGCATACAGACAGGACACGGGCACTTCTACACAGAAGCAATTTGCCACCTGCTCAGCAGGGAACCAGAATAAATCCAGTGTATCTGAATTAGTGAGGGTGCTCCTGGCAGAGCTCGGGCAGGTCCAGCAGTGGTGCTGGCACTCCGGGAGCACTCCTGGGGCTGCGGGAGAGCGAGGAGCGCACATTTCAGCTTTCTCTGTCGGCTCAGTTCCGTCCTCTCCAAAGCCCTCGGGGGTGTCGGGGCGGCAGGGACCCCCGCCCAGCCCCACCGGGAGTGCCACAGGCTGCACCTCCCGCGGCCAGCAGCAAAGGACCAGGCAGATCCGGGGGGGTGGGAAGGGCAAAGTCTCTTTGTGGGTCTGGGGAAGCCGGGCTGGCCCTCTGGGGACAACAGCAGCAGCAGCTGGAGTGGCCTCAGGGGGCTGAAACGGGAGAGAAAAACAGGAATCAAAGAAAAGTCCATCTGGGCAGAAATAACATCCACAAAACTCCTGCGAGGTCCCGTTTATAATTATCTGCTGAATTGTACAGCCGATATGAAAGGATTTGTGATCTATTCCATTCATGCTGTTAGTGGGGAGTGTTTCCCTCCACGCCCACGCCGTGGTCATTTCTGGCAGCACACACAGAAATAGGGCATGTATCCCATATGTACAGGGGATTCGGGGAGTCCTTGGGGCCCTATGGCACAATGCCTGGAGGAGCACACCCTAATAAATGCCATGTTCCCCCCAAAACACCTGGCTGGTGTCCTGGAGGCAGGACAGGCTCCCTCTCTCTCTCCAGGCTGTGCAGGGAGAGGGGCTGAGGGTTTCCATGGACCTCCAGCACGGATCAGCTGCACTCAGAGGAATCACCCCAGACTGGCTGTTTTCCCTGGCCTGCTGGAGCTCTCCTTGTTTTAACCCTGCTTGATTTTCCCTTGTCCTTCCCTCTAAAGAAGGAAACTCTGATGGACAAGTTTTTGCCTGCTGGGGTCCAGGTTTCCCTTTTTTTAAAGGATGTGCTGATTTCCATTTTTGGGTTCTCTGGGATGTCCAAGAGACCCTTCAATCCTGCTGGTACAGTGAAAGGAAGGGTCTGATGTTTTCTGAGGAGAGGAGGAGAAAGCAGAGGAGACCCGAGGGCTTACCTTGTGCATGTGGCCTGAAGGGCTATGACCAAAGAATGAAAGCTAAAGAGAAAAATAAAAACAAAAATAAAAACTGAAAAGGGGAGAGAAGAGAGGAAAAAACGGAAGAGAAGAAAGAGATTAAGAGTTTACAGTGTGTTTAACTGAGAAATAAGCTGTGGTTATAGACAGAGTGCAACAAAACTCTCAGGTGAGAAGAAACATGGAGTGTGAAGTAAAGTCCGAGTGCTTGGGCTCAGCTTGGCTCTCGGGAGCTCCAGTGTCCCTTGGGCTGGTGACAGCGACACCCTGCCCCTCTGAGCCCAGCCAGCCACAGCCCCAGCTCAGGGGAAAAGGGGGGGAACATCAGCTGAATTCTCCTGACACCTCCAAACTCCCCAATTCTGAACACCTCAAATACCTCCAAACACCCAAGTTCTCCTGTTCTCCTGAACATCAGCTGAATTCTCCTGACACTTCAAACATCCCAATTCTGAACACCTCAAACACTTCCAAACATCCCAATTCTCCTGTTCTCCTGGACATCAGCTGAGTTCTCCTGACACCTCCAAACACCCCAATTCTCCTGAGCACCAGCTGAGTTCTCCTGACACCCCAAGCCCAGCCCTGCGGAGCTCTGGGTTCGGTCTCAGGCTCCGGTCCAGCTCAGCCCCTCTGCCCCTGAGCACGGCCGTGTCCCCGCACAGGCTGAGGTGAAACACTCTGGGGTGAAACACGCCGGTTTGGGCTGGCTGGAGAAAGCTGGATGAGCTGCAGGTGAGGGCGGAGAGCGAAGCCCCCGGCTCCTGCTGGGAAAGGCTGCTCCATGCACTGCGTGTCCAGGGGCTGGGATGGGAGGGAAGGAGGGAAAAGCCCCAAAGCCCAGCTCGTTCCCAGAGCTCTGCTGCCCTGAGCCCTCGGCTCTGGCGCTTGCGGGGCGATGGCCCCGTCCCTGCCCACCCTGCCTTCAAAGGGGAGCGGGAGGGAGGGACTCCACTGAACCAGTTCACCTTCCCTCCTCACAGGGACTGCTGCAAATGCAAGCTGTTTTCCTGGAGCTGTCCCCTTTCTCTCTGCACTGCACACACCAGCTCTCTCTAGGGTTGCTTCCTTGGCCCAGGTGAAATGGAAAATGGTCATGTGCACACGCAGCAGCTGTTCCATCTGCATGACCTTACCTTTTCCTCTAACTCTTTTATTTGTCTTTTTTGGCCTTCAATTCTTTCTTCTAGCTCTTTAATTCTCTGTCAGATTTCAAATAAAAAGATATTTATTAACCAACCAAATACAGATGTACCCAGAAGATGCATTTAATTTGGGGGATATAAACTCTATGTGCTGTGCTTCTACCAAGAATAAATTGGGTGTTGGGCTGCAGGTGAGTCCTGTGCGACTGTCACCATGTGTGGCAAAGCCAGGAGAAGCAGCTAACTCTGTGTGCAGGGTTTTTGCGAGGCCCAGACGCGCCTGGGCAGCCTGGGACAGCTCCAGGAGAGGCTGGTGCTCCCAGGGCCCGTCCCTCCCCGAGCCCCGGCCTGGCCTGCCCCACACCCACCTGCTGGGCGTGCTGGATGAGCTCCATCCTTTCCCGCAGGATTTGGGCGTCCCTCTCCCGCAGCTCACTCATCACCTGCCGCTTCCACTGCTCCACGGCGCTCTTCAGCTTCTCCCTCTCCTCTTCTGAAAGAAGTTCGGAAATTTTGGCTCCAGCTTCTTGCTGCAGGGCATCATAGAGCATGGCTTCTAATTCCAGAATTTGCTAATCAAAAACAATATAAAGCTGTCAGCTCGACCTTGTCCCTGGTTGGGCGAGGAGTTTGTGAGGAACGGAACATCCGACCCTGAAAGGCAACGGGAGCAGCGGAGGGGCTGCGGGCTGAGCCCCCCACACGGGACAGCGCGGAAAATCCACCCAGAGGGAAAATACTGCGGGCTGCCCTCATCCTGAGCGGCTCCGGAACCGGGACAGCCTCTGACCCGGCACGGTCTGCCCCACAAACATGTGGGAGTCACCTTCTCCTTCCTGGGGATGGGAGGTGGCCGTGGAGAGAGGAGGGAAAGGGAAAAAGTAAAGGAAGGGGGAAAAGGAGAAGGGAGAGGGAAGAGGGAGAAGGGAAAATGTAAATAGGAAAGGGAAGAAGGAAAGAGATTCATTAAAGACTCATTTTGTGAGGTACAGATGTTTTTTACACGTGTTTTTCGGTCTCTCGGTTCCCATTTCCCAGCTCTCCTGTATCCAGCAGAGGACACAGCAGCACCAGTCCCTGCTGCTGCCAGAAGGAACAACTCCCTGCCGTGTGTGCAGCACTTGGTACCAGCCAGGGGGAATCCTCATGGGAGGCCACTCCCAGCACGTCCCCTGGCAGAGCTGGCAGCTCCAGGAGGGTTTGTGCCCCAGGAAAGGAGCCTGTCCTGCAGCTGGGCTCTGCTGCTGCCCCTCCAGGCAGACAGATGGAGCCTGCATTCCCCGGGACAGAGAGGTGAGCAGGAAAAGGACTGGCCACGCTTCCCTGGGTCACTGAGCCCTCCTGGGACAGCCAGGCCGTGTCTGCTGCCCTGCAATCCAGGATAAATCTATATCCCAGGCAAGCCAAGAGAGCTGGAACCTATTCCAGCAAGTTTGATCCGGAGCAGGAGAAAAGGCAGCAGCTGGAGGCACCTCTGCACACCCCCTCCAAGGCTGGAGGCACCCTGCAGAGCTCCCATGGCCCCTGGGAACCCCTCTGCAACAGGATCATGGACTGCTGAGGCTGGGAGAGCGCCCAGGGTCCCCCAGCACTGCCAAGGTCAGCGCCACCCCGTGCCCCAGGGGCCACAGGGACACCCTTAAACCCTGCGGGGTTGTGGTGGTAGCTGGGCTCAGCTGGGCTCAGCCCGGCTCAGCTCAGCATTGCTGCTGGTGCTTGGCTGGTGCCAGTAGGGCCAGGGGAGCAGAGCGCTCCCAGCAGGATGGGGCACCAGGGCAGGAGCCCTGGCACTGGGGATAATGGGGATAACTGATAATGGGGGATAACTGGGGATAACGGGTGATGATAGCTGGTGATCACTGGGGAGAAGCTGTGATAACTGATTATAACTGGTGATAACTAGTGATAATTGGTGATAACTGATGATAACTGCTGATAACCATGGCATCTCCACGGGGAGGAACACATCAGATCTCAGGAAAAGATTCTGCTTCACCTTTTAAAAACAACACCAACACCTTGCTAACCTCGTCCCAGTGAAGTGCTGCTGTTTGATCCCTGGATTTCTGCTCAAACGGACACAGCCATCCACGCTCTCTGGAGGGAATGACTGGTGAGGAGGAGGGGCAGGGGTCCCTCCTGGCCTCCAGGGCAGCAGCAGTGCCAGCCAAGGGCTCAGAACCTGCAGCAGAACCCCCAGCAGCAGCCAAGGCTCAGTGGTTGTGCCTGCTAATCCTGTTGGCACTGCTTCAGGGGGATCATGATTAGCTGCTCCTCATCTCCAGAGGCACAAAGGAAACGTGGAAGTGAGGCGAATTTTACAAAGCAAAAGAGCTTTTTCCACTCGAACTCCAGGGCAGGGCAAAGCTTCCTTTGCTGCTTTTGGGCTGCATTTGCTCCCTGGAGCAAAGCTGTGCCTGGGACACGCGTGTGGTGCCTTCAGAAAATACAGGAAAATGCAAACAACCCTCAGCCCCCTCTGCACTCGCTGCTTCCCATGAGCAGACAGCCGTCAGCTGCACAAACTGCTCCTCAGGACAGAGGATGGAATCACAGTCCAGACGGGGGCCTCAAAGAACATCTTGTTCCACCCCCTGGCACGGGCAGGGAAATTCCACTGAAAGGTGTTACAGGGCTGAGACCACAGGTGAGGGGGCTTGTGTGCTTTCCAAGGTTTCCACTGTGCATTGGTTCCAGATGTAGCTCAGAATGCGGCAAAATCAGTGCTAAAAATCCCCCACAGGACACAAAAGGTATGGAGCAAAAGCTCCCCCAAATGGCTCAAGACACAAGTAGATAACAGGATGCAGAAACAGAGGCATAAACACTCATTGCTCCTCAGAAAGTGTAACTGCGCTCTAGGTTCATGTAGAACTGGAAAAATGAGACAAACTGAGGGGAAACTTTAGGCCTTTTATGGATATATATATATATGTATATATATAGATAGCCTTTCTCTCATTGATGGAAACAAGACTGAAAGATGGGTGAAATGCCTTAGGATCAGGTAATGATGAACCTGACTTAAAAGCAGTTTCATTTCCAATTTACACATCCCAGAATACCTCCAGCTGCTCTGGTTACACAGGGTGTAATCCATAATTCAAAGAAATTCTAGGCTAAATTAAATTTTTTTTTTTTTTTTTTTTTAATGTAAGACAGATTACTGAAAACCTAATTTCCTCATCAGTCGTTTACTGAGACTTTGGCCGAATTAAAACTCGTGTTGAGTAAGTTAATGTTCTAACCCTGCTAGGGCCACTGGAACCCAGGGATTCTGAGGAAGTGTGGCCAGCTCAGGGTGCAGAGGATTTGCTGAGCTCTCATCCCAGGCAGCCCTGGGGGCACTCCAGGAGCAGCACTGCCCCAGGCAGGGCTTGCACAGGGAACAGAGCACACGGGCAGTGAGCTGAGCCAGGTGTCCTGGCTCAGCCACCCCTGACAGCCCTCACCTTGTGAGCCTGGTCCAGGGACTGTTTCCTGAAGTCCAGCTCATCGTCCAGGTAGCCCTTTTGCTTGCTGAACAGCTCCTGGGGACCAAGGAAGGGGCTGTCAGTGACCACCACAGTCCCAGGGCCGTGTCCCCTCCCCGCCCCTCCCCACTACCTTCTCGTTCTCCAGGTCCAGCATCTTCTGCTGCAGGGCAGACTCGGTCACCTCGATCTGCTGGAGCCACTGAGGGGACAGAGAGCAGAGCCCTGCTGAGCACAGCCCGGGGTTCAGCCTCCCCTGGGGGCCGGGCACTTCAGCAGCACAGCAAAAACAACAGCAAAACACAGCAAAAACAACAGCAAAGCAACAGCAAAAACAACAGCAAAAACAACAGCAAAACAACAGCAAAAACAACAGCAAAACACAGCAAAACACAGCAAAAACAACAGCAAAACAACAGCAAAACAACAGCAAAACAACAGCAAAACAACAGCAAAAACAACAGCAAAAACAACAGCAAAACACAGCAAAAACAACAGCAAAACAACAGCAAAACAACAGCAAAACCAACAACAAAACAACAGCAAAACAACAGCAAAACAACAGCAAAACACAACACAGCAAACCCAACAGCAAAACCCAACACGATCATCGTTCTCCTTTTTACCCGCTGCATTTCAGAGCCTGGCCCTTCCCTCTGACACCAGGGTGAGTCTGGGGGGGTGATTTGGGGTGATTCAGCCCAAATTTGGGGGTATTGGGTTTTGGGTGGTCTCAAATTTGGGGCTTCAGGCTGATTCTGGGGGGGCTTTGAGTCCAAATTTGGGATTCTGGGGTTTTTCTTGGGACAGGACATTTTAACCCCAAGTTTGGGAGGTTCTGGGGTGCTTTTGGGATGTTTTCCCTCCAAATTTGGAGGTTTTGGGTTTTGCAGCCAGAATTTGGGGCTTGTGGTGGGTTTAGGGAGGTTTTGGGGAGTTTCACCCCCAATTTGGGGGTTTTGGGGTGATTTGGGTGGGATTTCATGCAAATCTGGTGTTCTGGGGCGGTTTTGGGAGTTTGGCTCAAATTTGAGAGTCCCAGGGGTTTGAGGGGTCGCAAATTTGGGGATCTTGGGGTTTTGGGGGGATGTTTTTCCCCAAAATTTTGGGTTTCTGGGGAGGTTTTGACCGCAAATCTGGGGGTTTTGTGAGCTCAGTAACACTTTAAATGAAGCATTGTCTGCCTGCATTGCTGGCTTGGCACCCGCCCTGGGACAAGGCCAGCGCAGCTCCACACAAAGCACCAGGTGTGCTTTCTGGAGCAGTGCGTGCTCGGGGGATGCTGCACACACAAACAGCAGCGCTGCTGTGCTGTTACCTTCTCAGCCAGCGTGAGGACAGTCCTGGCCTGGATGATCACCACCTGCTCCTCGTTGGTCAGGTTCTGCACCAAAAGCAGAGCACAGTTACAACCAATGCCAGGGTCCTGTTACTAACCCCAAATACATCTGAAATTAAACATGTCTGAGGAACAACAAACTGAGGCAGAGAAAATTAATGTTGTAATGCAGAATCACTGTAAGAGCCACTGTCACTATTCATTACCAATCCTTATCGTACATCATTCTCCCAGAATTCTCATATTTACCAAAAAGAAAAGGGACTCTCGATCTGTTTGTACCCAACAGGGAATAAACACACATTTACACAGGACAGGATCAAGCTCAGCACAAAGAGCCATGGGGAGGAGAGATGCAGTGCTCATCCCATGCACCAGCCTCCCTTTGTGCAGCCAGGTGATGATTTTGGGAAGCATTTATTGAGATGTTGGCTATTCCATCCATCTTCTGCTGCTTTCTTAAAAAGAAACCAAAGTACTGGAGCTGGGCTTTGCATTTCATGCCAGTGTGAGCACAGGTACAGCAGGGAAGGGGCCTGGGCTTGCTCCTGGGGACCCTGACTGAGAGCCAGGGAGGTGCTGAGCGGGGCGGACTGTGCAGAGCCCCAACCCAAGGCACTGCTGGGACACGGCAGTGCCATCCTGCAGGGACAGGTTCAGGGAATCCTGGCACAGCCTGGGTGGGAAGGGACCCTAAATCCCCCCAGAGCCACCCCTGCCATGGCAGGGACACCTCCCACTGTCCCAGGCTGCTCCAGCCCCAATGTCCAACCTGGCCTTGCGCACTGCCAGGGATCCAGGGGCAGCCACAGCTGCTCTGGGCACCCTGTGCCAGGGCTTCAACACCCTCAGGTGTTTATGGTTCTGTTATTCCAGGTTGTGCCATGCTCCTGGGTGATGGCATTTTGCTGCTATCCAGCCTGGGGCAGCCCAGGTGTGGGAACTGTGGGGACCCTCCTGCAGCCCCAGAGCTTGGGAGGGTTTCTCAGGAGGGCTCTGGAGTGGCTGACGGCTCTGTGGGGCTGGAGAGGGCTCTGTGGGGCTGGAGAGGGCTCTGTTGACAGGGAGAGCGCAGCAAAGGACACACGGGACGTGTGTGCCTTCCAAGTGCATGTGCAGTTATCCACTGCCCCCTGCTGAAGGAGAAGCACTCACAAGTTTCTCGTTATTTGCTTCTCCTTTTCAAGCTGCTGCTTTGACTTCTTGTTTAATATCCCGGTTACTATCAAGGGTTAATGGGTTATTAGACAAACCCAGAGCACTCGGCTGCTGAAATGCAAAAGCAAAGCAAACGCAGAGCAAGCAAATCAAGAAACCGTGTGTGCCCAGTGGCCAGAAGCATCAAACAGCAATATTTTCCCCCAAATTAAAAGCAATCTTTGGAGCAATATGGTGACACCGAGCCTCAGGTGGCAGCAAACCCTTTAACTGCCAGGAAACGCTTTGCTGGTTGCCCAAAGCAGGGGCAGGACAGGCTGTGCAGCACCGAACCAGGCAGCTTTGCTCACTCCACGTGAAGACAGGTACTCCCCAAAGCATGCACAATTTATTAAAGGAACATACACTTACGGCGTTATCCCCTAAAATGTCCAACTTTTTCATCAGCTCCGCTACTACAATGTCCTGATGAGAGAGAAAGGGAGAAGCAGGGGTCAGCGCAGGTTGTGCTGGGGAGAGGAGGAGGGGAGAGCAGCATCCCTTACCGTGACCCCTTCAGCCTCGCAGTACACCTGCAGAGGGCTCTTCCCCTCCGTGAAGGGGCCGTGGTGGAAGTTGATGGCAGGGGACCGTCTCTCTCTCTCCTGCGAGGACAAGAACTCCCGGTTACCCTCTCGCTGTGTCCCACCACAGCACCAGTCACGGTCTGGGTGGGAAGGGCCTTAAAGCTCATCCCATCCACCCTGCTGCCCAGCAGCCCATAAAGCTCATCCCACTCCATCCTCCTGCCCAGCAGCCCATAAAGCTCATCCCATCCATCCTCCTGCCCCAGCAGCCCATAAAGCTCATCCCATCCATCCTCCTGCCCCAGCAGCCCATAAAGCTCATCCCATCCACCCTGCTGCCCAGCAGCCCATAAAGCTCATCCCACTCCATCCTCCTGCCCAGCAGCCCATAAAGCTCATCCCATCCATCCTCCTGCCCCAGCAGCCCATAAAGCTCATCCCATCCATCCTCCTGCCCCAGCAGCCCATAAAGCTCATCCCACTCCACCCTCCTGCCCCAGCAGCCCATAAAGCTCATCCCATCCATCCTCCTGCCCAGCAGCCCATAAAGCTCATCCCATCCACCCTGCTGCCCAGCAGCCCCTAAAGCTCATCCCATCCATCCTCCTGCCCCAGCAGCCCATAAAGCTCATCCCATCCACCCTCCTGCCCCAGCAGTTCCTCCAGAGCGGGTGGTTTGTGCGTTTGTGGTGCTCTCCTCTGCCCGGAGCCCTCGGCCTCCCTCCCTCAGCGTCCCCACAGCCGCCGTGCCCGGGCAGCGCCACACGCGCTCACCTCCAGCTCCAGGATCCTGAACTCCAGCAGCTCGTTCTGGTCCTTGGCATCCTGCACGTCGTGCTTCAGGCGAGCCTCCTCGGCCTCCATGTGTCTGATCTGCGGAGGCACAGGGCTTTGCTGGGCTCGGGCCCGCGGGCGCTCTGCCAGGCCGCGGCTCGGCCGTGCCCAGCTGTGGGGACACGGCCTGGCCCAGGCCGCCGGCCCCGTGCGCCTGGCACCACGGCCGAGTGCCGGGAGCCACATTTCCAGAGGTACGTGAGGATCTCGTGTTAAACAGGAATTATTTCCAGCCGTACAGGTTAGAATACTGTTGCCATATTATGTGAGTTTTTGTGAGATGTTTACGGCTCTGTGACTGAATTTTCCCACAGCCTCTAATGTAAACATTTTGTTTTTCTACGTTCCTTTCTGATGGTAGTCAACTGATGGACTTCTAGCCAGTGGGATGGAGAGGTGATAACCTTGTTCTCCAATCCCTGGTCATTCTTCAAAACCTCTAAAAGCAAAGTCTTTGTAAACAATAAAATTCTTTCTTCTTCAGCCTTCACCTCTTGGAGGCAAATCTGTGAGTATTTACTCATGTCCTCTAGTGACAGAATACTGCACCTTCTGCGTCCACCAAGACACAGACACTGTTTGAATAATACAGATAGAAAAATTGAATACCTTTTCTACCAGCTCCTGATTTCTTCTGTACAAGGCTTGCTTCTCCTCAATCCACTTCATGTCCTTGGGAAGGAAATGAACAACACTGGAGGCGAAGCTGCATCGTTTAGCACAGCAGCAAGGATTTCACTGAATCTCACATGCAAGGGATAAAATTATGATAGCTGTGAAATGTGAGTCCATTACTTCCTAAAATAACTTCCTAAGATAAACTTGCCCATATAATTTTAACAGCTCTGTAGTAGACAAATGGAATAAAAACATTCCAGTGTTTAAAAAACTCTTTCAGATAAAATCTGGTTTGCATTAAAAGGTATATTTCCAACTATGTGTTTATGATCAAATTTCTATGTTGCTAAATACAAATTACATATTTCTGCAGCTTGGGCAAACTAAACTTGATTTGGAAGCAAATCTCTTAGTCTGAGGAATATATAAACCCCACAAACCCCAGAACATCGTTTATCAGCAAGAACAACAATAAGAGGTTAAGCTGGGAAGGCAATGACTAAATTATTTAATATTTTATTGTTCTCAAAAACATTTTCTGTTTACTTCTTGGTTAATTTGTTTTTGTTGTAGGTTTTTGTTTGTTTGTTTGTTTGTTTTTTCTTTCTTTGTTTGGTTGCTGGGTTTTTTGGTCTGCAGAAGCTGTAACCAGCCTGGGAACCTTTGTGGACCCCAGCAGAGAGGTGGGGAAGGGCTGGAGTCAGCATTACCTGTCCCTGCTCAGCCAGAGCCTTCTCCAGATCTTCTATCTGAGCCTGGGACCGGTGTATTTCTGCTTGGAGCTGCTCACGTGTCTGTGGGATATGAGAGAGAAACAAACAAACCCCCCAAATTGATAAAGAACAATTAAAAAATAAATTTAAAAAATTTAAATCTTGCACCAAAAGATCAAACCTAATGCAGTTACAGAAAATATTTAAAACTCCAAAAGCTTTTAACAAATGATTTTGAGAGATTTTTGGCTGAAGAAATTTGCAGCTGAGCAGAGTATCAAGTAATCAAATGTAATCCAGTCAAGACTGGGAGACAGGATTAATGATTTTGAGATTTAACTCGAGATTAACAAAATGCAAAGCAGAGCTGGCTCCTTGCAGCTGGTCATGGCAGGCTGCAGCCAGAACCTCCCTTCCTCCAGGAAAACAAATGAAAATTATTATGGCACAATTCTGGGCACACCTGGTTCCGTTAAATTTGGGGCAGGTTAAACACTCAGAACAGATCCCACCTTACAAACTGACAAATTTCATTGACCTTTGTGCCTTTAGTCCCTTATCTATGACTTAAAACCTCATCTATGGTTTAGTTCCATGTCTCTTTCATACCCATGTCCCTTTTTTTACTATATTTGTTGCTTTCTGCTTACTTAAATAGACACCCCATTCCTACACATTTTCTGGAGAACAAATGTAATTGTTGCTAGTTGTTTTATTTGTTACATACTTTCATGGAACACTTTCTTTCCTTGAACCATTTCTCTGCTATATATCCCATTATTTACACTGAAATTGATCTTGTTTGCGTGACCTACGCTGGTGCCTCCTTTGGCTCACTGCAAAAAAACCAAAATCCAGTCACTTTCACAGCTGGGCATGCCTTGGCTCACTGGGATTTTCATTCCAGGTGCAATCCCTGATGTTTCAGCGTGGATGTTCATGCTGGGAACACTTGTGGGAATGTTATTTTTCGTTTATTACACCTTGACCCACGCTAAGTGTTCCTGGATAACATCTCCACAGAACGGATGCAGGAACAAATGTGAGCACATTTCTCCTGTCAAACAGTAAATTTGTCCCTTTCCTGACTGCAGTCACCCTTGCAGGCTGGGCATGGCCCATGCTGCCAGCCCTTCAGAGAGTCACCGAATGGACTGGGCTGGGAGGGATCCCAAATCCCACCCAGAGCCACCCCTGCCATGGCAGGGACACCTCCCACTGTCCCAGAGTGTGCCAACCCCAGTGTCCAACCTGGCCTTGGGCACTGCCAGGGATCCAGGGGCAGCCACAGCTGCTCTGGGCACCCTGTGCCAGGGCCTCAACACCCTCCAGGGAACAATTCCTCTGTACAATTGTGTGTTCCTCCCTGGAACACACAACGAGCTCACAACAAAAGCAGCACCTCAGGGCAGCTGTCCAGAGCCACGGGAACTCCGAGAGGCAGACAGGCAGAATAGCACAGGGCACTTTGCAATTTAATTAACAGAAAAATCTCAGCTATAAGCCTTCTAAACATTTTATGAGGAATCATGTAATCTCTCAGAGCCCAGAAGGAATTAAAGACCACACATGATATTTTTAAGGCTATCTGCCCTAGTTCTTTATAGAAAAAGAGCTTACTTTCAAGGATTTCCCATGAAGAATTCCCCCTGGATTTCCTTTAAAGGGATCAGAGGTGAAAAGCCCCGGCTGCAGCAGCGGTGGATTCTCAGAGACCCTTCCCAGGGAGGCTGGCAGGACTCAGGGTGCCCGGAGCCGCCCGGGAGAGCTGGGAACAGCCTGAGCAAGGACACTCGGATCCCCCGCACCCTCCCAGCCCCAGCCCCTCCTTTCCATGCAGTCTAAGCCGTGCAGACCTTCACTTCTCGTTCCGCATCCAGGGTGCCCCCGACCTGCTCCTGCAGCAGGGCGTAGGCGCGCTGCAGCGCCTGGTACTCCATCGTCAGCTGCCGAAAACGGAGTTCCGTCTCCTCCTTGGCCATGCCCTGCGAGCACAAAAGAAAAAAGGAGGGGATTGGGTTGGTTTGCTCTGAAAAGTGCCCGAATCCTCGCTTTTGAAATGCGATTTGGAAGCACGGTACTGAAAACCTCGATTAAGTGCCCTCAAGCTGCTTCCCCTCCGTCCCCTGCGCATCTCTTGCACGCTCTTACCTCCAGGAAATGCAACACAGAAATAAAGAGGTGATCCCTGCCTTGGAAAGATAAAAGATTACCTTCCATACGGCGCACTAATGACTGCATCACCCTTTCTTACTGGAACCGGGAAAATCATCACATTAAAGGTGAAAATGCAGCTTTCTTTAACAACAAAAGGTTTTCCATTTGGAAAGGAAACCAAGCCTGACAGCCTCACTCAATTATTCAAACACGAATCCAGAGTTAATAGTTGTAGAAGTGGTGACAGCAACATGAAAGGAGCCCTTCATCTTCTTCACCCTCCTTACGATATCCGGGATGGAATGCTTTCATGTCAGCCTGACCGGAATATTTCACTCAACGTGAAATGGAATGACATTGCTGGGTGCACGCATCACCCTCCCAGCGGCTGAGCAGGGGGAAGAATGCCAATAACGGAGTGAAAAACAAACAGGCTCATGCATACACAAATGCATTCACATTTCCTGCAGTGCAGCGCACACCTGGTAACCATCGCGTGCCTTTCATGATGGAATTCTGCGGCTTCCCTTTGGGCAGATCTGATCACACCTGCAGCCAGCACACCGTGAAAAGGCTGCACATCATCACTGGCAATTTTTGGTTATTATAAGATTCTTGTTAAGCCCAGAGCTGTGGAATGGTCCGGTGATCTGACACACACTGGGGAGTGTGTTTGTGGAGAAGCCCTGGCAAACACACGGAATAATCCCTTTAATTTGTATTACATTTGTGTGCTGTGCTCTCAGAGCCTCTGGAACCCAGCCAGGAACCAGCCTTTCCCTGGAGCCCAGAGCTTCAGGGGAACATTCCCTTCTCCTTCCACAAACACGGACCTTACTGCTCTGTGCTGAGCTCGGCTGGCCAAAATCTGCAGCCAGGCTCAGAGCGAGCACGTCTCCCAGGGGCTCTCCAATTTCTCAGTTCTTTAGACCTGCAGACCTGCCACAAATTCAATATTCTTGGGATATGAGATTTCCAGCTTGGCTGGAAGCTGTGAAGTTACTGAAGAGCTGAGATTTGGAGATACTGACCAACATGCACAGTACCAAATTTAACAGGAATGTTTCATTTTGTGGTCTGAGGTGACAGAGTGATAGAGCAGATATGAGAGAACAGAAATGATGGAAATCACAGAACAGGGCAGGACTCTCGTTAAAGAGCAGTATCAGGTTACCACCAGACCAAGAGGGATGTGGAGCTGTACCTCCTCCAGGTCGTCCTCAGGCGTGCAGGGGGTCTGGTCAGTGCGGTCAGTTTGGTAGGAGATGGAGGAACCATCAGACTCCAGGGAAGCCTCCTCATCGTAGCCATAGAACGTCTCCACCACGGGCTTCTGACAGAGAGCAGGGTCAGGGAGCCTGGACAGACTGCCCTGGGGGACAGACTGCCTTGGGGGACAGACAGACAGACTGCCCTGGGGGACACAGACAGACAGAGTGCCCTGGGGGACAGACTGCCTTGGGGAACAGACAGACAGACTGCCCTGGGGGACAGACAAACTGCCCTGGGGGACAGACCGCCTTGGGGGGGACAGACAAACTGCCCTGGGGGACAGACTGCCTTGGGGGGACAGACAGACAGACAGACTGCCCTGGGGGGACAGACAGACAGACTGCCCTGGGGGACAGACAGACAGACTGCCCTGGGGGGACAGACAGACAGACTGCCCTGGGGGACAGACAGACAGACTGCCCTGGGGGACACAGACAGACTGCCCTGGGGGACAGACAGACAGACTGCCCTGGGGGACACAGACACACTGCCCTGGGGGACAGACAGACAGACGGCCCTGGGGGACACAGACAGACTGCCCTGGGGGACAGACTGCCCGGGGGGACAGACAGACAGACTGCCATGGGGGACAGACTACCCTGGGGGGACAGACAGACAGACTGCCCTGGGGGGACAGACAGACAGACTGCCCTGGGGGACACAGACAGACTGCCCTGGGGGGACAGACAGACAGACTGCCCTGGGGGACAGACAGACAGACTGCCATGGGGGACACAGACAGACAGACTGCCCTGGGGGCTGAGCACGGGCCCTGCAGCCCCTCAGCTCCAGCCCAGTCCTTCATAGGTGTATTTATAACATCTGTCACTCCTGACAGAGCTCAAACCGTACCTGAACCCATCTGAATCCCTGAACTGGCATTTTTGTGACCCCTCCCAGGCCCTGCCTTTTTAAATGCATTTTCTTTCCAATTCCCCCATGGCTAAGCACCCTTTTCATTTTGAGTGTTCACCTCGACACGAGGGGAGAGCTGTGCACTGAAATATCTTTCAAACCACTGTCATCACCATGGTGTCCCTCCTGTCGGCACCACAACTTTCACGTGAAAATCTTCAAAAAGTATTTTACTTGAAGTTAATCGCCACAGCAATGCGTCTGTGGTCTGAAGAAATCCAGTTTTCCACTCACAGCTGCTTTTTGTTTAAAAGAATGGTGGTAAAGAAGGACTTACTGTAAATGCATGGAAGTCAAAGACAACACTTCACAGATCTAAAGATACTTTTAATGGATGATTCACAAAAACATACCTAGATTTTGGCCCTTGGCTTTAATTTGCAGTGGGTAACTTCTGCAGGAGAATCAGGGGAATCCAGAATGTAGAAGGGACACCTCCCACTGTCCCAGGCTGCTCCAAGCCCAGTGTCCAACCTGGCCTTGGGCACTGCCAGGGATCCAGGGGCAGCCACAGCTGCTCTGGGCACCCTGTGCCAGGGCTGCCCACCCTCCCAGGGAACAATTCCTGCCCCAAATCCCATCCAGCCCTGGCCATTCCCTATGTCCTGTCCCTCCAGCCCTTGTCCCAAGCCCTATCCAGCTTTCAGAGAGACAGATCTGACTCCCTGGAAGGCCTGGGTGTGATTTTCAGGTTGACAGGAGTTATCTCCCATCGACCTCAATTAGTTATTCATAGATTCATTAGCTGCAGCCTCGCTCTAATTCTTCATCTGTGGATCACAGCACTCAGGCAGTCCCTGACGCTAAACCTCCCTGTGACATTTGAGTGTTAATATTTACATTAACACCCTGCCGAGCCCTCATTAACCAACACTCCCTTTTCCCTCAGCTCTAACCGTCGCTTCCCTACCCTGCAATTTCGCATGTTACTAAACTCCGTCATGAATTATTTACAACATACACATGTTCGAGGGCAGCACCATTAGAAGATCATTTGCAGATGTGTTAATTAATAAAATTTGTCTCCTCTTTAGACAACCACACCCCCCCAAAGTCCCTCAGGGTAAATGCAGAGCATGGAAAGGCTCAGAGTGCTCCGTGCAAACAGGTCCCCTGCCCCCCCTTGAATATCCCAATGCAGTCTGTGAATGTCCTTCAACACACCACCCAAATTTAACTTTAGGACCCATCTGCAGACCCTTAAGGAGAACATTGCCATGGCCACGGCCCGAGGTGCTCTGAGCACCCCAGCACCATCCATCAGCATGTCACCATAGAAGGTTTTGTTTTTTACCTTAGGAATTCTCGTCATTTTTTTCCTTTGCTTCCTGAACCGGAGCAGCTTATCACGTTCCTGCAAGAGTCAGAGACCAGTGTCAGCTGTTTTTGGAGGGCAGTTCTTTTAATTAACCATGTCAGCACAGGGAGCCATTGGGGAACCAACAGACACGAGTGTCCCTGCTGTCCCATGCTGTCACCAGTCCCGGGTGAGTTACTCCAACAGATTTCAGGTTTGCCACAGACAACTAGAAATTGCTCCTCATGTCCATGAAGACTAAACTAAAATAAAGCTGATGAGGAGCTCTATGCCAAGCGCTTGGGTGTCCCCTTGGAGCTGCTCCATGGGTGACCACGGCACTGCAGCCCTCGCCCTGCCTCTGCCCCTGCCCCCAGCTCTGCTGGCTGTGGGTGGCTCTGGAAGGTGCACACACCCAACAGCCACACTGCACACATTTCAGGGCCTCTGAGCTCAGCATTTTCAGGCTCAGCTCCTTCTCTAAGGATATGCAGGTTCCCTGTGCCTCTGGAGTGAGGTTTGAGCATTTACTGCTGCCAACAATTTTTCCAATTGGAGGAAATAATAGAACAATGAAATTCCAGGTTGGAGGGACCTTAAATATCACCTCCTTTCACCCCTGCCGTGGCAGGGACACCTCCCACTGTCCCAGGCTGCTCCAGCCCCAGTGTCCAACCTGGCCTTGGGCACTGCCAGGGATCCAGGGGCAGCCACAGCTGCTCTGGGCACCCTGTGCCAGGGCCTCAACACCCTCACAGGGGAAGAATTTCTTCCTCTTTATGGAGTTAGGTTGATATTTTACAGTACTCAGAAAAAAGTCTCTGTTCTGGACTTGCAAAGCCCAGAACATGCAGAGATGGAAGCTCTAAAAGGGAAACCCTCAGATGTTTCATTCTACCTGCTGGGTACAGGGGTGTGGTGACACTGGGGACACTGAGACATGCTGGTGGCCAATCCCAAGGCCAGCAGCAGTGGCTGGGGACAACTGAACAGATCTCATCAATTCCCAGCAGTGGTGTAACCCCACAACATCCCTGCCCACCACAGCACAGGGATGGGCAAGGGCAGGGCCGAGCACACCCTGGTGTGGCTGACACAAAGCCAGGGGCAGCCAGAGGAAGAAAATGCAGCCCCAAGGTGACAGAGGTGCCCTGGAGATGGGGACACTGACTCTCAGCCATCAGGGCAGGTGGTGGGACTAAAGCTTTCCTCCCCACTATCACTGTGCTTTTCTCTGGTGAACAACTGCTGATAAAAAAATCTGCTCTGAGGAAACCCCTGGGTCAGCTCACTGCTGAACACTGATGGAAGGGCGAATAAATAAATATAAATATTATTGTACCCTGCCTGCTTTCCATGAACAGCAATTTAAAGCACATATAGATGAGGAGGAAGTTGATGTCACTCTTACCATGACGCTCTTCACATAGCCAGCAGTCTCCAGGGTCTAATGAAAAGGAATGAAACAATGTCAGCCACTGGACAGGCTTAAAAACAAAGGGAAGAAATAATAAGAGCTGTTTTCTAGAGGAGTATCATGGCTTTGGTGTTTTCTGTTCCCAAGGACAGAGAACATGTAAAGAAGGAAGCAAAACCCCAACCCCAGGACTGAGAGCACCCCCTGTACACAGGAATCTCCAGCCTGGTGGTGTCTCCAGCTGAAGGAACTCCACTTCCCTCCCAGACCTGGCCACCAGCACATGTAAGGACACGGTTCTATCATGCCAGGCCAATGCAGACTGAAAGGGTTTATCCCCCAAACACCCCACCACAGACAATTTACATTCCTACTAAGCACAGAAATGCCTGCCAGGTTCCCCTGCTGTGCCAGTTCCCAGAGCCCTGAGTGTGCCTTCCTTGGGCTTCCGCTGCTCTGCCCCAGCAGCCTTCCATCTCACCTTGGAGAGCTCATCAATGATGTTTTGCTGCTCAATAACTTGTAGCCTCAGGAAATCCACTTCCCTTTCTTCCTGGCTGTGGTCAAGGTCATTTAGGGAGCTTGGTCTCCTTATTGCTCCAGTTCTTTGCCTCTAGAATCCAAGAACCATAGAAGAGGAAATGATCAGGAGGCTCTGCCAGGGGCTTGTCTGGCCCTCCCCTGAGCAGCAAGTGATGCAGATATCTCTCTAGTGCTCACTCTGCTGCTCTCCTGCTCCCCTTCTGCTGTGCCTCACATCCGTGCTCCAGATGTGCCAGACGGTCCTGCTCCTCCAGCTGGAAGAGGGGCAGGGCCACAAGTGCAGATTTCCCAGGGAAGATGAGGCGATTCCGGCAGGAAAGTTGACGGTGGGTCACAGAATGCCAGATTAGTTTGGGTTGGAAGGGACCTTGCCAGAATGCAAGAGTTTCCATGGAGCCTGCAAGTGTGGGCCAATGCCTGACCCCCTCAGCCCCACCAGCTCCACACCCCACCTTCCCAGGAGCACGGGCACTCACCATGGCAATATTTTCCTGCGTCACAAATTTCAGTTTATTTTCCATTCGACGTAAGGCGTGTGACAACTCTTCATTCTTCCTACTGAGGCGTTTGTTTTTGTCCAAAATGGGTTTGTACTGACTTTCCGCTTCTCTGAGACGTTTCAGCTGAAAGATAAAGAGAAAAATAACACCTCTGTAGCTTTTTCATCAAATGAATTAACTACTCTCTGTAACCATCACACTAGAAGTGTTTTCTCCTGATGCAAAGCAGAACTGGGCAAAAATTCTTTGGGTTTTCCATTGGGAAGAGAGTGTTCCTGCATGAGAAGATACTCTATCTGTGCAGCAAACGTTCCATGTGGGGAATGCACTTATTTTTAAAAGAAATACATTATATACAATTTATTTCTTTAAAAAGAAATAAACATAATTCAAGCTAATGACATCTAAAAAATCCATAGCTGTACAAGCCAAGAGCGGAGTGACGTGGCACAGCCTTGAGCACCGAGCTGAGGAGGAGAAGGAGGAGGAGGCAGCCCCTCCTTTCCAACCAGCACTGGAGCAAACCCCTGGGTGTTTCTGGGGCAGGGCACTCGTCCCCTCACCCTGCTGCACTCACCAGCTCGTTCCTCTCCTCCGACAGCAGCGCGTTCCTGTCCTCCAGCTTGCGGATGATCCCGCTCAGCTCCGCGATTTTCAGCTGGAAGCGCCGGGCATCCTTTTCATCCAACTGCTGTTCCTAAAACAAAGATCAACTGCAAATAACTGCTCGTAAGTGTACGCGCAAAGGCACAGCGGCAAAGCTCAAGCCTTTTTTCATCCCAAATCCAAACACTTCAAAATGTGATCGCGTGGAGCGTAACCCATGGAACCCGACTGACCACGGCAAGCTGCAGGGCGAGACCAATGGAAAGTCAGGAGTGGAAATGTAACAAAGAATGCAAATGCAGAGGAATGTATATGCATACATATACATATATGCATATGCAAATACAAAGTCACAAATGTGACATTACGAATGTGCAAACACAAAGTTTGCAAATGGTAAACTTGGAAACAACAGAAAATATCAAAACTGAAGGCCGTGTTCCAATGATGCCACTGTTGAAGTGAGAGCTTCAGACACATCCCCCACTCTGAGGACTTGTTCATAAGAAACTGATATTAAAATTACTGAATTACTGAATGGGGAAAATCCATGGAATTGTGCATTGAATAAGCTCTTCTTCCAGAAAGCTGTGGCCCTTATGGGGTCCTGAAGGGTCACTCGTAAGGCCATAGGGGTAGCACTTTATCTGAGTGAAAATGCTTAAACCAAATTAGAAATGAATAGAGATATAGGTAGATGTGTTCTCGTTCAGAGTCAGAGAGGAGTTACAGCTACTGACAAACGTGACAGACTTTCCCCCTTGTCTGTGACTTATTCTGGTCTTTGGCAGAAGTTGAGTACAACTAGAGAGAGGCAAATTAGTGCTCACAGTGCTGGTAACACTTTTGGGAGGTCTAGGGTTCCTCATTCAACAGGTGCAGGAGAGGCTTGGGCCAAAGAATAAAACAGATTGGTTTGCTCAGGTATAAGTTTTACACTTGTACTGAGACAATCGAGGCTGTCGCAAAAGAAATCTTGATGAGGAGCAGCAATGAGGACGACCTGCACATGTCAGAGGCACGAGGGCAGTGACCTGAGGGCTTTCCTGGGCTGAAGGAGGTGCCAGAAAACACTGAAAAATTTACATTGAAAAAAGCCACGGTGGGGGTGACTCCAATCGAATGTTCCGGCTGTTGCAGAGAATAAACAGAAGAGAATATGTTGGGAGGTCTTTGGTTCGCTTTGCGTCCTGCTGACGGCGAGAGCACTGAGCAGCAGGAGAGGGGGCCCTGGGGGGCTGCAGGCTTTCTGTGCTGCCCTGCCCCACCGCCTCCCCCGATCCCTCTGGAACTGGCCTCGTGCATCTGCTCCCCGAGCCCCAGCTTCCCAGAGCTTCGCACACAAACAGCGCTTGGTGAGAAATGCATTTGCATCGTTTGTTGGCGGAATCGTGTCAAACCGTCAAACTGAGGCGGGTGGGCTGAGCATGGTACGGTGAGGAAAAGGAGAGAGAACAGAGGAATTTCACCCTGCTGACAAAACCAAACCAAACCAAACCAAACCGACCGGGAAAACAAAACGACAGCAAGCAAAAGCTCTCCCATGGCAAGGTTTGATTGGAAATCTCAACGGTTTGGGCACGATAAAAATGAGAGCACGGCGCGGGAGCCTCAGGGCCCCCCTGCACAGCCATGGGACAGCTCTTGCTCAGGGTGCACTCATCAAGATTCTGTCACTCGGTGCCGTTTGTTCGCTCGTTTAGGTGAAACCATGTGGAAGTGCTTACGGGGCTTCCCGAGTGATCTGAAGCGTCTCCTGCACCACTTGCATAAGGAAGTTCCCGCTTGGGGCTGCTCAGGTGCCGGTCAGACTCTTTGAGCTGGGACAGTTGTTCATCTAAAGCCTCCTTTTGGAGCTGCAGTCTCTGAGCATGCCCGGCTCGCACCCCTAACTCTCTCTCCAGCACGAAGACTGCTCTGTCCTTAAACTTAATCTCCTCCATCTACAAGGAGAACAGAACACAATCACACAGTGGCTCGGCAGCCCCCAGAGCAGCCCGGGGTGACACAGCATCGCTGCCCTGCCGCCAGAGCAGCCGCGGGGACAGGGGCAGGGACAGGGGCAGGGACAGGGCAGAGAGCACTGCACTGGGGCAGCAGCACTGCCCCTCTCCCGGGGCCACACAGCAGCAAACCCCTCCTTCAGCAGGCACTTTGGCACTGAGATGTGGGGGAACAGCCTGTAATCCTACCACCACTTCAGAACAGCTGAAAAAACATGAGAGCTTGGCACTCACATCACACTTCTATTGCTTCACTCAAACCCTTTAACCACTCTGCAGCATTTTGCTTGGATGCCACTCCTGGAAAATTTGGATTAATAATTTTTAAAGAAAAATATTGAACCCTCAGTATCTTTTAAATTTTAAAAATTCCTAGAAGAAATGTGAATTTTTTAAAAAAAAATTTCCCAAAATTCTCCCTTGTGAGCAATTCCCTTTCCATGAGAGGGTTTTCTTACACGTAATAAACATTACCCAAAACCATGAAGTGCTTAAATGACCAATGCCCAGTGAGCTCTAACGCTCTCCTTCCCTGTCTGCCTGTGCCAAGGGCCGGTGGGATCAGCCAGGATCGGAGCCCTGGAGTGTGGCTGCAGCTCAGGAGGGCGGCTGGAGGGAATCGCTGATCCCAGCCGGGCTGGGGTGGTGCTGCCCACCCTGCACCCACACAGACACATCACCCACGGCTGCAGAGCTGCCCACGGTGCCACGGGTGGCACAGACAGGGATCCACAGCAAGGCAGAAGCCACTTCCATCCCCTCCGGGGTCTGGCAGCTGCTTCCACACTCCAGGAACACGAGATTCTGGCCATCGGATTTTGAGACTTAACACATTTCGTTTCAATGGTCAGTTTTTAAACCTGGCCTGCTTAAGTTAAGAACATTTTGCCTTGTAAGAGCTGTGTTAATACTTTTATCTCCGCTTTGTTTGTAAACCTGGAAAAAATGACATTGGGAATCAACAGTCACTCCAAGGACTTTGTTGGCAGTAAATACCAAGGTGCCCTGCCCAGGGCAGGGGCTGGCAGGTCACACAGGTATCAGGAGAGCAAAATGGAGCAAATGAAAGGGATTTGGGGAGCCATTGACTAAAGATCCTTGCAACAATGGCCATGAAGGCAGCGTCTGCTGACTTTGAATGAAACAAAGACACAGGTGCTCCCGAGCACCTGAGGTCTTTCTGCTAAATGCCTAATGAGGAGAAATCTAAATGGATGCACAGATGAAAAGATAACACATCATCAAATGATTATTTGTTTAAAATAAGCAGAATATTGGATAGTTGATTCTTATTAATATGGAAACAAAGACACATTACAACAAAGGCAACGCATGAAATTGGGAGCAACAAAGAGATGAGGAAACATGAAACATTTCACAGCATTTAACTAATGGGTTGTTTTCCAGAAAAAAAAAAAAAAAAATCCCTAAACATGAACGACAAGCAAACATCAGCACTGACATTTTCCTTCAGCCAAATTCCCCTCCATGACACGTGCACAAGTTTGGTGCCAGCAGCCCACTGCCAGACGGAGACAGCGTGGGAACAGCAGGGATGGGAGGGAAAGGTGTCCCTGAGAATGGGAATGACGGGAAAGGTGTCCCTGAGCACAGGAATGAGAGGGAAATGTGTCCCTGAGCACAGGGGTGGGAGGGAAAGGTGTCCCTGAGCACGGGAATGGGAGGGAAAGGTGTCCCTGAGCACAGGGATGGGAGGGAAAGGTGTCCCTGAGCACAGGGAATGGGAGGGAAAGGTGTCCCTGAGCACGGGAATGGGAGGGAAAGGTGTCCCTGAGCACGGGAATGGGAGGGAAAGGTGTCCCTGAGCACGGGAATGGGAGGGAAAGGTGTCCCTGAGCACATTCCATCTGCTCCTGTCACAGAGTGCCAGTCAGTGCAAGCACAAAACACGCCCTAAAGCTGTCAGTGAATCCCTGAGTCTGTTTCCATCAGGGCCCTCCTCACGAGGGGCCAGCAGCCACCAGGTCCCACCAAAATAACTGAGGGTGGAGCTGGGATGGCACCCAGGCAGCACTCAGGGCTCAGCAGAGTCACAGCCTCAGGTAATTTCACTGGTGCAGCGAGCCAATCTGATTCTTTCAAGCAGGAACTGTAAAAAAGTTTCATTTTCAAAGGCAGTTTAGAAAACATCCCATTGAACCACTCTATTCCCTATGACTAACACTGTATTTATTTGACAGCTTCTACATTAAAGGCCATTGGTGGGGACCTTCCCTGGGATGCAGCAAGTTCATTTAGGATGCCCATTACCCCCCCACTCACGGTGATGTGCGGAATCAATGCACCAGTGCTGTATGCTTCGAGAAGGTACTTACACTGCAGGATATTTGAACAACATCAGTGGAAAAATTGGTCATAAATTATTTTGAATATCCTCTTCATTAAAATAACCTGTGAAAAAACCTTAACAGCCTGAAGTCTGAGAGAAGAGGAGGGTAAATAAAGGCAGGGGACACTCAGTGCTGGGGTGTCAGTCCCTGCCAGGCCCTTGGGTGCCAGGGCTCAGGTGGGGCTGCACCAGCATCCTGCCAGGGCAGGAGGCTCCGCAGTGTGGCCAGCCTTTGATTTGGGGCCAGGCTGCAAGCTCTCTGGGCATTTCAAATTGTTTTTAGGGTTTGGGTAGGGGCTGACGGCTTAGAAGAGAGCTGGACGGGTTTGTGGCAGGACAATGAGTGCTGTAAAGCAGCAGGGCAAACACAAAACCATGGTGACAGCACAGAAATCCTGAGATGGGAGCCAAAGCACACATCCTGAGAGAAGGGGTGTCCCCACATCCCCACATCCTGAGAGCAGGGGTGTCCCCACGTCCTGAGAGCAGGGAGTGTCCCCATGTCCCCACATCCTGAGAGCAGGGGGTGTCCCCATGTCCCCACATCCTGAGAGCAGGGGTGTCCCCACGTCCTGAGAACAGGGGTGTCCCCACATCCCCCACATCCTGAGAGCAGGGGGTGTCCCCACATCCCAAGAGCAGGGGTGTCCCCACGTCCTGAGAGCAGGGGTGTCCCCACGTCCCCAGGTCTCCGGGAGCGCAGCAGCAGCTCAGGGACACTCCCTGCAGTGTGGGAGCAGCAAGGAACCCCCGAGCCCCAGAAGGTGCTGGGGGCCTGCCAGGCTCTGCTGCAAAGGCTTCCCTGTGAAATTCCCACAGGGATTTCCCCCTTCTCCGAGCACCACGATCCCTCCAGCCTCCCCAGGCGGTTCCCACACAGAGGAAAACCCCAAACGCCAGGTGTGAAGCTCTTTCCTTTGGGAGTGGAGCTGCTGCAGCTGAGGGTCAAATGTTGGATCAGGCGAGGGCAGGCACACACCAGGACCAGGGGAGAGCCCAGTGACTGCTCAGGTGGGAGCCAGCAGAGGAGCAGAGCCTGCACCTGTCCTGGGCAAAACCACCACGCTGGGCACGCAGAGGAGCCCCCTGAACGCCCTGCTGCCTGTCTGGTGCTCAGGGGTGCAGAAAAGGAGCGTTTGGGATGGTGGAAGCCTCGCTGCAGGATGCTCACGGGAACCAGCAAGGACAGGGAAAGGGAGGGACCGAGGTGGATCAGGGAGGAACGCTTGGTGAGGAAACAGAGGCATAACCCAAGAAACAAAACTGTTCTACCATTTCTACTTCTTCTTGTAGCATTCCCCTGACCAGCCAGGAACCTGAGGGCTCTTCCTCATGCCTTTAGTGTGAACAATATCATGGATAAAGACGTTTCTTACAAAACCAGCAACTAATACCTTTATAACCAAACTCATACTTTCAAAAACCAGTTTTCCCTTTCCACTAGTAAATGTAAAACAGACCTGCAGCAAGGCCCAGAGTTTCAGCACCCAGGCAGCGAGCCCAGCCCTGATCAGCTCCTCTCAGCAGCACAAGTGCCAGGAGCAGAGGGCGACACGTACCAGCCTGCGGATTTCCCTCTCGCACTCCCTCTTGATCCTGGTGATCTCCTCCTGGTGCAGGTGGTACACGCTCCTGATCTCCGCTGCTTTGATCTTGTCAGCTTGGATGACCATGGTGAGAGCCTCCTCCACCTGTTTCTTAGCCCCCTTCAGCTCAGAAATCTCTTGCTGCATTTTGATTTTCTCCACCTCAAAGCCCCTCTTGGCCTCCTCCTTGGCCTCGCTGAGCAGCACCGTCTTCACCTTGTCCGGGGCCCCGTCACGCACGGCGTTGAGCAGGGTCTGCAGTCTCTGGATTTCATTATCCTTAATTTTTATTACTCTGAGTAGTTCAGCTTCGTGCTGCCTCAGAAGTGTTTCTCGGACAGCTTGGAGCTCTTTCATTTTGTCTTCATGAAGCTTGACTTTGAGCTCTGTGACCACCACTGTGCTTTTGTGCTGTTCGTGCTCCTTGATCTGCTTCACCTCCTGATTTTTCTCCCTTTCCAACTTGCTGACCTGTGAGGAAAATCAGAAAAGGACAGCATTTCCAATCTACCAAACTGTGCACACGTATCATGATATCATTTAAAACTGGAACAGATAACTCTATCACACCTCAAAGCAAACTGGTGGTAGCAAAGACCTTTCTTTCAGTGCAGGCTCATGTTTAACACACATTAAGGAATCAGTCAGCACCTTCTGAGTAAGTCTGAGTGCTTACTTTATCCCGCAGAGGCTCTCACAGCACATTCCCCCCAAAGCAAGGGAAACATCAGATGCCAAGGCCATCACTCTGGCACGCTCAGGCACGCAGACCAACCCTGCACGTGCATGGGCAGGACACGAAAAGCTCTGTGCAAGCTCCTGTGAAGGCCCAAACAGCTACATTTTACCAGATGCTTTTTAAACCATGAATTATTCAGCTGAAATAACTGACTGTACCTGGCCACACAAGGCTCAAGTGATGTTTCAAGTTAAAACCGTGCCATAAACTCTAGAGAAGCCACGGCCAGAAGTGGCTGTGAAGGACAGGGAGAAGGAAAACAAAGTCCTCAGCCTTAAAGCTGCAAATGCTGCTTCACAGCAAAAGGATTAACAGATGTTCTATGTATATGTACGTGTGCGTCGGATTCATGGTCTAAAATGCACAAAAATGGTGCAAATTCATGGAACAATGCAAGCTATCATTTTGTCCCTGCATGGTAACACGTTTCTATTCTGGAACCAAAACTCCCCCGAAGTTTATCACTGGAAACTGATTTGGGGAATTAGGGAAAAGCAAATGAACATTCCACGCTCTTGCTGAGAAGTGATCTGAGGGCAGGAGCTGGAAACTCTTAGAGCTGAGTCTCCAGCCCCACCAGCTGTCCCTCTCCTGAGGGCTGAGGGAGAAGCGGTGATTCCTTGGAATTTGGGAATTAGAGCAGGAGGCAGAGCTGAGGTTTGGTATTGTACATGTGGGTAGGCAGCTGGTCTGAAGGAGTTTGAGCTCAAAATCCAAATGAAGTCAGTGGAAAAGGGAAAGAGAAGAACCAGCAAAGAGAATTTCAGCATTTCTGACTTTCCGAACGACCCCAACTCGCACTCCAAGGAAGGGAAGCTGCCCACCTTGCTCTTCTCCTGCTGCAGCTCGATCTGGATGTCGGTGAGCTTGGCCCTGAGCTCCTCGTTGGCAGCCTGCAGCGCGGCCAAGGCGTCGGGCTTGTCCCCCCTGGCGCGGCTGCTGGAGCCCCTCTTGGCCATGGTGAGGGACTGCTCCGCTCTACATCTTCTGGGGGCTGCAAGGAGGGACAGCACTGTCACACAGCCTGGGACACACCGCCCCCAGCACCCCCAGGCACAGCAGCTGAAGATTCCCTGGCTTAGGTGTGGAATCACAGCTTTGTTCAGGTTGGAAAAGTCCTCCAAGACCATTAAGTCCAACCATGCCCCCAGCACTGCTGGTGACCCATATTCCCAGGTGCCATATCCACGTGGCTTTTAAATCCCTCCAGGTTTGGGGATTCCACATCCCTTGGGGGAGCCCTTTCCATGGAGAAGTGGAGCCCAGCGTCCAACTAGAACCTCCTCTGATGCAGCCGTTTCCTCTTGTCCTATCCCTTGTTCCCTGGGCAGGGTCTGAGCCTCTGGCTGCACCCTCCTGCCAGGCAGCGTGTGTTCCTTCATCTGCAGCGGAACCAGCACAGTGCAGGGGAACCCACACACAGTGCAGGGGATGTGGAACTCACACACAGTGCAGGGGAACCCACACACAGGGCAGGGGATGTGGAACTCACACACAGGGCAGGGGATGTGGAACTCACACACAGTGCAGGGGATGTGGAACTCACACACAGTGCAGGGGAACCCACACACAGTGCAGGGGATGTGGAACTCACACACAGTGCAGGGGATGTGGAACTCACACACAGTGCAGGGGATGTGGAACTCACACACAGTGCAGGGGATGTGGAACTCACACACAGGGCAGGGGAACACACACACAGGGCAGGGGATGAGGAACTCACACACAGTGCAGGGGATGAGGAACTCACACACAGGGCAGGGGATGTGGAACTCACACACAGGGCAGGGGAACACACACACAGGGCAGGGGATGAGGAACTCACACACAGTGCAGGGAATGAGGAACTCACACACAGTGCAGGGGAACCCACACACAGTGCAGGGGATGAGGAACTACACACAGTGCAGGGGATGAGGAACTCACACAGTGCAGGGGATGGGGAACTCACACACAGTGCAGGGGATGGGGAACTCACACACAGTGCAGGGAATGAGGAACTCACACACAGTGCAGGGGATGGGGAACTCACACACAGCGCAGGGGATGGGGAACTCACACACAGTGCAGGGAATGAGGAACTCACACACAGTGCAGGGGATGGGGAACTCACACACAGCGCAGGGGATGTGGAACTCACACACAGTGCAGGGAATGAGGAACTCACACACAGTGCAGGGGATGGGGAACTCACACACAGTGCAGGGGATGGGGAACTCACACACAGTGCAGGGAATGAGGAACTCACACACAGTGCAGGGGATGGGGAACTCACACACAGCGCAGGGGATGTGGAACTCACACACAGTGCAGGGGATGTGGAACTCACACACAGTGCAGGGGAACCCACACACAGTGCAGGGGATGTGGAACTCACACACAGTGCAGGGAATGAGGAACTCACACACAGTGCAGGGGATGGGGAACTCACACACAGTGCAGGGGATGTGGAACTCACACACAGTGCAGGGGATGGGGAACTCACACACAGTGCAGGGGATGTGGAACTCAACTCACACACAGTGCAGGGGATGTGGAACTCACACACAGTGCAGGGGATGTGGAACTCACATAGCACAGGGAATGAAGATGTTCAGGAGGGACATCCACACGCCAGCCCCCAGCACTGCCACAGCTCGGAGACAGCAGCCGCTGGGAAGATTGAATTTCTATTCTGTTTTCATGGAATCATGGGATGGTTACACCACGAAATTCATTAGTGAGTGCTCAGATTTGGGAAAACATTTCCAACCTTTTTGATAGCGGTGCTGTTGAGGTGGGCAGCAGTGCTCCTGGCCGATGCCCCTCAGTGCCGGGGTCTGCCCCGCATGGCTCAGTCCCAGCACAGCAGAGGCACTGTCCCTGCCCAGACACCGGGATGGCCCTCAGCAGGTCAGGCCAGCTGCAAGGAGAGAGTAACAACAAATGGTCACAGCAAAACAGCCACAAAAACCACCTCCACAACAGCATCGGATGGAAAAAGCCTGCTTTGAATCTATGGAGCAAAAGCCTGAAGCTATCAGGGAGAAAAGAGCCGAGGGGGGCAGCTGCTCTGGGGGTATAAAATGGGATATGAGGCTGGGAGAGGGCTCAGAGCATCCAGGAGAGGGGCTGGAGTTTGGGAGGGCAGAGCTGCCGAGAGCCAGAGAAATCCCGTAGGACAAGCAGTCACCGCACATCTGCATTGGGTCAGAGAGAGGCTGAGACCTAGGGAAACAAGGAGAACAAAATAACATTCCTGATATTAATTGTCCAAAGCGAGGTGGTACAAGCAGTGTCAGTTCTGCTGTTTCTCAGGCTGGTGCCTGACTTTGTAGCCCGGAAGTTTCTATAAAAAGAAACACGTTCGGTTGGGCAAGGAAATAGAAATAAATTAAAGATATCGCCTGAAAAATCTATAACAGGAGTACATGTTCTTTGCATTTAAGATTCTCACTGCTTTGTGCAAGCAGACACAACCCACCAATGGAGATTTAAACCCCTATCTCTTTATTGATAAAAAATGGGGCAGCCTGTAGCCACAGGCACAGAGCTGTACCTGCTGCAGCGAATGAGGCCTTTGTGCACACTACAATTATTTTCTTAGAGGATTCCCTGCAAAGGCAGAGGCAGAGCGAGCCAGGTTAGTTCACAACCTGAGGAAACGAGAAGCAGCCACCAACAAGCTTTAGCTGCTTCCACATGAATGGCAGACAAATCATCATTTGAATGGTGCAGGGATTGGAGAGAGTAATCGCTAACAGGATCCTTTCTGGCAGACCAGGGCTTCGAGAATTTACATTTGTGTGCTCACAGAAAAGAAAACAGGAGCTGGTACTGTGGAGCAGAGTTCACTCGGTGGGAATTCTGTCTGAGGCCAGTTTGTAGAACCACAGACCCTGACACTTACAGCGTTGCAGCTTCTAAATTTTCTTTAAAATGTTACAAATGCTTAACGGAAGGAATTGCCACATTTCCCACCGAGCACCTGCTTAGCTCATTGACATCCCCGCACAGGACAGTCCAGCACTGGCACCATGCCCACTGAACCACACCACAGACGTCACAAATGCCCAGCCAGCCTTTGAGGGGTGACAGGGATGGACCCGAGGAGTCCTGAGGAGGCGCTGGAGCCCTGCAGCAGCGTGGGGTTCAGGGGGTGGCTGCTGGCACCCATCCCCGGTGAGCATCTCCTTTGGCAAGGCTGCCTGGGAGGATGCAGGCACAGCAGGGAGCCTCATGGCTCAGGAGGGGCAGCGTGATCGGATACACAAAGCAATCGCACGGACATGAGAGATTTCACAGGGAAGAGTTGTTCCTCCGAGAGAGCCCAAGGCTGAGCCAAGCCCAGAGCTCCTCTGCCTGTTTATTTCTTACTTTTTATACATTTGTGGGTCTGGCTGTGGATTGGCTTCTGGAGTTTATCACCTCCCAGCCCAATGGCCAGACCAGCTGTCAGTTACAATTGTTTTCAGGTTAGAAATATGCAAACAATGGACAGGGAATGAAAAATAAAGGATTTGTTTATGCTACATGTGTGAGAAAAGTAGAAACTGCTCCTAACATTGTACAGTAGCTAAAAGGTCTGACTCCATTTTATGAACAATCAAAAGGCTTTAAAAAACTCAGAAAAACCAGGGTGACAGGGCAGGGAGCGCCTTGGGTGCCACCAGTGCCAGTGAGGGCTCATTCCAGCAGCCCGAAGGGATCGGGGACAGAGGAGCGGGATCAAAGGTGAGCACAGGGTTAAACTGGCGTCAGGAACCGAGGCTCTGGGGGGCACAGGGGGTACAAAGGGCAGGGCAAAGGGCACTGCCCTGCAGGGGACACGGGGCAGCCACCAGGGATCCCACAGCCACTGGGGACACAGGGAAAGGAGAAACCACGAGGACTGGGGACATGTGGGGTAAGCCACACAGCGCGGCAGGGCACCAGGGGGAAGGCTTTTCCTCCAGCCCAGGGCACACTGTGGTGTATTCTTCCAGGGCACCCCCTGAGGGGTTCAGAGGATCCTGCAGAGCCCTCCCTTGGGCCAGCAGCGGGGCTGTGAGCGTGGTGATGGGGTGGCAGTGCCCACCTGGGGTGCTGCAGCAGGTCTGTGCTGGCACAGCAGAGCCCAGCAGCTGCCCCAGCAGCAGGGATGGACATTGCAGGCTGTTGTTCCCAGGGTGAGAATGGAAACAGGACTGAACGGAGCACGGCAGCTCCCAGGACAAGCACGACCCCGAGCGTGTGCCGGGGACAAGAGGCATTGTTGGAGGCACAAAGGGGGGCTGTGCTGTGTCCCTTGGGAACAGGGGTGGCCCTGCAGCCGGGGCAGCCGTGTCTGCTGGAGCACGCCCCGCGCTCAGGAGCCAGCTGGCGCCCGGGGACAAATGCCAGGCCAGGCTAGAGAGGATATTTATCACAAATACCACCGCAAAAACACTCCACAAAAACACTGCCAAGGCAGCAGAGCTGTGCTGACCCAGAAGCTGCCAGGAGGGGCTCAGCCCGGGCTGAGGGCACACAGAGCTGCTGCTCCAGGGCCCTGCTCTGACACTGGGGACACTGGGGACAGACCCTCGACACACCCCGTCCCTGCAGGGACAGAGCAGCTCTGGGCACAGCACACATTCCCTGCAAAACCGGGCACCTCCTCCGGATTTCGCCTTTATTTTCCAAACAGTTTCATGGAAAGGGCAGCTATCAGACACATCACCTCAACGGAACAGAAAGGTCATCCTATTCCTGCTGCTGGGAGAATAGATTATGCATCTGATTCCTGGCATGTTTGATATTGAAAACAGCATCAATAATGCATCAGAGCTGCCTTGAGCAGGGCTCAGCGCTCCCTTTGCCTCCTGACTTGCAATTCAGACATCAGGACTAATTGGGAAATCTGTTTTCTAGGTAGCAGTTGCTGAAATGAATGTTTCACCACGCTTAAAAATAAGTGAATTAATCCCTACACAGGGTACCAATATTTGAAAGCGGAACACTGTTCGTACAAATATGGAACATTTCCAACATCTGCACAGCCCTGTGAGCACTGGCGTTCTCTGGTTTTGACAAATTGTTCTGATTAATTAGTTTAAACAAACCTCTTTGAGCCTCTGGTGCACCTTGAAATAACATAATAGAAAGAAAATGTAATACTGTTCATGGCTGAGTTCCCACTTCCTTACACGAGCAACATCCACGTTCCATTTGGGATTGCACCAGCCTACAGAGCTGAGGGCAACAAAAGGAGTTTTCCTCTGAACAGCAATTTCATGCTAAGCCAATGC